>CM057816.1:9336072-9936072 GCA_030067965.1 Latrodectus elegans
ATATATATATATATATATGATGAATAATAATCATTTTTCATAATCATATAAATATAGCATTGATTTCAGCAAATATTCCATTCTGCATAAACTGCTTGGTGGTGTATGTTTCATAACTTACATTTTTATTTTTTAAGGTAAATTAAAATACATATCTTTTAAAAGCCACACTAAACCAAAATTTTCAGAATATTTGGAAGAAAATAATTTAAATTAAAAAAAAGATTCTTTAGTATAAATAGGAATAAACCTTCTATATTTCAAATAATTAACTACTTTTAAATTTTTTTCTTTAAAACAATCTCTATTTTTTTTCGAATATTTAAAAGAAGAGATATATAAAATTTCAATTTTCCTCTGTAATATGTAACTATGAAATACTGTTATATGGAAAAGCATACCAATACTGTGGGTATTTTAATTTTTTAATTCCAGTTGAAATCTAACAACAATTCATAACCAATTGGATGTGTTTTATCATATTTAGAATCACTGTCAGTTAATTTATTGGCGAGACTGCAAAATATGTTTAAATTCCTAAATGCATTTTGCAAGAAGCATACATAAAATATATTTCAAAGTACGTCTTTAAAATACCTATATCATTCCATTTTTCAGATAACAATATAATCTATTTCTATTTCAAATGTATTTATTTCGAATGAACCTAGTTCATTTATAATTTTGCACATTATAATTTTTGCTTTTTATACTTCATATATTATTTAGCAAGTATGAAGTTCTTTATTTTAGCATAATTTTACAAAAATAAATATGATATAATCATTTAAAGTTATATAAAACAATTGATGCTTTAATTAAGAGTCTTAACGATATAATTAAAATAAATTTTATGCAAATATATGGGTATGCCAAATAATACTATCCAATAACTTCTCTCAACATTAAATATGCTTCCGTCCACAAACAGCATATTATTTTCCTTATAAATTATTTAAAAGTATCAATTGCTCTGGATTATAAAAAGTGTGCATATTATATATTTATCTTTAATCAGAAAATCAACATTAATAGTCATTTTTCATTTAATATCCTATTCAAAAGTGTAATTCTTATGAAAAAAAGGCTTTTCAGTTAAGTTGTGTTCGCAATCATATTTATAAGAGAAAAATTGAATACTCAAAGTTTAAATTGTATTTCTTATAATAAATTGTAATCAATTTTCTTTTTGAAAAAATATTATATTCCATTGATTTTTATTCAAGGTAGAAAACAAATGTGTAAGTCAATTATTTCCTATAAGCTCAGAAATGAAACATTTATATTTTATTTTATATATTTTGATTAAAATGCATGGTAAAATATAATTTTACTTTAAGCGTTTTCGAAATTGACCCAGTACTAAATACGGTAAAAAATAAATATGATTAAGTTTTATATTTTTATGTACCTTGTATTTTTATGTTTTTATTAGTTAGGAATAATCTAAATATAAAACTACTGTGTGATAATTGTATTTACGTTAGAAATTTATTTAAGATTTGGACAAAAATAGGATAAATTACAGTTTTTTGAGACAATATATTCCTAATATAACAATAAACCGCCACTGGAATGTCATTGCTCTTAATTTATTTTAATAAAAAATACTTAAATATTCGTGGATTATTCATACAAAAATATAGAATTGGTATTTTATAAAATTCAACAAAAATAGACAAACCTTTTTTCAAAAAAAAAATAATATTTAACATTAAAATATGAATTAAAATAGTCTTCATAAAACAACAGTAAAAAGAAAAAGAAAAAATCATAGACTAAATTGAATTTGAACTTAAGTGTTCCATACAACTCCATTATTTTTTTCTTTTTTTGAAAAGAAAAATCAAAAATCATGAATTTATCTTTCATTGCCATTTAATGCAGAATGCCTGTGAAATTAGAAGGAAAAACTAATAAAAGAACTGTATAAAATAATATTATACAAATAAATTTAATAAAAATGATTATTAAAAAATTAATAAAAGAGATTATTTCTGTTTTAACGTTTGACCAAGTAACTTCTTTATAATTCAAGTACGACTGCCAAAATTAATAAAGAAAAATGTTAAAAAAATGTTTAAAGCATAATACTTATTCATTTTATATTTTATAGTGGTATAAATTTAAAATACTACCACATTCATTATTCGATCCAAAATCTTTCATTAAAATTATTCTTGAAAAAACTGTTAAAATAAGCATAAATTTATATGACATAATATAAATAATACACTTTATTTGTATTATCTTTAATTTATCTGTTCCTCAAATTAAGATTAATTTAAATTTAATTTTATTCAATTTCAAAAGAAACGTCTGTATAAAACTAAATGCAGTAATTTTTATTGATTGATTCAAATTTAAGAACTACAATAATATATAAAAAGCAATATTTTTATAGTATGCCTTTTTTTAAATGTAATTCGGCTAATACATTTCTCTTCTTAATAATTGTTGAATATTTATTCATCATAAGAATATGCTTTTGTATAATTATTTTCTAAAATAAACAAATATATTATATAAGGATTTGATTATCTTTCTAAAAGTTTTATTTTGGAATAATATTACATATATGTATGGAATAATATCACAGTTTAAAAAAGGTCCTTAATCAAATTATCTTCTGTAGTCAGAAATAATGGAATACATATGTATAACAATGAGACTGTAATTCAATATCCCCAAAAATAAATTTAAAGTAAAGTAGTTAATCGTATATTTTCCCAAAATAAGAAAACCGATGTAAAAAGAAACATATAAATAATATTATTTCACTTAAATAAAATATCATTAAGCAATGGTTTCTGGTACTATTAATTAATATAAGAAAATGTATAAATATGGGTGTGTATGTGAAAGTTATTGTTTTTGTATGTCCAAGTTATTATCTATGATTACATTGTGCAGAATATAATTAATTGTATGCATTGAAATTGCTAGTAGACATATTTAAAATCAATAGCTTACTTTAATTTTCCTTTTCATTCCCCCCAAATAATCAATAATTCAATATTTTAATTATTAAGCGTCAAGTGTATCACGAATCGAAGAATTTAATTTAGTTAACATATATTTGTGATTAACTGAGAAATATTCAATCTAAATGTTTAATTCGTGTTTCTGACAGTTAAGGTATGAATTCAAATTGAATATGTAATGCGTAATTATCCATTATTAAAATAAATTTTTATGTTAAAAATCACAATTTTTTGTTTTTGTAAATTGAGCAATTTTTATTCAAATTTTTTCGACTTCACATATGTTTAACATATGAACATAAAATTACTTTATATATATATATATATATATATATATATATATATATATATATATATATATATATATATATATATATATATATATATAGGATGCCCTCTACAGTCCCTTGTTACCGCCTTAATTTCTATATTAAACCGGATATGGGCTTCCAAATGAGACCACTAAAAGCGCATCCTTGTGGAAACCTGAAAAGCTAGCTTTCGTTCCTCGTAAATGGTACAAAACGGCAGAAAACAGTGAACTACAAAGTTGTAGAGCGTAATCAATTTATTAGGAAAGGAAGCTTCATTTATTTGGATGTGCAAAGTAGAATCGTTAAAACGTGAATTTGTATTTTCTTGATTTCCTACACTGTGACTTCACGAAATGCGAACAGAAGGAAAAATCTTATTAGAAGGAAGTTATTTTTAGTATTAAATACGACGATCACAGTGGTATCGCTTAAGATTTCTAGTTCATAGGACTGTGGTTCAAGCCCCGAAAGCTTAATCCTTGCAATGATATCAGCATGAACTCAACACATTTGCACTTACTGTTAAAAATATTTGCAGTATGCGAATACTTAAGAAATGTCACACCTGTTCACTTGAGATCAATTGTATAAAAATATATCTTGTTTCCTTTTTGGCATATTGTTTTTTTCTGTTGTATTTCTACTATATATTGAAGGTCCTAACTATTGGAGCGATTTTCTAAAGGTAAGTGTTGTGAGATGGCTTTATTATTCGGTGAAAGTGAGCGCAAAGCACGATCATCATCAAGGTTGTACCGGGGACGTTTCCCTCAAGTCCGTATCTTTCTTATCAAGCCATTCTATCTGTTATCGTTTAAGAAAAACAGGCTGCGTAATTAATAGTCATCGATCTGGCAGACGAGTAAAAGTAGGACAGTAAGTTAAACCACATTAAGTACTAGCATACGTTATTGCATACAAGAATTGCAGTACAAGAAAGATCAGTGAATCTTAAAGAGCCTCTTAAAAAATCTTGTAACCTCTTAAAAACGGTTATGAAAACTCTTACAAGAGTTAAGCACTTATCCTTACAGGCCAATGCATCAGTATGTGTTACTGCGTGAGTATGTCGAGTGACGCTGTTCATAGTCCAACTTCGTTATGAATTAGGTATAAGTTGAGTTAACATGTCTTGACAGGCCTAGAACAAATGGACGAGGAATGCTTTTCACAGAATGGCTTGTACAATAGGCAATACACAAATTACTTGGCGCTGGAAAATCCTATATGCTTTACCGATGCTAAAAATCCCGTGCAGTTTGATGTTAAGGATTGGTGTACAATTTACAGTAACAATGTGATTGGTCCTATATTTTACAATGGAACCTTAACAAGTGAACAATATTTACAACTGCTGCAGAACGTAATGGCCAATTTTGTGGAGAATTTGCCAATGTTTACTCATAGAAATATATGGTTTTAACATGATCTGCTTGAACGTGAAACTCTCCAGTAAAACAGACCCTCATCACAGAATTCAGGATAAAAAAAATTAATATAGTGGTTTCGAAGAATGACCTCCACGTTAAACTAATCTAACACCACTGGACACTTTTCCGTGGAGATATCTAAAACAGCAGATTTCATTAATTGAATTAGAGGAAAATGTTCAATATTAAAAGCCATTATATATTAAGCATTCCTTATTATTATAAAGTAAATATAATTTGAAACTTACGAGCAAAATATTAATAATGTGGTACAAAATCTAGCAGATATTTTCATAAAAATATGGCAAACATAATAATTTTATATTTTATTTCGTTATTTTGATAGACTTTCTAAGAATTTTTAATTTTATGACTTGAGATTTTCTCTCATTAAAATTAAAAACAAAAAAATCCATAGAAAATCATTTATGCACAAATTTATTTCTGTTAGATGTTAAAAAAAATGCAATCTAATTAACATAATAATAAGTTTTGTAAGAGGTAAATTGAATATAATTCCGGCAAGTAAATTAGAAAAAGAAATTGGTTTTCAAAGAAATCACAAAAAAAAATAACATCCAATAATCCTTAAGTGATGTGTTCTTCTCATTGAACATCATAAACATTTTGTTGAACTATCACTCCAATCACGATAACAACGCTTTCACTGCTACAGCTGCAATAAAGATAACCTTTTTTGTTAGTGATGTATTTCCTCTGGTAGAACCACCGCATGAAGAAAAAACTGCATCTCCTATAAAGTGCGTACACCTGGTTTACGTAGTAATTTATGGAATGATGTTTTCCACAACGCCACTCCATTTCCACGACAAATCGTAAAAAAACGTGAGGCATTTTATGAAGTGATTACTTCTTTTTTTTTCTTTTACGGTATCAGGTAACAGTATCGATTTAAAAAAAATTCCTCTATCTACTTGAAGTATATTTGTAAATGAATCTAATGACTAATATATATATATATATATATATATATATATATATATATATATATATATATATATATATATATATTTTCTTTACAAATGTATTGTCATTCTTATGACAATTAATAACAATAAGTTATTTATGTCTAAATGAGAGACAAATGGAATTTTAACTATTTTCTACAGTTTTATACTTTATACGTATACATAATATATACAATGCATATATGTTTATTGTTATAATTATAACTACTAGATTTAGCTTAAAACCATGACATTATGTGTTATGACATTTTTTTAGATAAAATATATTCTTTAAAATTATAGCCAATTTATTTTATAATTAAACTTTTTTGTAGCTAAGGAAAAATTTTTAATCACTTAAAACATTTTATTCCTTTTATATTTTTTGTAACATATCAGCAACAGTTTTAGGAATTTTTCATTTGTTTTAAAATTTAAAAAAAAAAATTGTTCATTTGTTTTTAAATTCACTTGTTTTTTAATTTTAAAAAATCTAAGTGTTTTTTACGTTGTATAAAAAGTCTCATTTGCTCAGATTTAAAGATAATTCGTTGTAAAATTTTTATCGAAATTTTTTGTAACATGTGGTCATTATAAAACTTTTTCTCTTTGTTAAAGAGATGTTTGCTTAGTGAAAAAAGTTAATTTTTTATATAACTTAAAATATTTTTTTAACATTCATTTATTTCCAAATTAAATCAAAAACTTTCTCTAGGATATAATGTAAAAAATTTTAATCTGTCATATAAATGCTTCCCGACGTTAGAAACGTATATTAGAGCGTTTGTAAGTATACGTATTTTAGAAGCATGCAATCAGATGTTTATAAATTAAAAATATACAATAAATAGTCAATTATTATACTGAACACACTAAAGAAATATATCGATCATATTAAACTCAACCAGTGTTTTGTTCTGCTAAATGAATTAAATAAAAAATTATGTTTGACCAACAGTAAAACAATTTACAATAAAGGTAATAATATCGGATATTGCCTGCTGACACAAAAAATTGTTTAAAATATCTGCATTTAAAAAACAACTTAATTTAAATCTTTATTTCTCTTTTAGTAAAACTTAGATAAAGACAAATCAAATCTTTGCATGAGTGTTTTTTAATCAAAATAGTAGTTTTTTCAGATATTATTCAAGATAGTTAAATCTTATCATTTTCTAGGTAATAAAAGTACAATATAATGCACATATTTCTGAGCAAAAATGTAGATTTTTACACTATAACTTCCCCTCATATTTCTCAGAGTTTACAATTTCTAAAGTTTTCATATTATAACATTTTATATTATTTTAAGGTCTATTAAATATTTTAATTTTTAATTTAGATATCAATGTTTAATTTAAGGTTTTATATTTAAGCAATTTATATTGTTTGGATGTCAATCACATAAATAATTAGTAAATGTGTTCACAAAGGATTAAGTTGTGATTTCCTAAGAAAATTTAAATTTTTATTTTTTAAAAAAATAGAACAATATGAAACATAACATATGATGTCAAAATACACACTCAGAATCTTTTTGTTTATCAGGGTCCCCCTGAATTCTTTATATCATTCAGCTTAAAAATAAAGGTGATATTTCAAAATTAAAATTAATAAGAATTTTAAATTATTGTAGAAATACAAAACAGATATTTAGTAAAATGTAATTTTATATATGTTTCTAAATGAAAAAGCTCTTTTCAAAATTTAAAAAAAGTTTGTATTCAGTATTTTAGCCCTCATTTAGTGCTTATGCATGTAGAATATAATGCTTTTATAAATGATATGATTTAATGAAATAATTGTTATAACTGAAGCAAAATTAGCTAAGCCTGAATATTTAATATAAAAATTAAAATTTGCTTTAAATGTCAGTTATATACTTGAAATTATTTAAATATTCTTCATAAAATTTAAAATACATATGATGTTATTTTTCCCTTAAAATCCTAAAGGCAACTACTACTTTTCAATGCGTTTCTGAAGACCTATTACTTATTTTAGAATTATTGGTATAGAAATACCCAATCAAATAAAAGATTAAGCTTTTCTCGAATACCTCCGATACTTTCATCCGTCGATACAATAGCAGATGAGACTACACAGACCAATGATCAATACCATCTGTTCTTTATACTCAAGGGTGTTTTAGAGATTTTTTCAAGAATTTGTTAAGAGCACAAGTTTGGCCATTTCTAATCGATAGTACACTCACTTGCAAAGCATTGTTAACAAAATGAATGGGTAGTCTTAAGATGAGGGAAAAAAACATTATAGGCTCGGAAAATTATAGCCGTAGAATGTATTGTGTGTTTTGTTTTTAAATACAAGGAATTTTCGCAATTGTTATAGTAAATTTATTTCTCACAAAAATATATCAGTTACCTTATTGAAATATATATTCTTCAAAAAATTAAAAACAATGTATTTCTTGTCAAGTCCAAAATTAATACTGCTCATTTCAACTAATATATACTCTACTACTTATGATGCATTTAAAAAACATCCCAAGTTTGAATTTTTTTTTTTCAAATCAATTATATTGAAACTTTTAAACTAGCATACTTGAATTTTATACCAATTCATTTGTTTTATGAAAGTATACTTTTGATGATAAATGAAAATGAAATTTGGGCTATATTGAAACATAAAAAACTAAATTTTTACTATGTATTTAGGACGATTATCAAATAAGGGAAAACACAGATATGGTTTCGAATCAAAGGAAATGTAATGGAAATATACCATTTTCATTGCAGCAAAGATATTTCTAATACAATAAAAACTTCTTAAAAAATTTTAGTTTCTAAAAATATTTTGTTATTATTGATTTATTTTGAATATAAATAAAATTATAATCAAAATAAAAATTTCGCATCGAACAAACACTGTGAATTCATCTTCCTGCTTAAATAAGATTATCATTTTAAGTAACTCATTGATATTTATTATATTTACTAGGTTTATTAAATATTAAAAGCTAATTCTGTGAAATTTATTCAAAGCATGCATTTGAAGAGGTGAGTAATTATAAGATATAAAATGTCCTTAAAATTATACAATATTTCACAACTTATAATATAAATATGTTTGTCTGAATACTTAATGCTGTTAATTCATAAGAAATTTCTTATCTATTTATTAAAAATAATTAACAAAATGCACGATTGTCTTTAGGAGCTTTAAGCTTATTTTCCTGTAAAACATTGCATTTAAAAATCATAAAAATCATTTCGACATTGAAAATAAATTTTAATATTAATATTCAAAATAATTTATACTTTCAGTACATGTAGAAGAAAGAATTGATGAAAGGATATGATAGTTTCTAACATTTATAAAATTCACTATAATGTGTGAAATTCTTATATAGAAATATCATTCTTTGAAAATTAATTTTTAGATAATTTGTGCTTAAAAAATAAATTTGGTAAAAATATTTAATTTAAAATTGAATTTTGTATTATTCATATGTATATGCACATCATGTATACATATAAATTTAAACTCTTATTATTTTATTATCTTTACAACATAATGTAACATTAAAATATAAAATAATTAACAGATTTTATCCTTTCGTACTAAAGGACTTTCAATATTACATTACTGTCTATATCATAAGCTCCAATGGCTCTTCCTTTTTACTTAAGAAATAATTCAAAATATAAATTATTTTTCAATACTATTACAGGAAAGAATAGTGAAATTTTCACTAGCAAAATGAATTATTTTCCTTTCTAAGTTTTAATGAATGATTAAATTAAAGTAAGATAGCTTTGCAATAATTAATTTATTATAAGAAAATCCTTAGATTATAAATGAAATTCACAATAAGTGAAACATCAACATCATAAATAAAAATAATAAAAAACGATTTCATTAATGTTGCAAATTCATTAAATCGCTTTAAATTAATCTTATAACTTTATAACTAAGTTATACACATAAAAAATCTTCGCAAATGCATAACTTAATTATTCTACTGGTATTAATAAATTTATAAGCATTTAAAGAATTATGTTACCATATTTTACTAGTATATATTAGTTACAAAATAAAAGCTCGTAAAATGGACGAAAATTTATTTTCAGTGTAAAACCAGTACAGTTTTTGTAATATTTTTTTTTAAAAAATTCTAAAAGTCAATAAAGTTATCTAAATTACAAGTTAAATTAGTTTTGTGTAATATATACTTGTTATAAAAATAATGCGGAGTAATCCATCTATCGAAAATAACTGCAACATAGCATGGTCAATAGTAAAAAAAATCTAATTTTCATTTCTGAAACAGAAAAAAATACAAATACTTTCAGGAAAATAAATTAATTTTTCTGGCTTAATAAAATGATTTTCTGTTTCTTTTTTCCTTTATCAACAGATAGGGGAAAAAAACGAAATTCTTTATGAACGCGTACTGCTGACCACAGTTCGTTCCTTCGGTATTTCTAGAATACCACTCCAAGTTCCGATCATACCATTGATACAAAGTTATTTCCTTTTGCCCAAAAATCTGGAACATTTTTATTTCTATTTTTCTATTATTTGACTTTTCCTTTTGGCAACAAGGTTAATGATTTCTGTTCCATTTTTGGCATTTCGCCATGTTATGCTATTAGAGGTTATTTTAAATGTGGTTTGCTTTCATAAATAAGTTCACACACACATGCATTGCACTCTATTTAATAATAGATAATGACGAATTAAATATTCATTTAGAAATTTCAAAGGATAGTATATTAGTATATATTCTTAAATTGCAATCAAGTAAGTAAATAGTTTCTACTCCTTAGATTATTTATACAAATAGGGAGTAATGCATACTATTTTTTATATGTGACAAAAGTCGTCAATGTTTAAATATATATATATATATATATATATATATATATATATATATATATATATATATATATATATAAAAATATATATATATATATATATATATTTAAACATTGACGACTTTGTCACATATAAAAATAGTATGCATTACTCCCTATTTGTATAAATAATCTAAGGAGTAGAAACTATTTACTTACTTGATTTGCAATTTAAGAATATATACTATCCTTTGAAATTTCTAAATGAATATTTATATATATATATATATATGTATATATATATATATATATATATATATATATATATATATATATATATATATATATATATATATATATATATATATATATATATATATATTGTATCTTAAATGATTGAATTCATAGAAAGTTTTAACCTTTTGAAATTTCATATGTGTTTAGGTAAATTTCAACACGAAAGTAATGAATTTTTTTAATTGCTTAAAATTATATTTCTTAAATGTACGCCTTTTATATTTATCAAAAGTATTTCTACTACTTAAAATTTTCAAAATAAAATGTTTTTACGTTTTGAAAATTTCAAATGTAAGAGATTTGACAAAATGAAATCGTTTATATTTAAAATTATAAAATATATATTTACAAAATATACATATTTTCAGGAAATCAATATTTCTCTAATTTTAAATAAATTTTGAACAGAATCAGAGTTTGATTACCAGTTTTCTTATTTCTTCAATTAAACATTTGTAAACGTAAAAATAATTTGTACATCTTTACAAATATTATAGAAATTATGAAACAAAATAAAACTTTAAATATATTGCTATTTCATATTAAAATTAAATATCAGCATGACATAAAATATCACATTGCTACTTCTTCAACACAATTATAAAATTTAGAATTAATTTCTTTTACATCACAAAATGAAAAACATTTGTAAATCCTAATTTAAATAAATTAAATTCGATTTAAATATTGAAATTATTTTTTAGCAAATGGGTACCAAATTATCAAATACCGGAAGCGTATTTAAAATATATTGTATTTCTCAATAATAATGAATTAGACGTATTGTATTTTTTTAAATGATAACAAACATCATACGAGATACATCATAACTGTTAATATAAATATATATACTCAAGAAGTAAACTTCTTGATAAAGACGTGTTACATGGAAGATAATATATTAATAAATACGTCTATGATATTTTATGTAATTATCCTCTCACAAAGAATATGGATTGCTACAGTAAATATCTGTGTGGGAAAATATTAAAGCTATGTACATAATATTCTTGTTTTTAAGCTTTAAATTACATCTAAAATGATTTTTACCCATAATGAATTGATTTAATAGTTTTTTCGAGCACATAAATCGTTTAAATTTTTTATATTGATTAAATAGTGTACATAGCTAAACTAGCAAAGTAGCTCTTGAAAAGATTTACAATGTCCATTAAAGAAAAATCAAATGGCATTTTTCCCAAAAATTCTTTCTTTATGGTTTTTATGGTCAATAAAGAAATGATGAATGTTTATTGAAGTGTTTTCTTGGGGGATATTTTAATTCTTGCTTCTTAATCATATCCTAAGCTGAATTTAATTCATTATTTTATTATTTGATTTTTCTGCTCTATGCGCATATTTCTTTGAGAGTATATGTTTAGAAATATAAATCTGTAATTACGGACATCTGTAGCAATAAATATTGTTGAAATTAAATTTATCGATTACTTCCAGCTTTCTACAATGTTTCAACTTAACATTATAGAATTCTGAGGATGAAGTTTAAATATATCCTTCGAGTGTTATAAATTTGGCCTTTGTAATGAATCAAAATATTACATTTCTAACTGCTTTTCCTTTTTATATGAGACTTAATATTTATATAATTTAATTAGAGAATCTCATTCAAGACATTATGTGCTCTATTAATATTTAAATATGTTTTGTTAACTTTCACATACTGACATATTAAAATGTGGGATTCATCTTTATTTTTATAATTTATAGATAAGTTTACACATTAGAATTTACATTTTATAAGATAAAAAAATAATTTACTTCTTGTGATTAATATTCTAAACTTTGTTTTAAATAAATGTATTTTAGTCATAGTTAAATATCAAATAAAGTTAATTAATTTACTATGAAATAAACGGCTTATTAAGCAATTTTCGAAAAATTATGTAAATAAAGCAATCTTGGTTTGTAATTTCCATAATCTGTGTTCTGATATAATTTCGAACAGTATATGCTGTTGTATAAAACTGTGTCTTTCTTTGTTTTTTTTTTAATAAAGGTCTATGTATTAAATTCAAATTATCTTCTCAATAATAATAAATGTTAAACTAAAAGCATTGTGAAAAACTAAGTAAAAATTATTTTCTGTTTAATTTTATATAAAATGCATAAATTAAATTGTATACTAAGGTTTGTTGTTTTTAACGGTTCAGATACTTTTTCTGCCTAAATCTCTGCAATTTTAAAATGAATTTCCATTTGGGCAAACCAATCTGTGAATTCCTATTATCTAAATAAAAAAGAAGGAAAACATTTAAGAAAATACTTTAATTTTTATATGTTTGATTAATAAACAATTTTTTTAATTAAATTTTATTTTTTAATTACTTTTCCCAAAATTAAGTGCATTTTTCTAACAAAAATATTCAAAAGCGATACATAAATTGTGTAATATACAGTGTTTTAAATAAAAACATGTGGTTTAATTGATTTTTAAATTTTTCATTTTCAGTACATATTTTTATAAGCTTTATAAATCAATATTATATAACCAAGCCAAAGGCAAAAATTGTATTTTGTTAAATTTTGATAAAGCAAATCAATGTATCACTTATACAAATAATTTTAAGCGGAATATTTTTGTACACGGCTGAAATCACTAAATTCATATAGTTTTACTGGTTTCAAAATCAAAATATTACAAGGAATGCTTATTTAAACATCTTTCTCAATGCATTGTTGTTTATTTTTTAAAATTAAAATTTTTAATTTAAAAATAAATAAATAAATAAATGAGATAAACAACATTACTGATGTCTGTTAAAAATTTATCCAAAGTAACCATAAACATGTATAAGTATCAAAGGCTTAAATAGAGTGCATATATTTTAATCAAAAAATATGATAGTAAGCAGAGAGGATTATTTTAAATATGTTTCTGTAATAAAATATTTCGTTTTGACGAAAGAAAATTATCTACGTAATACAATTATATTTAATATCAATCCTCCTAAATTAATCATCAATGGAGGAAAAAATATTTCTTTTTAGGCTCTATAATTTAATGTACTAGTTCAAAGAAACCAAAATTTGTTTTAACAAATCTATTTTGCATAATGTGTCCTTTTGCATATGAGGAAGATAGGAATGTCAGCATGAAAATTGAACGCAAGATAATATAAATCAAGAAATATTTTTAACATATCTCGATTAAAGCGGAAGAGTGATTTTTGATGCTTCTACTTTAAGAAAAGTTTGATAGTTGTTTAAGAAATTTCGCAATTGAAATGAAAGTAATTTGGAAGGTGAGTATAGAAACTTATCCGCGAAGATATATTAACGGAATACTATGAATGTCAATTTAATTATTTTAAAATTTTGGTAGGGATTCTAAGATTTCAAGTCTTAAAACACTGTACTATTCTCAATATTTTCACGCGTAGCATAAAATAATTTTTAATACTTTATTTTTATATTATAAAAAAACACATGATGAAAATGGAAATAGTATTGCATATGCCAATATTTTTCACTATCTTTTTTGAATGAATTTATTTAGGAACTAGAGCAAGTGTTTTTCTGCTGTTATAGACTACCTCACTTTAAGTTAGTTCATTACTGTTTTCATATATTTAAAAAAAGGACGATATAATTTTGGAATAACATAATCTTCGGTTCGTTCATTTCACAACTCATTTACGTTCACTTAAAACATTTAATGTCATTAAACTTTATTTACATTAATAAAAGTCTGTTTAGTGATTTAAAAAAATAATTGTGTTAAAAATGCTTCAATGACAAACTTCGAGTTAGAAATATTATTATCATCGGCAAACTATTCTGAAATACTTGCGATTACTGCAAAAGCATTACTGTTATCGTTATTTGAAACAAGATTTAATCATTTATTTCTTATCCTTGGTGATGTGTGTTTCAGAGGCTTAAATCTTCCATACAATTTCTCTTCTTTCACGTTTTGAATAATGTATTTTAATAAATAGGTATTTTTGCTCTTTTTCTAATGTTTTCTGAATTTATTTTGAAATCAATTTTTTTTTGAAGATGTGTTATAAATTCATTTATTTCCTAGTTAAATTACTACTTTATAATCTAAAAATTCTTGTGACATTTGCTACTGTATACAAAGGTGCATTCTTATTATTGTTGAAAATTTAAATTTTTTTAAAGAATTTGAAAAACGTGTTAAAGTTAGCAAAACTAAGCTGATAATGAATTACATGAAAATATTATAACAAAATTTTGTACAGAAATTTTACGTAAATCTATTTAAACATTGAAAAATAATTATTTGCTACATTAACATCAAGTATTTTCGGCACAATACTATTGAAATGTTTATGAGATTAAAATTTTATAAATAGATATATTTCTCTAAGGGGATCCTATTTGAATGAGTGAAAAACCATTGAAAAAGATTAATCTCAATTGTTTTGATTTTCATATTATTTGATAATCATATTCATTAATAATAATGAATAGTAAATTTTGTGTGAGTGTTTAAATACATAAATAGACTCAAAATTATTTTTAAATAATGTGATTCTTTGAAAACTTAACATGTTCTGAAGTTTATAAATACATGTTGAATTATATTTATATATATAACATAAATCATGTATTAAACGCAACAATTTAAATTTCTATTTAACTTCCGGTAAATTATCTTTTGCCTCTTGTCAACAAAAATTTATGATACTAATGTGAATTTAGTTTACAAATTTGGAGTTATATAAAGTATTCTAAAGTTACATAAAGTATTCTAAAGTTACATGTAGGCAAATGACTTTTAAAAGACTGTAAAATATAAGCAAACATTAATCTAATTAATTGACATTAAAATTTAAACTGTTTGTAAAACAATTTGAAATATAAGTATTTGAATTTGCTAAATTAATTTAAGCGTTTTACAAACAAGCAGCAAACAATAATTCTTCTGTTTGAAATACAATCATTATTTTCAAGATTCATTGTTGCCGAGAGAGGAAAAATAGTATCTTACAAAAAGGAAAATAAATTAATCGAATATACATAAAATATAAACACACAACTCATTGTATTTCAATTTCAAACTTCATATTTTTCGCAAAAGTTGCTTGGAAGATAAAACTAAAAACTTCACACTTTTGACCTTTTCAATATCTTCCATTCCCTTTTACATGGAACTTATTTGAAAACTTTCAGTCGATTACAGTTGAGCAGTTGTGCGAATTTGCGAAATAAAGAACAGCTGTTACACTATATATTTGAAAAGGAATTTCCTGTTGCAGCAGTAAAATGTACATTCTTAGATACAACACTCGCGAATATTTTTATGGTGCGGCGCTGTTTCGGTTTCTTTCCTTTTCATACTTCTCTCACATGAGCATATTTTAGTTCTGTTGTCAGGATAATTTTTTTTTTATCCTAACACATTAACGGCTACAATGTAAGAGTGCCCGGTTTTAATTAAGTTACATAATTATAGTGCTGTGTACATTTAGGCAGACTTAAGACATTACATTTATTGATTGAAGCTTCCATTAAGAAATATTTAGTTTATTTATGCAAGGAACCAGATGATTAGAATATGTTCACAAATTAACTTTTGATTTCTTTAGACTAAGCTTATATTTTTCATAAAGTTTGCTGTGAAATAACAAGTTCACATTTCAATTATTTTCTCAAGACTGAATTACTAAATTACAAGCTTTAAATATTTCCCATTTGCATTTATACTATATGCATTATTTAGTAAATATTCATTATTTTATATTAGCATATCCTAAAAAATAGCTATTAAATTTAAACAGTGATTCATGATATATTTTTATCCACATCATTTGATAAATTAATATTTTATGCATGTATTAAAATAAATGAAAATAATCAACTAATTTAAATGAAAATTACTTGATATTATGAAAATCAATCTGAAAGAAATGTGCTGTTGTAGCTTGTCCCTCCTGGTGAACAGCAACATTAAACCAAGCCCATGAATCCGAAAGCCTTCACGCAATGGAGCACACACTCAGGACTCGAGAGTAGGTGGTCTCTATTTAAACCAATTCAGGCTAAATTGCTGGCAGGAGTTGTTTGCTGATCGCGCTTGTTACCAATCCCAATCAGAACAACAGAGCCGGCGATTTTCAACATGGTATTTATGCACGGAGGCTCTCCTCTAAGAACAGATATCTTGACTGACCCATAATGAGTCAAGATATCTGTTCTTTTTGATGTATGAAAAATTAAGGCAGCCACCATGATAACTGTCTTTACGACTGTTTTCTCGGGATAGATTATGTAATTTTATAACTGTACCCATCCACATGCGATAGAACTCACTGAAATGAAATAAATGCAAATCTATAAATCCATCAATACTTTGTTCATACCATCAGTCTACACTGTCTATATTATGTATTACAATATATTGTGATCTTTTCTAAAAATTGGAAGTCCTTTTTGCTTGCCCTTTTTCTTAACAACAAACAGCAGACTTTACATTCCAAGCTTCAGTAAAAGTCAAAATAAACATCAGTGAACTCCATATTTTTGCATCCAAATTACATATTTATGCAGTTTATATTCTTTTGAGGAGACAACTCATAAACATCATTTGTTTACCTAGATAAAGAGAAACTCGTTAAAGCTTATTTCAGATTATTTTACTTGAAATGTTTTGACCAGTTGTCGAGAAAATAAACTTGCATTTTATTATCAAATGATTTTATTTATTTATTTTTCCATTACTTTTTCTCATCAACAAAATCAGGGCTCATTGAAAAAATAATACAAATCACTATATTTTGTCAATAAAAACAAACTTAATGAAAGCCATTCCTGATTATTTAACTAGAAAATGTTCACCCATATGCATTGAAAAGCAACATTCAATTAAATTTTTTTGTCTTTCCTTGATCGAAGAGCTGTTTATACAATACATTACTTTTTGTTGCAGCGTGTAGATAACAAAATCCTTATCTACAATTAAAAAATTCTGTATTGACTTGATATATTTCTCCTCAAATGTTTTTACAATGTCATCTTTTACAACTATATTTATTATACAACCACTGCAATGCAAAAACGCAACGCTTTCATTTCATTTCCTGAGAGTTAAACCTCTCCAAACTGAATAAAATTTAAGGATTTTGATGAATTCTGTTCTCATAACATATTCGATTGCAATTTATACAGAAAAAAATTTCAACGACTGAATTTCATATGCGATGTAGTAAGAAAATAGTAAAATATTATAAACACGATCGTTGCATTAATTACGTCTTTTGTGCATTTATCACCATGAATAGAGAATTATATATGAAATTTTTTTCTGAGTTTGCAATACTTTATTTTTTATTTTTATATGACGTTAAACCATGGTGTAAGTGTTAGAGATTTTTTAAAATTTATTTTTTATTTTATATTTTCCTTAATTTTTAATAAAGTGCAGCTTTATTACAGTTAATTCATAGTTATAGTAGATTTAGTTTTGTTAGCACATTGTTGTTTTACTTAGAAAGAATTCACTATCATTTACATCTAATTTATTATGTGCAAGTATCCTTAATATATATATATATATATATATATATATATATATATATATATATATATATATATATATATATATATATATATATATATATATATATATATATATATATATATATATATATATATATATATATATATATATATATATATATATATATATATATATATATATATATATATATATATATATATATATATATATATATATATATATATATATGTATATATATATATATATATATATATATATGTATATATATATATATATATATATATATATATATATATATATATATGTATATAGTAGCCTAGAGGTTAGGATATCGGCATTCCATCCGGAAAGGTGGGGTTCGATTCCCTATGTCGCCAAAGACCCACCCAGAAACATGCGATACGTGCTCGGTAAATCTATGGAATCGAAAGTCATGTGGTCGGTCATTGAGCATTTACCATGGGTGCAATAGTCTGGAGAAATTTACTTACCCTTCAGATCAATGCCAAAATTAAGGGAATAGATCCTTGGTGCTGCCATCTATCAGTGGTTTTGAAGAGCAAAATCGTACTTTCACCTTTGTGGTGCTCTGATTAAACGAAAGGTGCCCCCAATTGGCTTAAATTCGCATAGCCAAGGCAGAGCGAGCTAGGCTTGTCCAAGTGTCATTAGTAACAACAACATATATATCAAAATATTTTTCTAGTAAACAAAATCCTTTTTAAATATATTTATTCCACAAACAAATTAAAACTTTTTGAGATGAAATTTGGGTAGAAAAATATTATTCATCTTAAAAACATTTATTTTAATATTTATGAATTTACTCTCTTAAATATTTACTAAACAGAAATCAACTCCCAAAATTAGATTTCTACATGATTTAATATGATTTTTATATTAGTTATAAGTTGTATTATTTTATTGCAAATCAAAAATATATGTATATAAAGAATTTTGAAAATAATCTTTTCACTTTCCCGAAATTTGAATATCAGGGAAATAAAAAGACTATTTTATTTTTATTTTCCTGAATATTCCTCTACTAATAAGCCTTTTATGTATATTTCAAGTAAGTATTATTTAACATTGATTGCATTTAGTTTTGAATTAATAGTTTGTAAAAATATATTTAAAGTACTTGATTTATCACCTTATGATAGATTTAGGAAAATTAGGTTACTTATATTTTAAAGATTTTTTTTAAACCTTTATGATTACAGGAAGAACATTTCAAATTTCTCACGACCGTTAAGAGTTTCGATTAAAATGCCCATGTAAATAGGTCAACTGTATAGCTTGATATGAAAAAATTTGTATAAAATGTAATAATTTTATTTGATAACAGTTATATTATTATATATTATAATTAATTTTATGTGCATTTTATTCATAAGTTTATTTATTTTAAAACTTAATTACAACTTTTAATTTGAATTATAAAATATTAAGGACAGTTGCATTCAAGCATAATAAAATAAATCTGTCTCAAATAAAATCTAAGAAATAATTTAGAGATTCTGTTTTTTTATTTTATCCAAATTAAATTGTTAACAAAGTAATGGCCTGTAAAATGTATTACCACTTGATGAATTGTTCATATCTTATAGCTTAAAAACTAAAATATAATGCAAAGTAAAAAAGTGTTATATTAAAGTTACTTGATTATTTTTATCTATTTTTATTTTATTTGTCAATATTAATATGTGCTGAAATACTTTTCATCAATTGGAACATTTTAGAAGCAATATAAAAGATTCTTTACACTTTTTAAGCTACAACTCTCATCAATTGAGAGAAAACGTGCGTCTATTGCACGTCAATGCACGAACCTTTTTAATCAATCTTATTCGATTTATCTTGGGCTTGAATCGCTTTCTCGCCTTCTTACCACCTGACATCCATATCCCAAGAAAAGAAAACAACTCAGCCCAAAGTTCTGACATTTATCCCGTAGCGCCATCTTCACATGACACTCAGAACCAGTTTTTCTTTTGTTTTGTGTGAGGCCAGAGTTGTTCATTCTTTCTCTGCTGCTGATGTCTTCTAGGCAGCTTTTCCCTAACCTCTTCCCCACCTTCATCTCTGTTCTCGAAGGCTTCCCTGAGTTATGAGGACTCATTTGCGCCTTTGAAAGAGATGGACGAAAAAAGGGATCACAAAATAGATAACATTTCTTGTTTGGTTTATTTTTCCCCATTCTTACGCCACCATCAGACCTAATGTCTTTGAGACATTAGCGTCTGTTGATAGAGAAATTGGATATGAGGCATATTTCAGGTGGTAGCGTATAAATTAATAATACACTGCATTATATATATATATATATATATATATATATATATATATATATATATATATATATATATATATATATATATATATATATATATATATATATATATATATATATGTATATACACTTTCTATACGCTCTTTTATGGTGGCATCACTATATTTACAGCAATAAAAATTGTTTAAATATTATATTTTGCTATTTTCTATATTATTAGAGTTAAATATTACTTTACTTAAAATATTTAAATAATAGAAAATAGCATTTTTGTTGCAAATAATTATTTCAAAGCTCTTAGATGTAATAAATATCATAAAAAAAGAAACAACGCGCTACTTCCCCTATGAGTTTGTGTAATGTTTTTCCTTTTAATTCTCAAATACAAAATAAAAATTTATAGAAAAAATAATAAATTATTTGAAAATATTTTTTTAAATAAAAAAATTTGTGAAATCCTAAAAGTTTGCATTCATTTAAATATTTAACATTTTCGAAACTCAAACAATTAATGTTCTAACAATGATTCAAAAAATAACTATTATACATTAATAAATTTTTGGGTATAAAATATAGAATTATTATGAGACAAAACGCAGTGCAAAATAAAAAAAAGCAAGACAAATTTAATATTATGAAAATGAAACGAAGAATATCGAAAGAGGTAAATAATCAGGTAAAATTCAAAAAATGAAAAATGCATGCTTTTAAAATGAACTTTATAATACTGCAATCAGTGGTTTACTTAACTACTATAAGAAATCAAATAAAATTCAAGAATTTTATTCGTGCCCAATTATGTGAAAACCAGAAATTTGTATAAATAATGTGAATCTGATCCGAACATACTTGATTACATTTAGATCGAGAGGAAATATGCTTCTTATTCCAAATACTGAACTATTTTATTTTGAAACGTATATTCTCTAAAACAAATATCAACATTATTTCCCATTATTATATGCTAAAAAAATTGCGAGTAGAAAGAAATCACCACTCACAACATAATATTTCCAGGTTAAACAATAAATGAGATCTCAGTACCTTAAATCGTTGGTAACATTGCGATTCTAGTTATAATTTCCAATAATATACATATATTTAGTTGTTCAACTACATTGATTCCAGCTACATCTTGAACATATTTCAATTATAATATAATTATAACAATTTAAAATAACTGTGAATAAAATTTAAATCATCCTTGCTGCTTTAAACTAACCATCAAGTGGATGTTTTGTATGTCTTTTTCGTTTTATTTTTCTTCTGTTCTATTGTGAACGTTTTAATTCCTTGAGTCAAAGAAAAACGGCTTCTCAAATCGATGCCTTGGATTATATATTAGAAATCATTTTATTAACAAAATGAACTTCGAAAATAATCTCAAATATTAGAGTGTGAACTTTGCCTTATTTGCTGCCGCTCGAAGAATGCAATAACAAACCAGACATCACTGGCATTGACGAGTTGAATTTACGAAGCCATTTCAATACGATGTGACGTAATTTATCGAAATGGATATAAACCAATAAGAATAGTAATAAAGTGATATTATCATAATCTCAACTGCTACAAAAGAAATAACAACTTTATGTTTAAAAAATGTTATTTTAAGTATCCTTTTCTCACTTTACATAACACACTTAAAGTTCCACATTCACATTTAAATCCGATTCCATTGTAAATTGCATATGGTAAATAATGATTTTTCATTGAATATTAATGCAGAAATGTGTAGACCTTGATTTAATATCTGTAATCTCTGTGGTGAATCTATGCGTCGACTGAAAGAAATCAAAGAAAGGAAGAAAGTCTAAACGTCTCAAAAGCCACATCTAGTATGATCAGAGAAGTAAAATATCATTTTCCCCTTGCATTGATCGGGAAGTGTTGGCCACATTTTGCCTTACTGGGTTGCAAAGTTGGGTGGAGACGTGTCCACGTTAATCTATGAATTCCTACTTATTTCTGTTGAAGTCGTGTGGGTGTGGAGAAGAGAGTGCTTCTTCTTATGTCGATCTTGTCCCCAGATTGAAATTCAAAATTATAAAACTCTTGAGGATAAGCTAGAGTTCCAAACCCGTTAACCATGCACACAATCCAAGACTCACCGATTTATTTTTGTTGACTGAAGAAAATTCTTAATCATGAATTTACCACAAATGACGTTTAATTTAAGTAATAATATTTAAATTTAATTGTCATCAACCACAGTTTAGATTGTTTAATTTTTCTTCCAGCGTAGTTCTCAAACAGGTTTTATATATTGTATTTTGTGTTGTTTTCAGAAACCGCGCGCGAACTATTATTATAATATATTGGACAAAATTTTATGTGACAGTAAAGTGTTTTTTGTCTCATTTCTCTCTAATTCAGCTCAATTCCTCTTCCGTCATTCCATATATATATTCAGCTGAATCACACTATTGCAAAAATTTTAAAACGCCTACATGCAGTGCAAAGAACTCGAGTTTCAAAATTATTTCAATAAAAAAGAATTTTGAAAAAAAATTTAAAATGGTGATTTTGTTTGATATCATTCATCGTTATTTTACATACCCTAAATTTGATTTGAATTTAATATATTTTTGAATTTTTCTCTCTCCTATGTTTTGAAATATAAATATCTGGATATTAACGAACTTTTTAATCCTAAATGAGAACGAAATATGTTTAAAAATATTGTTTACTCAAATGTGTTGTGCAAAACAGTTTACTGATAACATTTATTTTAGTTTAAGTACGAAATATGAATCATGATTATAATGTGATTACGCTTACAGCAATGTATGTGAAACACATCTAATTTTTGGAATTTTAAAAACATCGTGATAATCCATTTCTTACACTTAATTTTAGATATTTGCATTTAATACAAATTCAAGTTCAATATAATTTTTGCTAGAATGCAGTTCCAGAGAGGATATTCAGATGGATGAGAATATTTCAGGTAGAATTCTAGATATTATCAAACAATAACATAGACGTTGACATTGTACATTTTATGTTGTCAGTTCCTTTATATATGAAGAAATGCTTTGAGATTTTTAGCTGCTACATCTGAAGAATATTACTAATATATTGTATTAGATAAAAAAAGAAATGTTTTAATCATGTTTCCGTCATTAGCTGTTATATCTGAATTAAAAATTTATTAATGTATTGCATTAAATATTAAATTCGATTATTCATATTTCAATCTTATTTATATTTCAAGCATTGGCAATAGGTATATTGTTTAATAAGCATTGGTTGACATTTTAGTTTCAAAACCAATATTGAGTCATTTATCATTAAAAATTTCGGATATAGATTATCAAGAAAACATTTTCAATAAATTTCCTTTTTTTTATTTTTTTGCTATGATGAAGCCCCACTTCAAAATATTGTAGGAAAAGGTTATAATAAATTCAATAGTGGGGGGTCAACGTTCACTCGAAAACAAATTCCGTGATATTTGCCTAAAATCATTCACTTTAGTAACAAATACATTGAAGCGATATATGATCTTTCCAAAAGAAATTATTTGTAACATACCTAAAAATTGAAGCATTTTTGGACAATTGTATGATAAACATCAATATTTTTACTGTCAAATATTTATAGAATTGCATAAACATTTAACAGAAAAAATATTGTTTCAAGTTGGGTGCCGCAGAACAGGACAGATTCAGAAGAAGGTGTGTTTCGATTGTTACAAGGGTGCATCATAGGCTTTGCGTAACACACGCACAAGTGATAAGTTACGATAGTATGTACAAGGGATCAAAACAAAATCGATTGTATAAGGTTTAACAGGTGAGCTAAAATCCAGCATAATTTGTTCGTAGAAAAGAAGAAAACAACTAGACAAATGATTAGCTACTCTTCAATTTTTGTAATGTGACAAAAGAAGTATACGACAATTGTAGTTTTCTAGCTCCACTTTCTACATAGAAATGTACATTTGTGTTTGTCACAAAAAATTTAATCACTGATGAAAGTAGATGAGTAGATCAATTCATTCTTAATCAAGGCAGTGTTAACACAGACTCAAATAAAAATGTTTTAAACAGAAATTCATCCTTTTCATGGATTATCCATCGTATGGCAACCAGAAACTATTTTTCCGTTCATATTTCAGAATTTAATATTAAGGACTTTTGAAATTAGTAAAAAAGAGAAAAAGTCAATATATTAAAAATCCTGTCTTGGATTTATCTTAGTTGGACTGAAAATTTTCTTAGAAATTTTCATATTCACACACACACACACACATTGACGAGTGTATAGATTTTCATGAAAAATATTATAAAAAGTAATAAAGCTATAATTTCAAGTATAAAATTTTATTTTTTCATTATTAGGTTAAAAATCAAAATAGCACAATCGTTGTATTGAAAAAAAAAAAACTACCAACCACATTTGTAGAAAGAGCAAAATTAATTTTCCGTATTTCATGGGGAAATATCTATTTATGTTAAATATTCTTCTACACCAATTCTACAAATTTTTTTAAATAAATATTTTGAATGTTGTTTTTGTCGTGTGCCACTTAGGCCAGCATTATGGAGTGCGCTGCTCCACTTTCGAATTGAACCATATTTAGGTATGGTGTCCGACTTCCTCACTACACACATGCTATGAGTACCCGTTTATAGGGTAGGCAAACATTCACTTCACATTCATACAAGGCAAGAGCAAAGATAAGATAGATAGGGAGAGAAAGTACATGCATATCCAAACCGGGAATCGAACCCAAGAACTCCCTATATGCAGTCAGGCGCGCTGGCAGCTGGACGAGAAATATTTTTAATAAATTACACAATTTATACTTAATCTGAACTAACTTTGTTACTTTTTAAAGTTTTAGTGTCCGTTAATTTCTTAAACATGAACATTACAAAATAATAGCTAATTTCATTAAAATAATTTTTTTGTGAAAAATCAAACTGATTATAAATAAAGTTATATTATAATAAAGTTTTCCACAGATTTTTACTAAACATTTTTTATATATTTCTAAATAAATATTTAGTTATTTCATTATAGGATTTTTATTTGATTGCATTTTGAAATATAATTCAATACTTTTTGAAGAAACTACAATTTAGTGTAAAGTTTTTACATTTAATGATACAAAATCAATAAGTATTTATTCAAGAGAAACCATTTTTAATATCTAAAGCAGGCGACACTTAAATTCCAATCCATTTAATAATAAGTATTAAGTATTGAAGTAGCAATTTCATCAAAAGCACTGTTGTGACCACCAAATCTAAATGCTCATTAATAACGACATTTAAAGTGTACCTCGTAACCGCAGTATCTGATTAACATTTTAACACTAATGCTGCAACACATTTCAGGCCTCTTGACCCGGCCTCGGAAGATTTGAATTCATTAAACACCCTCAGGGAGAGAAAGTGCATTAAATCATTGGAGGCATTTATTAGTTACTTGTGGCTGCCTGATAAAGTTGTTCCTCGAGCAGAGGATGTAGCAAAGCAACTTCCAAAACTTAATAGATTACTTGCAACACTAAATTCAGTGATGTATTAATAGCATTAGCGTTAGAAATTCAGATATTATATTTCACCTTTTAGCAAACCAGTCTGGAAATTATCTGGAAATATTACTGCAAAATGTCATGTGAATTTTAGCTTAAATAGTGCTTACAATTTAAATTATTTACCCCTACTGCTATTTGGTAACATCAAATCTTCTTATGCTAACTTGAGATTAATCATGAACACACATATTGAGATAATTGAAAGTAAACTATATTCTGAGTAAATTCTTGGAAATAGTTCATTGATTTTCTTGTAACAATAATTTATGAATAAAAATTAATATTTTTGTGACATAATAATTTATTGTTTTATCCTAAAGATCAAAATTTATTTTTATACATAAAAATAATATTGTGTTATAATTATTATTAGAATTTAATTTAATTTTTAATGCCACAGTATAAAAATATTACTTAATGGAATAAAAGTGTCATTACTTGAATTAAAAATTTTAATTGGGAAATTTAATCAGATCATTAATTAAATATTTTGTCGTTCTTATATGGGTGTACTTTCTATAAGCTGCATGACATAAATTATGTTTTATAGCACTAGAGCTAATCACATACCTTTTATAAAACTATTTTTGATTAGTAATTCTCAAGGTAAAGAGTAAGCAATTGAAATAATAAAATATGTGCTTATTATGGTCTGCGTAAGGAAATTTGCAAATGTTTCAGGTTAGATAATGTTTGTTGCATTGAAATGTATTCAGTGATAATCAAATTGCCAAAAGCCAGTTTTATATGCCACCAATTGATCAATAATAAACTGTGACAGGTAATTTTTTACCTATATTTAGAGGGAGTAAAAAATAAACGTGTCTCATACATACGTAAAAAACCTTTGTGATATATTGAATAATATAATTTTTGCAAGAGAGTATTATGTTTCTTTATAAAACTGAATAATTAAGAAATCATTAGTACTTAATTGCATAACTTTTAAACAAGGTTAATTTCATATCTTTTTATGTTGAATAATTTCGGATATTTCTATTTAACGAATTATTCAAGAGATAAATAATCAGATGCATTTTGATTAAATCCAAAAGATGCAATTAAATATGCGTATCTTCATCAGAGACAAAATATAATAAAAACACTAATTTTGTGAATATAATTATTTGAATGCAAAATTCAAATTATACACTGAACTATCAGATACTTTTTGTAACTCTATGTAACCCATGCATAAGAAACATATTAACTAATATTTTGTATCATTAATTTACGATTATGTTGTTCTTAAACATTGGATAGAAAGATAAAAATATTGGCCTAGGAGGAGTCAAATATCTAGGATTTGCATAATCAAAGTAAATAATCCGAATATACATTTATCAATCATTTAAAACGACACCGATTCCGGTTTTATTATGTAATATATTAACCATCGCTTGAGACTCAAAGGTTATCACCACTCATGTAGTAATTGCTAATGATGCTGGCTCTCTTAAAAATTACTAGGTATATAAGTGTAAAACCCGGATAAAGCAATAAACATAAACATGTACAATGATATATAAGTGATAATACGTTCACAATAAACTATATATATATATATATATATATATATATATATATATATATATATATATATATATATATATATATATATATATATATATATATATATATATATATATATATATATATGTATTATGTATATATATATATATATATATATATATATATATATATATATATATATATTAGAATTCTTGCGAAAATTACTTAAATTGCAGCCATTGCTACTGTTATAGGTGGTAAAATAATAATTTTATTTAGTTTAATTGTGATTTATCTACATTACAGTAATCTTTTTAAGCCTTTAAAATCTAATAATCTTAAATTAAAAAATCTTAAATTTAAAATCTATATAATAAATCTAAGTAATCTTATTAAGCCTTTTTAAATCTTTAAATTTATTTACGATTATGATCATATTAATTCTCAGAGTTCAGAAATACACTTTCGATGAAAGATGTTTGATATTTATAGTTTTTGGATATTGCATTTTTTCAAATCTA
This sequence comes from Latrodectus elegans, assembly GCA_030067965.1. Taxonomy (NCBI): domain Eukaryota; kingdom Metazoa; phylum Arthropoda; class Arachnida; order Araneae; family Theridiidae; genus Latrodectus; species Latrodectus elegans. Next base: position 9,364,270 of record CM057816.1, read on the forward strand.
GCCATTATATCCTATTCTAGCCATTATATCATTTCTGTAATTCGAAAATATCTACAATTCTGTTGTGTAACGTATCCAGTAACAGGATTTCATGAAATAAAACATTTTAAAATTCAACTTACTTTCTAATTATCTGTCTCAAAAAGTATCTCATTTAATTGGTGTACATGTTCTCAATGGACTAGGAGTATTTTGTTAATTTTCCAATGCAACTTATAAAACAGAGATAAAAATAATTGTTAGCATCAAAACCACTCTAGCTTATCTTAATTGCAAAGTCAGTTATAAATTTTTTATTCAATAGTAAAAGTATAATAATAGAAGTCTTAAAATATCTATTGAAGACACAACAACAAAATTGGCAGTAAAAGAAAAATAATTTATTGAATATCAATCAAAGAGTTTCTGATAATTTTAATAAAAAATTGTTTCCTATTTAAAACTGAAAATTTTACCTAAAAAAAGTCACAAAAATGTTTCAAGATTAGTAGACTCTAGAAATGCTTATTGGTTAGTTATGTGATATATGAATATATATATATATATATATATATATATATATATATATATATATATATATATATATATATATATATATATATATATATATATATATATATATATATATATATTTCTCTAGAGGTGATATCAGAATTTAACTCATCCACTCTCTGCTACACAGACTTCTCGGTCGAGGCCTGACATTCCCATTACAATTTAATGCAAAATATAACCTTATTTAAATAAATCCTTAAAAATTATCTTGAATGTTATTAAACGTTACATTTGAAATAAATATATGAGCAAATGCCTTAAATTACGAAATATATTTCTTAAGTAGTTGCACGTGTCATATAATTATATTTATTTTTTTCTAAAGTGGAGTAGAAATTTTTGAATTTTCCGAAATATTCTCACAAAAATACAATCTTATTAAAAAGTAAAATAATTTTGTTTTTATTAAATATTTACGAATACAAATATTTTCATCATTAATAAAATTATAAAACATTTAGCACACCAAAAAAAATTTGAGTAAAACTTTAAATAAAAGAATTAGTAAAACATATACCTAGCAGATTTCAAAGAAATATTTCCGCTTACATTTTCACGACATAAATGCAGAATGCTCAAAAAAGTTTAGACCATAGTTTTTAAAAATTATTACATATTGTTTGTCACAAAACTACATGTAATTGTGATGAAAATGCAAATATTATCAATAAGCAACTAAAACCATAATATGTATTTACTAAATTAATTATTTTGAAAGTGTTTCCTTGAATTTGAAAGCTTTAAATTTTCATTAAAATAAATTTCATTAAAATAAAGCTATTTTGTTTATTAAATATTCAGAAATTAAATACAATTTCTTATGCTTGTATATATTTATACGCAATTAAAATAATGAAATTAGATAAAAAAAATAAAAAACATCACTATGTATTAAATTTATTAAATATTTTTTTCTGATTTGGGCATTTAACGTTGATTTATGAAAACACATCAGGAATCCCTACTTCATTCCTTTTCATTCCTAACAACTTTCCAAACTTATTTCATTTTCAACGGCACATAAAACAAATAGCCCTGTCCAAATGACTACTTTTATCTGGACGAAGCTCTGAGTGGTAGATTTCGGTCGAAGAATGGGTAAACAACTTACCCTCCTTGGAAAAAGATACAAAGCAAAAACATTTGGATGGTTATTCGCATTCCTTGGATGCCACGCCATGAATTCCTATTTGTGGAATGCCACAGAAATTCAGTGAATAAGCAGAGAAGAAAAGTAATAATTGTTGGTTATCTTCACCGCTCTTACTCTGCAACAGCTCAATAGTGTTCAATGTAATTTTCTGGAGGAGTAATAATGAATATTTTCCTCAGCAAATTGCGTGCATCTTTGAATTAATGGCACATGTGTTTAAGAGTTCGGAGAAGACACGCGTGCATTTATTATGAAATGTGGTCGTAAAAGTTAAGTTTAGAAATTTTGTACATTAAGGGGAGTAGATTATGGTCTAAGATTCAAAGGAATAGATTTTCAGTTATCTCAATTAATATTCTTACTTTATATATATATATATATATATATATATATATATATATATATATATATATATATATATATATATATATATATATAAGCTTATAAATAATGTTTTCTTGTTGCACATATATTATATTTTCACTAACTTTGTATAATGTTTTATTATCTAATTTTATGCTGTGTGTTTAGTTTTATTTTTTTAGGCAGTACTATTGGCATTTAAAGATTTTAATTACATTTATATTCTAGTACCATCTTTTTCAGAACATGGGAATATTTAAAATAAAATTTGATTTTCTTTAGGTATTTATTTTTCCTATTTATGAAAAAGCAATTTTTTTAACTTTTTATTGCGTATTTAAAAGTATATAAATTTATATTTTACGCAAATTCATAATGCTGAATAGAATATAAAAACTATCTCTTTTAAACACACACAAATATAATTCAATAATTTTAGTGCATAATATTTCTATTCATGTTAAAACTCTACGCTTTTCTGTTGTTAGTATTTGTAATAAATTTTATTTTAAGGGCTAAAACTGTACTTTATGAATAAAATTGTGCTCAAGTAAATCAACTAATTTATTAAATACAATTTTGAAAGGGAATTAATTTTAAATAGAAATCAAAACAACAAAAAATTATTGTTAGTTATAATTATCAATATGTATTAATTTCTTTCAAAATTAAGTATAAATACTTTTAGTTGCGTCCTTGCCATTTTTAATGTAACAAATTCTGTGCTAATACTCTTAATTCTGCTGATTTTAAAAGATTTATGGTTTATTTTATTTACTCTTTTTTAAGAGCACAGAAGACAAATGATTTCAAATGATAAGAACAATGGGAAAATATCTGCAGAAATGAAATTAAAAAGTTGTTCCAAATACCCTGAAAAATGTTAACTCCATGTATCACTTGACAGTCTACAGGTGGTATTTTCCCATGCATGTTTTTATCTGTCACTTAGGAATAGAGAAACTCGGAGAAAACGTCGGTCGGCACAAATCCTTACCCAGATAACCAAGTACACTCAGTGAACAATCAAAATATAATATCTAAATATTTGGCTTTGACTTTAGAAGAGAACAGATTTCGTTGTCTATATAACTTTAACGAATTAGGAAAATAGTTTAATATTACTTAAAATACAGATAATCTGTATAAAGTATAAACAAAACATGAACATAAATTAAAAATGTAGTAAATATTAGTAAAGTGTAGTAAAATAGTTTAGTTTTGTTTTAAATTGATAATCGGCTAAACTACTTTCAGATATTATCAGAAATAAGTAATAAGATAAAACAATTAAAGTAAACTTTTGATAGGAATAAAACAAAATATCATGTGAATTGGTGTTAAGTAATGAAATTCTAACGTCAAAAAAGTAAATTTCTCAAAGTAATCAAGAAAACAAGAATTTAGTGTATTAAAAGTTTTGAATATCTATTTCACTCTTTAATAAGGAAGAATCTTTCAAGCAGGAGCGAAACGTAAATTGGAATTTCTTTTTTTAATTACTCTTTTCAGGTTCTTTTATCTTGAGTTCATTGCTTATTTTGATGAGGAGAAGTAATTAGGCAAAATCAAGGCAATATTGAAGGATTATTCTCTAAAATTGGTAGTGTCTTAATGTTTCAAAGTTTCTTGTAACAAGTTGATTAGTTGGTGGATGTCATGTTCATTTGAAGTCAAGTCAAATTAGTCCAGGTGCCAAAATAACGGTCAGGTCCAAGTAACATTTAAAGCTTATTGTTTAAAAACTAAACATATTAGGGTAAATATTAAAAAAAAAGGATTTTTTTCCCTGAAATATACCATGAATTATTGAATACAAATAAATAATTGAATGTAAAAAATACATAATTCACCATATTTTTATTTAAATATGAAGTAAAAAAATCTTTTTAAAAGAAATGTGTATACTATAAAATATTATTGCACAGTCATTAATTCAGAAAATGATATAGAAATGGTGTGTGACTGAATATAGTGTCCTGTCCATGTCTCTGAATGAAATGTATGTCATGAATAGAAATCATGTTTTATAAACTGAAAGAAATTTTAGTTTCTCAGCCATAGTGTCAAAAGAAAAAATATTTATTTAGGATCTAATTCTTCACTTTTACAAATAATTTTATATGTGTAGATAAGTACAAATTAAAGTGTAATCATAAACGTTCCATAAAAATAAAAATGCGAACTCCATGTAATTTTGTAAATCAATGTACAATAATGATATAATTAAACATTAAAGATTCTTTGAAATATGTCTTATTGTTTATACCCTTGTTTTAGAATAAGTAAGACACTTGACTTATTAGAATGAAGATTAGAAATGATTACAGATTACATTATTTTAGTTACATTAAATCTGTTGCCATGTTAAGATTTCCCTACCCATTTTGGTTTCTGAAAGGTAACTGTTAATGTTTTGTGAAGACATTTTGAGTTATTTAAAACAATTAAACCGCTAAAAATAACTTATTAGCTGTAAATATATGCAGCAACGGAATGACTGTTATTTTTCTATTTATAAAAGTCATAAATAAAAAATATTCCACTGTTTAAAATTCAAAAATACGTATTGGATCCATGCATTTTCGATTTCAGAAATCTTGCTATTTTTACGGCAAGAACTTGTTGGTTAAGTTACTTCTGCTTAGAAAAACCTGTAATGTCAAAATGATTTCCGAAATAAATCTAAAAAATAATAATTGTTCCTTTAAATAATCATAATGGTAATATCCTTTACTGGAAATGAGAAATCGAAAACATCGAATATTTAAATAAATACTTAAAAAAACACTGAGATTGCATAAAACATAAACTTATCTCCAAACTTCAGAAATCTTTATAAAATAAATCTTATCCAATCATGCAATTAAGATTACAGAGTTCATCAAATAATTCAGCAGTAAGCACTTAAGATTTAAGTTAGTATTGTTATTCCTTTTTTTTCATGAATAAAATTTCCATCCATATCGCTGTGTGCCTGCAGATGAACAAAATAAATTATATCTTTCAGCAGCAAGATGTGTACAGACCCCCAGACGCCTTTTCATAGATTAGAAAATTAAATAAAGCACATTAACCTTAATTCACTGCTCTAAAATGTACTTAAAATGCTCTAGCAATTAAGCATTTGAAGAAAATTCTTTTCTTGACTTTATTTAAATGTTGGTTCGTTAAATGCTGGATACATGTCGGGCGGAAATAAAGAATTGAAATAAAATTGAAAAAAAAAGAAAGTCATTATCAATGTTTGCTTAAGAAAAAAAACATTGTGCAGATCAAACATTTAAAAAAAAAAACATGAAACCATGTATTAACTTAATTCTTTAGTAATTAACGATCGTTGAAAGGATTTTTGTTCAATATTGCACATCCTATTGCAAAAAACGGAATGTTTGCTGATTTGATGATAAAGATAAGGAAGTTTTTAACTGTAATAATTTAAAAGTGTAAAAACAAAATGGTGCTTTTTAAAGTACGTCTAGTGCAAACAGTTTTTATACACAAGAAAGAGTTGTTCTAATAATACCATAAAATAAAAAGTATATATCTTTATAATAAATAATAACTTCTATATCAATATTCATTCAATGATGATTACCTTGAATGAAGAGACCACACTTAATAAAAAAATATACCTAAAATAATTACTAAATTTAATCCGCTAATGTGTATGTTCTTTTAGTGCTTTCACACCCATATTAGTTTACTTACCAAAACATCTACTATAATCTCATTATTTGATTCTAATTAAATTTCCTACTCTCTCATTAAACAAATGCATTTATTATATTTTTGTTCTAAAATTTATATATTTGTATTGCATTTTGTTTCCATAATGATAAAATAAAATATTGCAAAAATTTTATTTAAAAATGAATCATTCAAAATATTTATTTATTAAGTAAAGTGATTTTATTATTTAAAAAAAATAATTCAAATTAGCAGTCATGAAAAATAAGCAAGTGCTATAGCTTTATAATTTTTCATTGAAGTCATTCAGTGTGTTAACAAACCATTTCTAAACTGATTCAGCTTATTAAATTTATTTCCTTGAGGATAACTGAATCAAAATGGTTATGAAACTAATAAAACGAATAAATATATAATTGTGTGAGAAAAAATATCGATTTACTTATAATGTTGATATGCTTATAAGTCGTATCATTTGAGAATAATTGAATTATAATGTAGATAATTACTTTATTGATAGGGAAATTATAAAGTAATAAAAATGTATAGATGACGAAGAAAACACAATGCAGAAAAATATAGATTTTAGAGATCAGAATATATTTAAATATTAATAATAATAGTTGAATTTTTTATTTCTCGAGATTGAGGCAGTTATTTATTAAATAATTTTGGCTAGAAATTTAGCACAGTTACTTGTATTCATTAAAATCAAAATAAATTTAGATCAATATAGAAGAAATTTACAATACCTATATATATTATTAGTATTTTCTTAAGATGTATAAAATATTACTTTTGCAGAGACACCATTTTTGAAGTACAGTGTGTAGTTTTGGCTTTCATACACACAGCATATAAAAATTAGATAGAAGAAATGTTATGCAGTTAATGATATTTATTTATTCCCAAATATTGTGATAATTTAAAACATAATTATGAATTTCTTTGGTTGTATGATCTTAAAATATCTTAAATCTATATTTTACAACTCAATAAAACATAATATCCGTTATACTTATTTATTTATTTATTTTACAAGGTTTTGATAATATTTTAAAATTTAAAAAATAAATAAATATTAAAAAGTCATTAAGAGATAAGGATTAAAAGTAATTAAGATGGAATTTGCAGTAACCTTATATATAATCAATTTCTTTTCAGCAAAATTAAATTAAAATAGATTAGAAATAAAACATTACAGCGTTTACATAGAAAAATATAAATAAATTATAATGTTGCCTTATAACGTATTCTAGTCTATGGAAACGTTGTTCAAAAATTTAGAATATTCCCCAAAGGCTAAGTGAAAATATATTAATTCTGAACTAGGATAAAAACAACATGCATCTCTATTTGACACTAACAATCAAAAGAAAATAAATTGTGCAGGTCATTTATTGAAGTTCTCGAACGAATCAGGTAACTAAGCTTCCCTTCAGATTTATTGTAACTAGTTCTCTATTTCTCCGTATCGAAATGTGTGTTCGCCTAATTATAGCTATTCGAATTCTGCAGCAGCCTGATTGCATGCACCTGATGTGAGGTTTGCAGGCAGAAATGACAAAAGTATATTAGAATGTGTTGTAGATAACATAAAACCAAGAAATCAAATTCCTTACACAAGTAAGATTTTCAGCTGAAAAGAGTCAAATACAAAGAGTCATATACCTATATTTTAGCACAAATATGTTTTATTTCAAGAAATGAGTGACAGCTCTGGCCTATAGTCCTATATAAATCAACAGAAATTTAAGTAGTCGACCAAATATTAACGGTTTTAGGCAATATGGGTTGAAATTCTCAGAATTATTATGGACCAATTTACTGCGACAATCGATGATGAATTCCTTCTCAACGAATGATACCATGATATAGATTGATGTAAGCTATATCATGCTCAGATTGTAAATTAGATTGATACACTTGACGCGAAAGAAACCTTCAAATGAATTCTCAGCGTATTCTCAAGAAATAATCCAAGTAAAACACTTCGGATACTTTAGGAAGAAGACTTGAATATGAAATATCTTTTCCAGACAATATTAAGCAGTTAAATTATCCCCTCTGCAAAGTCAGAAAGGAATAACTTTGCGGAGATAATTTCATCAATTCAATGTCTCGTATGTGTGAAAATTATGCTCGATTATAAAAACTGCACTTGTCATTCAAATCAGATATTCGTTTGTTTTTGTTTTTTTTTTTTTTTTTGATATGAATGAAGTGTTCACCTTTACGTTAGTAACACATATCGTTAATAGGACATATTTTGTTGTTTACTTTTCATTTCCATACTTTAAAATTGTTTTATATACAGCATCATTTCCTAAGTAATCTAATCACTCAAATTAATATCAGTAGTCGTTATTTATTCTACTTTGAATTGGAAACACTGATTTTAAAAATTTATCTTGGTAGTAATCAATTTACAGTTGAAGAACTGTCCAAGTTACTTAATTTTAAAAACAATTAATAATATATTCTAAAATATAACATTGTAATACTTACAATATTAGTAAGTTTAGTTATTAGCACAAAACATACTTTATAAAAATACATGTTTTGCTTGCACTTTAATTGAAACTTAAATTTTATCAAGAAATTATACTTTTAAGAAATAACAGTTTATTTGTCTACTAATATATATATATATATATATATATATATATATATATATATATATATATATATATATATATATATATATTTCTGATAATACGAAAACAACTTTATGTTTGCTTATTTAAGTGTAAATTTATAGAATTACTTTTAAAATAACTTTTTTTATATATTTGTTTAATTGTAGTACGTATATATTTGCTGTGAAGAAAATTGTATTCCATAAACAATATTTAATTAAAAGATAGTATTCGTCATTTATTCTATTTTCTTACTGCATCTACAGTAAAGAGTTTTAATTTTAATTTTTTGCTTATTTTTTCAGTATGCTCACATTTTAAAATTTTCGATCTATCTGTCCAATTTAAGCTAAGATTTTAGTAATTTTATACTAAAGTACTTAAGTAATTTGATACTAAGTACTTAAAATAAAACATTTATTTATGCAATGAATATTCATTGCTTTAGATGTGTAATTTTGAATTGTTATGTTATAATTATCATATAACTAACTATAAGCATAAAAAATCATTGGAACCTTTTTCTTTCCTAATTAATTCGAATAAATTTATATCATGCATATATAAAAAACAGGATGATATATACCACATTTACTTTACAATTTTACTATTAAGGCAATAAAATATGAAAACGTACTTTAAAAATAAAATTTTGTAATTGAATTTACTATCATTCTCATGATGACAAGTAATAATGTAATATTTTTACTTTTAACGGAGTTAAATTTTAAGAAAAAATCATTTATAGTACAATAACGTTTCGTTAAATTTACCCGAGTTTAATTTTAGAAAATGAAATTTATTGGTAATATTTGTGATAATTATAATACTTCTTCTTGAAAATGAGATACAAAGTATACAAAATTAAAACTTTTCTTATGTTACTGAATAAATTCCAAATTAATAAATAATTTTATAATAATGCAGACAGATATTAAGACAGAAAATCTTTTCTTATGAAATTTGAATAATTACAAGCTAAATAAAGAATTCATCTTATTGTAATTTGTGTTATAATATGTATACATAGGTATTGTATTACGCGTTTAACTCCTTGTCTTGATGAATTTGATGATAACTGAATAGGCAGATTTTCAAGAATGAATAAGTTTATTTTCACACATTAAGATTTCTTAGTATCACGACCAAACATATCATCTGTAGCACGTCTGCTCGATAGCAGAGCTCATCCCGGAAAAGGCTTAAGAGAACTTAACCCTCTCAGAAGGGTACAGCATACAAGTCACTCATTGCTTCAGAATAGAGGCGTGAGATGACATCATCGGTCAGTTTAACATCCCTTAATCATATTTGGTATTTTGGAATTTCATAAGAGGGGTGGTGCAACTCTAACATTTGTTAATTTGTTAATAGGCGCCACATATGCAACAAAAAAATACAAATTTCTGGGTACGAGAAACGAATATATATATATATATATATATATATATATATATATATATATGAATGCATATCAGTACCTTATTTAGCTATCTGTATAAAATCATTTATTTTTTTTTAACAATTTTAAGATGCTTACATTGTTTTGGGAAAAGTAATCCATCATATATTTACTAATTATATCATGAAAAACCTTAGGCTTATTAACAGTTGAGAAATATGTTGACAATTTTAACAACAATAAAGCGCTTAGTGATAAATAATCAATAATATATTTATCAAATTTTTATAATAATCACAACTTATAGACCAAAATAGATATTAGGATGCTATAATAAATTATTACAAAATTTAAAAAAAAATTTATTAAATACCACAAGTAATATAATTTATTATGGATAAATTTATCAAAAAATATCCTTGTATTGCCAATATAATCGATAAAGCATGGCCAATGTATAATATAAAAAAAAAACATTTTTAGCACCGCAATCTATAGCATAAGAAAGAATTGTGGTTTTAATCATTAATTGTTTCTTTAATAGAGAAAAATACTTGTAGTTGCTTTTAACATTTTCCTTCAACGGATATTTTCATTTAATTTTTCGATCATATTGTAAAAACTTTATTATAATAATTTAAACTACTCTTGAAAAAAATAATTTCTTGTGTCTTGTTTCTTTGTATGGTTTCATAATATATATATATATATATATATAATAAATCAAGAAACAAAATAACATAAATATCAGTAAATTTAAAAACAATTAAAAAATATAAAATTGCAAAAATATAGAAATATAGTTACCTACCTAAGCCTATCCAGCATAAAAGCAGCTAAAGTAAGGTACGTGAGAAAAATTAAACAATTGAATACATAAAAATATAATGTGAAATATAAAATATATATAAAATAATAAGAAGAATAGTAACCATGTCTTCTTTAGGAAAAATATAGTCAAATATGAAAAAAAAAATCCAAACACATTTTTGTGGAAGTGCAGGAGTTTATTAGATTTTTGGTGGAATCGAACGATTTTATGAGATCGATTTCTCGCTGAATTTCAGAAGATAGTGTATTTCTTTCGCCTTGTTGCATTGTAGATAATATCTTCCCTGAAGAAGACATGGTCTTTATGCATCTTATTATTTTTCATATTTTGTCATAAATAATATTTTTTTATATTTGTAATTATATTATATATATATATATGTATATATATATATATATATATATATATATACATATATATATATATATATATATACATATATATATATATATATATATATATATATATATATATATATATATATATATATATATATATATATATATATATATATATATATATATATATATATATATATATATATATATATATATATATTATTTATCATACATCACCTTCTGCTTTAACATAAAGGTCCCAAAAGGAAATCAATATTTTCTGCCGGAACTATCTTTCAACATGTGCGAAAACTTTATTGACAATAGAAATTCTGCCTTTAAATCCTGAAAGGAATACTTGTGGCTAAATACTTTCCCCAAAGACCTTAGACCCACTGGCGGAACACTGAATTCAGTTCCAAAATAAAACTAAGAGCAGTCGTTTTGGGGAGTACTCTTGATGAAGAATAAAACTCTATTCGTCTCCCATAGACTGAAAAAAGAAACGCAATCTTTAAATTTTATGACCCGGGTGCACCGCTGCTGATTTAGATTCCAAGCAACTTAAATATAAAACTGCTTTAAAACCCGAACGTAAGCTTCACTATTTTATCTCTTGAAAAATGACTACAACTTGCTTTTTTTCCCCGTTTACAGAAATTCCAGTTTGTTTTTTCTCGTTTTTAAGAAGACCTTCGTATCACATGCAAAACAGAGCGAACTGAATAAAAATTTTGAAACCAGGCCAAGTGACAGGGATGCTAAGGCATTCATCCTTTTACAAGTCATGAAAATGGGATGGAATAAAATATATATATATATATATACATATATATATATATATAATATATATATATATATACATATATATATATATAATATATATATATTATAAAAAGTATAATCATAAAAGCAAACAATGCACGTAAAACATTGTGCGGGTTGTTTTTATTTCATTTCTTCAAAAGTAAATTTGAAAGATGGGTTAAAATATTACTCTTTCGCAGATGAAGTACCATTAGCCAAAGTCCCAAATATCTTTTAACAAACTTCCCTCAACCGATAGAGGAATTTAATAGAGATTGATGAAATAAATACTCTTTCACTTGATTTTATTTTAAAGTCGTTTATTATTTTTAAAATTAAATTATGAAGACAGGCCATATTTTTATTATCTGATATGCTCTGAGCGTTTCAAGAAAACGTATTCATCTCTTGAATTCACTTTACCCTTGCTGAAGAATATTTTACGTTCGTAGAAATTTTCCCATAAAAACTTAATTAAAATATAGTGAACAATTTCTTTTACCTAATATTGAAGTACACGTAAACTTACTTTAAGGCATTTTTTCGCCAATTTATCGTAGGTAAATATACACAATGTGAATTACCCGGAAATAGCAAGGAAGTTTGTATACACAAGGATATGTAGAAGGTAAGTATACACAATGTAAATTACAGGAAAACAAAAAAACATCACGTAATACAAAATTAAATTCGAAATTTGTTAAGTTAATTAAAATTAATAATATAATATATTCACTTAAATTTAATAAAAGAAATAAGCAATACTTAAATTTTATTTCTGTAAATCTCAAAATAAAGTGTTAAGTTTCCGATAACATATTGAAAGGTAATTTATTACTATATAGCAGACAAAAATTTGTAATTTAACGATAACTTAATCAAATTCGAATTTCTTTATCAAGTCAGATAGTGATAAAATATTAAAATCACAGTCAAAGACTAACTTTAAAGATAAAATTTCTGCTTACAGATTCACAGACCATGATTTTTTACATATAAACGAAAGCATTGCAGTAAAATAATTGCTAAGAAATGTTTACTATATTTACTGGCAATTTTTGGACACTATTATATAATTAATGACAACAAGGGAATATTTCAAAAATGGGAATATATATGTCTTGCCAACTACTTTATTCAAATTTAATAAATATTACAAAGATGATTAAAAACCCATATTAACGTTCTCATGGCTAAACATCAGCAATAAACTAAATGATGGTTATATATAATAAATACTTCATAAGAGTATAAATGTGTAATTTCTGAAAAGCAGGAAGTAATGAATAAGAAATGAGGAAATGAAAGCGAGGGAAAAATGTAGGAAGTATGTTGTAATATTTCGATTAAAATTGAAATAAAAATAAGTTTTAATAAAATAATAGCTTTATGTTTTTAAAAAAGTTTTGCATAATATCTAACATTTCCAAAAAATATTTAGCTGTGTATTTTTTTAATTTGTATGGAATATATATGTTAATAAACTATTTTTAAATAATCCCCTGCGTGTATTTTTATGCTAATTTTGTCTATTAGATTAATTTAAAGTAATTTATTTAATATATAGAAGTTGATTTTTGAGGAATTTAAAATTGGTTTAGAAATTTTGGTTAACTTTGAATGAGTTATTTCTACGAATCTAAACTCTAAACGTCCAAAAATCTTAATTTAAATTGGGGGCTTTTACATTTTCCTATAATACTAAATAATTATTTATTATAAATCTAACAATGATGGTATAATAAAATATGAGAATATAAATATGTTTTTAGAGAAATTTTTTTAACATAATGGTGGGAAAACTAACAAAGTAATTCTAAAGAAAATATAAGTTGTGTAAAAATTAATGTATATAATTATCTAAAATCCACATTTTGCATTTGTAACTTTATAAATATGATCATAAACTTATCTTTTGTGCCATCAAAAGTAATTCATATCATCAAAGGAATAGTTTAAGTAATTTTTATTCATAAAAAATTATAATATATTATATTATATAATAAATTTAACCAAAGAACGTCAATGTAAATATAATAAACATAACGTTCTCTAATATTTTTTCACTATATATTATCAATATACTAAATTAAGCATATTTTATATTACCATTAACGTATATTCTATTCTAAAATTAAATAACTTTGTTCTAGTTACCAAAGCAATTTATCAACCTAAGCGAAATACGTCAAATAATATAAATAACGATAAGTTATATAACATTAGATTTCTCAAATGCACATTAATTTAATATATTAAAAGCAATTTAAGTAATTACAAATTATGAAAGTGCATTTGAATAAGTTTTTATATTAAATTTTATTTCGAAATTTTATATTAAAGTTAGTTTCTTATAAAATAGTGGAAAATTTAATTTAGAGTGATTAATTATAATTTTCTCGCATAACAAGTGTAACATTAATAGTTACTATACCATTTTGTTTTATTAAATATTTGTAAGCGAATTGAAATATCTATAATATTAATTACCATATTCAATTTTAGATGGCCATGAGATACATAAATCGTTAATTAGACATACTGTTTTTCATTAGAATATGCTTTAAATATTAAGGTTATCGTATAATTTAAAATTATAATCTTAATGTTTTAAAAATAATATATATATATATATATATATATATATATATATATATATATATATATATATATATATATATATATATATATATATATATATATATATATATACCATATTAAATAACTAAATTTAAGAGTTTGATCAAATACAGATGAAAAATTAATTTATTATCATTCTTTGCTGAAAAATGTTACAAAGTGTCAATAATTAGCATGCACTCAACTAAATTATAAAACTATTGTATGAACAAAAAATTGGTCGATGCTAAATGATTTTCTTAAAAAATTAATGTAAGCATTTCTGAGTGCAATGAATCTTCATATTATTTCTTGCTTTTTTATAATAGTATTCAATCAATGCTTCAAATATTCATATGTTTAGTAACATAGAGGAAAGGGAAAATTTTATATAAAAGTCAATTTATTGTGTTATATATATATATATATATATATATATATATATATATATATATATATATATATATATATATATATATATATATATATATATATATATATATATTAAATTAGTTTTTTTATTCCTCTTGAACACAGCAAATTAAGCTAAGTTATTTCATTTTTACGAAACTCAAATACAGAAATGTATCGGAATTATACATCAAGTCATTTTAGATCGTTGATCACATTTACCATTTTAAAATTAAGAAATTTTCAATTGAACTGGTAGTACATTCTATCAAACGAGCACATAAAGGAATTTTTATAACTAAATATTCATTATTAATTAGAAAATATTGTTTTAGAAGCAAAATATTTAACTGTTGATCAGTAATAAAACATTTGTTTGAATATATTCAAATTTATAACAGAGGGTTCTGATTCACGTCTTCCTGTGTTGTTTCTATATCGTACAAAATTTTACATGATTCCTTCATATCTTAAAATTTTAGAAAAATTAATTTTTGATAAAGGTTCTAATTTTTAGATAAACATTTTCTCTGAAGTGTTAATTTAAATATTTTATTAAATTTATGTAAAATATCATTTTATATTTTCATTGATCATTAAATACTAAGTAATTAAAAGAAAGTTTATATTACTAGGTAAATTCTCGGATGTCGTATAATGATAAAGCAAATGAAATAGGTTCTTATTTTGAAGCTCCCTTTAATTTGATAAGTTTTTCATGAAAATATGTAGCATTAACCAGAGCGCACATGCAGAAGTAGATATAAATTTGTAGTGTGTCTTCGGGTAAAATAAATAGGACCGAGTTATATGAGTTTTTCTGGATTGAAAGTCATATTTGTCTAAGGCTAATATCAGAAACGGATGCTAAATTTTTTCCCTTTTAAAACTCCATTTTTTTCAATTTTCCATTTTTCGATTAATAATAAAATTTAGATATTTAATATGAAATGCAAAAAATTAGTTTGCTCTATTTAACAACTTGCAATATACTGATCATATATATATATATATATATATATATATATATATATATATATATATATATATATATATATATATATATATATATATATATATATATATATATATATATACTAATTAAATTCTGTATTGTCACAAAAAGTCGTAATTATATAAGCAAAGGATAATCTTCATATGTAAGCAAATGTAAACTACCTCAGAAAATTGATCGGATACATTGATCGGATAATGTTAGCGAAATGATAAAGTTCCTTTGTTTGTAATGTCTGCTTTAGATGTTCATTTTGTATCTGAGGCACTTAATTATGTAATTTATCAGAATCCATTTGTGGTAAATTTTAAATTTTTCAATTTTACCATAATTTTTTCATAAGTTTATATAAATGAAACAGAATATATTATATAATTATTTCAGAAACCTTTCCATACATTTTTTTTACTAATCAGTTCATTGCATTTAGAGACAGGTAAAAAGGTCACAATATATCCACAACTAAAATGAAGATTTGAATTGTTTAACCTGGAATGGTATTACAACATGTTTGCAAATTTATTGTAAAGGAAGAGCAACACAGCTGAGTGTGATATTCCTAGTATTTGAAGCATAATTTACTAAATTCTCTCATAGGATAAGTAAGCAGTGGCTCTTCGCAATTTTATTATTCTTTTAAGATCATAGAACTTGTAAATTTTCTTCATATATAAGTATTATGTTAATGTAGAATTTTTTCTTTCCTGTTGATTAAAAAATGCTTTCCTTCTGAACGATTTGATCCAGGCTTAACGGTACAATCAGAAGTTCTATTTCCACTCTTGCTATAAGAGAAGAAAAATTCTTTTTCTTAATTGCTTTTACAAAGGTACATTAATAAGAGCAATTTTCATTTGTTACACCAGACAATCAGAAACAGCTACAAGGCAAATTAAATCTCAAGCAAACAAATTGACTTCACAAAGTAAAATGACTGCAGAATCTTGTACGCAGAAAATACTTTTGATCAGCAATATTTTTACTACAAATTTTTTATTTATTGTAAATAAATCAAAATACTCACAACTTTTTTTCTGTTCATTAATTAAAAGATAACTATTTGTGAACATTTTATCTGGTAAGAAAATTTTTAAGTAAATAATATATTATTAAATGTTAAAAATTTTTTTAACTTTGTTAAAAAATTAAACGTCATACACTTTTAAAATTGTATATAAATAAGTAAATTACAATATAAGCTTTTTTCCTTATTAAAATTATTAATTTTGGTAAATAATATGAAAAAGTAGTTATTGTTTCACAGAAAAATTAGAAAAAAATTAAGCGACTTTATATACTTAAATAATGTTTTAGGTTTTTTATAGCATTCCTGTGATATTTGCTAAATACTATTGCATTTTACGGAACAAATAATTGATATTTTGAGAATCATTTAGATTGATTTGCTAACATTTTAAATATTACTTTAATCTTGAAAACATTTATCGATATTAAGTTAAAAAGTAAATTAAAAGTAATGCAATACATTATTTTTTAATAATAATTTCTCTTTAGATAAAGAAAATCCTTTTAAATGGATATCGCAAGATATGGTCATTAGTAAAAAACAATTTTGTTAAGTAGTTCTCAAAATATATAGTATATTAAAATTCTCATCTTTGAAAATATTAAACTAATTTAATAACATTTCTATACATGGCATTATTCATAAATAGCTCTAAAACTCCTATTTTAAGTTACTACAGCTCGAATACTTTTTTCTTATTCGAATACATTTTCGAATGCTTTTCAAGGTAAAAATACTCAATATTTATAAAATAAAACATAAATACACTTTTCAGTTTAAAATGCCTGATTACTTTGTAAACTTTTCTATTTTGCTGAAACGTTTCATTGATGCTTTATTTTATAAAATAGAATGTTGTCTCTCGAAAAACATTTGTAAGAAGATGATTACATGCTAAAAAATGTATGCATAAAATAGTTTTTAAGTAAGTTTAAACCTATTTATTGTTTGGAAGAAAACCATATTTATAAACAGTTTATAAGTCATTATTAAAATAAACTTAAAAACTTAATAATTCTTAGGAAATTAGCCTGCATGAGCGGATAATTTTGAAGCATGTGCTTACTTCACATGACTTCTTGACTTTAATGTAAGATTTTTTTTTTAATTTATATTCTTGATTAATTGTTCAACATAAGCTTTAAATGTTCTTCTGTAATTGTCATTAAACCTCTTATGTTTTAAATGAAAGAATTGTTAATATACAACGAAGCATTAGACATTTGAACAAATTGATAAAGCTTCAAATATATGAACACAAAAATGTTTATTCAAATTTTAAAAAAAGGAGAGAAACTCAGTCTTATCTTCACAGCTCTTTACAGATCTCAGTGGCAGTAATTATTTTAAAGAAACACATCAGATGATTAAATGCGCAAAGTGAATTCTTTAAAATGATTAGAAAATAATAAGCATTAAATTCAAGTGTTTTTAAGAAAACTGTAAAATATTTTTGATGAGCAATGTTTGAATCAATTTTGCAAATTAAAATAAATAATTCTGAATGACAAATCCTAGAAATTAAAGTAACAAATAAATTTACCCTTATAAAAAAATGAACAAAACAAATTAATAATTTGATAAAGGCTTTTATAATAACAATAAAGAATGAAAAAGCACTTAATTCCAGTAGACAAATACCTTATCCTAAATAATAAGATTAACATAAGTCAAAAGGAAGTTTAACGTTCTCTAAAAAAGCATAAATTATCTTCATTTTAATCAATAGAATTGTTAATTAGTTTCCATTATCCGATTATCCTTAACTAAGATAATAACTATATCGTAACGGAATTCTGAGTGTATATATATAAGTATATATATATATATATATATATATATATATATATATTTATATTTATATATATATTAACAACTTATTAATACGTATAGTTTAAAGTACATAATTTTTAATTATCATGTTATTTAAAATCACTAATAGAGACAGAACCCTTAAGTTATCTGTAATTTTTCTTTTAAATATTCAAAATTCAAAATATTATAATTTTATCAAAATTAAAATGTTGTGTGATAATGCTATAATTGGTCAAGTACTGATGCTGGAGAGAGAGAGAGAGAGAGTGATGTTGAAATCTTTTTGTTTTAAAACTATTGTTTGTATTTTCTAAAGGACACCTATATAGAAAATATTTTGGAAAAGATTAAATTTTCATCTGTTTTATTTAGATATTTAAAACAATTCGAGTTCGAATTTCTTAAAATTGAAATTTTGAGAAATTTGAACTGAAATTGTTTTAAATTTAAATGTTACTTTTTATTTTATTTTTAAAATGTAATAATTAGAGTTAATAAAAAATATAAAAAAACTACAATTTCAGAAAATAATAAAAAAATTAAGTTTGATATTAATTATAATAAAATTGGAAAAAAATATAACTAAAATCATTTAAGCAGTTTTATAATTTACTAAAATATTCAATTTTCTATTTAATAATTAAACTTTATTGTAATAATGATGAGGTTATTTCATTATAATTTTTTGTTTCCTTTCTGTTTGCATTGCTTTAATTTTACTTTGAATTTGAAACTCATTTTCTTTGGTACATTTCAAGGATATTTTTTACCTTTGTGAAATTCAAAACAACTAATAAATTTAATTTAATTATTATTTGAATCTGAGTACTGCTGACAAATGTTGTTGACATCGTTCACGCTTTACATAAAGTAGTCGTTACTCGGTAAATCATGAAGAAAACATTGATCTTAAATGAACTGGTGGTAGTTACCTAGCCGATAAAGAAATGTGAGATTAGAGATCTGTCTTGTCCTTGTTTCTTAACTAACCAGATGAACTCTGCTGCAGCCAAGTGACTTCGAAGACGAGGGAACCTGAAACTCTGGGAAGTACTTTAGAAGGGGAGAGAGAGTTCCCTAATCATTTGTTTGGAAGGTATATGCAAATGAAGAGGTTGAGACATGAACTGAAGAAGTTTCCACGGTCTGCATTAAGGGGTTGGAGGAGGGAAACTGGGAAGGCAAGGGGAAATTCGAAACAACGATCGATTTCTCCTCTAATAGAGGGTTCACCAGAATGTAGAACAGCATTCAGGCGGAGAATCTTTTCAAGGATTTTATTCATTATCCGATTTTTGTTGTCCTCTGGTGCCTGGCACACGCTTCTATTTTGCATATATTCCCAATAATATCGGGTGAGAGTATTAGAAAACTCGCACGTTTTTCCTTGTTGGTCCTTAAATTAGACACTTCTAAATTAACAACATGTGAGAATAGAGTACAAACAAATTAAATTAGATTTTCAACTTAAAATTACTGATCTACTTTTACCTTCAATTATTGACAAAATTTAAAATCTTTGATTCTAAAATTAGGATTACTCATAAAAGAGAAATTTACTCACTAAGATTATATTTCATGATAGTTTTAAGACAAAACTTTAAGATGGGAAATTCCCTATCTCTCAGTAGCTTTAATTTTTAAACTTTAATCTTCTGTTATTTACAAAAAATAGAAGAACTTCATTGACAAGTTTTATGCAAATAATTCCATTTATTTTTTTAAATACATCATGGCAATTTAAAAAAAAATTAACAACGGTTAACAAAAGAATATAGATATTAAAAAAAAATTCCCTCAATATTTTACTGCTCATTCATAACACACACACACAAATAGATATCTTTATTTAAAAATTATCTATACAAAATTTATATAGCCTTACATAATTTGTTTTTAATAATGAGATAAATTTAAAACCCTGATTTACAAAATTACAGCTTTGAATTCCTTTTTATCATCGAGATTAATTAAACAATATTTTGTATTTTATACGTATTAACAAAAATATGTTGCTAATATTTAATCTCTGTAACTCTACGTGTAATTGGGGCAATATAGTTCGGCAATAAATTTCTTGAAAAATGTATATATGTCAGTACAATTTCAAAAGTATTTCTTCTAATATTTCAAAAAATATCATTTACTTATTTTACTATTCAAAAAAATATCTAATATCTTCAAAATGTTCAATTGGTATTCCCAATATTATTAGATCTAATGTTGCTATAAGTTACTAATTTGTAGAAAACTAAAAGGAGTTTAGCGAAAAAATATATATTTTTTTTTATCCCTCTTATATTAACTATCAATTATTATGATGTCCATCCGCAATCAATGCTCCGCTTTTAGAAAAAAACGAAAAAAGTAAATGTAAAACTTAAAAAGTGCGATATTATTAGAAATATTTAAAAATAGTATAGTAATATACAGTGGTGGCCAAAATGTTTTACACTCTTGAAAATTTTTATGTTTTTGAAATTCCTATGCTTGTAGATAATGTTACAATTCACAAAATGGAAACTTGTATGCATCATTTTAAAGAGAATTTATTACTGAATTCTATAAAAAGCACAAAAATCAATTATTTGCAGTATAAAAAAGTTATATGTACTTTAATATAAATAAAAAAACACAGTTATGAAGTAGTTTGTAATGTCTAGCTTTCCTGGCCATTCACTGTTCTTGTTCTGAGAACCAATCACAAATGTTAATAACTGCCAGTAGAAGCTGACATCCTGTTTACACTTGAAACAATTCATTATTTTGCTTTGTTCTATAGGCGGAGGACCTGTTTCTTATACACTGCAATTACAAGTAAAAATGTTTTTAAAAATTTTTAATATTTAATCAAGAAGCAATGACGTCAAATAAAAGAGTAGATTGGACACCTAGAAAGAGCTGTAATATTATTGTGTTACGAGAAAGTGGTCTATCCTATGCTAAAATTGCAAGACAGGTGGGTGGTTCAGTGACTACATCTGAAGTCCGAAAGTTTTGTTTAAGATATCAGGAGACAAATTCAATAAAAACAAAAGAAGGAAAAGGCCGAAAAAGGTGCACCACATCTATTTATGACAGAATAATAAAAAGAATATGTCTCCAAGATAGCAAAATGTTATCAGTGGCCATCAGAAGTGATCTGAATGATGCTGGTGTTTCTGTCATTTCAAGCACAATCAGGAGATGATTAAACGATGTTGGACTGAGAGGTAGAATTCTACGAAAAAAGCCTTATCTTCATTTTCAGCAACGAAAAAAAAGATTACAGTGGGCAAAGGAACACATTAGTTGGACAGATGATCAGTGATCACAAGTTACACGGAGTGGTGAAACTAAGCTATCGTTATTCGGTAGAGATGGGCGAAAATATGTAAGACGTAGAATAGGAGAAGAACTACATCCTGACTGCATTCACTGTGAAGAACTCATTTAGTGTTATTATTTGGTCATACATGTCAGCAGATGGTATTGGTCGCCTTCATGTGATCTATGGAACACTGAATGCCAGAAAATACTTTGACACTATTCTAGAACAAAAACTTCTATCTTCCCTCAGAGATCTCTTTCCCAACAATGCTTCGTTTATTTTTAAGCAGGTTTCTGCTCTTTACTACACAGCCAAAATATCGAAAGAGTGGTTTCTTACAAAGAACATTAAATTGTTATCATGGCCAGGAAACAGTTCTGACCTCAATCCTAACAAAAATTTATTGCCCCGTTTGAAAACTCTAATCCGAATGAGGCACCAATCAAATAAAAGGGAACTAAATTAGGCTATAATTGTTTCCTGGCATCATGTAATAACGAAAGAAGAGCTTAAAACTCTTGTCAGCTCAATGAAACGTCAATGAAAAGCTTCAACCTAGAATAATGGGTACCCTACTAAGTACTGATAACTCACTGCAATCATCACTATATAATGTATATCGATAACTATTATCTTTTATCATTTTTTGTATTGCAAATAATTGAATTTTGTGTTTTGTATTGAATTCAGTAATTAATTCTCATTAAAATGATATATACAAGTTTGCATTTTGTGAAGCGTAACGCTTTCTATAAGCATACAAAATTCATACAAATAAAATTATAAGCATATAAATTTGCAAAAGTGTCCATAATTTTGCACACCTATATATATATATATATATATATATATATATATATATATATATATATATATATATATATATATATATATATATATATATATATATATATATTATGAATTATAAAGAGAATAAAAATAACGTCAATATCAATGTTATTTAAAATTAGATTGTTCATAAGTATATACGAATTAAAGTATTGAACGCACAAGTAATATCTCAACTCAAACAATTTTACTGTAATTCTAAAATATAACTCTGATATTTCTACTCAGTAACTTGAAACCATTTCTGCGGTATAGTTACGTTTGTTTATTTTTTCCACTGTTTCTTATAAATTTAATTTAAATTTAGAAAAACAGTGAAAACTATTTCAGGTACTGTGTATACACCTAAGCTGCAAGTCACTTCTCTTCACTGGAATATGTACAGGGCAGTTTTTTTTCCTACGCCTTACTAACAATATTTCAAAACTTGAGTATATGTAATTATTTTCAACCCATCTAATGTTTGATTTACAAAGTAGCTGCCATGTCGATATAGCTTTGAGAATGTGATGTACTACCATTGCCTTTGTAGACAAAATTATACGTTCAAAATATTTTAATAGACTCCATAATTATGGTTCTTAAAACAATACTTCTATTCATTTTCGTGATATAACCTCTAATCAAAATGAAAACAAAGCCTTTTTTATTTGGCATAACTTATGTGCCTAATTGCTAAACTGTTATGCACCCCACTCAAAAACGTACTATTAACATTTTGAAAGATCTTCTATGAAACCATTTCTCCGATATTTACTCCTGTTTTCAAACAAAAAATATACAAAACAGATTACATTCAGCAAATTTTTCTGAATGTAATCTTCCTTTTCTGAAAACACAGAATGATATTCCCTTTTAAACTTACACAGACAGCAGCAAACATGAACATGGGTATTTGTATTTTTGTTACAAGAAAATACCTTCTAAAAGTAATAATATTAAGATCAAATACTCAAACTGTGTTCTGTTTTATGTTCAGAATTAACAGCCATTGAAGAGAGTCTTACGAGTGCTAATTTCTGCACAGACTATAAAGATATCTGGATTATTACGAACATCTGAAATTCTATTTAACATCTCTCGAAAACTGATATCGTATTGGTGTCAGACTCTCAATTTCTGTTCAAGCATTGCTGCAAAGGTCCTAGTCTTGTTATAATGCACATCTACAATAGATATCTTCATGCATTGGGCTTAGTGGAAATGATGTGACTGATGATTTGGCAAAGGAGGGAATTGTAATGGCATTAAAATTCAGTATCCTCATTTTTTGGCGATCTGCTCAAAAATCAAATTTATCTTTGTCTCATCTTAGGTCTGCTATGTTGACAGGTAACCAGAAGGGGTACTTTACAGTGTAGTCGTACTAGCAGACAACTTTATGAAAAATTAGCACCTGAACTGTCTTAGCATTGACTAAGGAAACAAGATCTGACCCAACTGTAGGTAATGCAGTATTACACATTTTTTACTCCTGATCATCTGCTTTGCAGCTTAGAACTTGAAAAGTGGACTCGTTTTGAGGTTCATTTCTTATTTTGGGCATTTTATTAGCACAGGGCTTTATGAATCTGATTTAGCGTGAATGTTGATCAGATTTCATTAAAAACAGCCATGCAAAAAATGTCATCAAACCATATTTAAAACATAATATGTCTAAGAATCTCTTTGTGATTTAATATTCAAGTAATGTACGTACATAATTTATCCAAGCCCAAAATTTCATCAGAGTGAGAAAAAAAGGGAAAAGTGACAAGAAAAGTGTAAGAGTAATCTGAGCATAAACGCAAACTAGATGAGATACGGCCTTGAAGGTAATCAACATATCCAAAACTCTCCGCAAATGAACATTATACGATGAGAAAGGAAAATACAACTCTCTCTTTCTCAACACCATCAAAGAGTCTGAAGTGGAGGGGCATTCACCGGGGCTAGTATTTATTTCCCTTTTTGCCTCCTCGTGCATCATTCTTCTAGTGATCAATATATAATGCAGAAACATCATCGTATATTTAAAAACAGCTATAAACTATTATGTATTGTTAAAGCATACTAAAAGACTTTTCTTATTAGCTGTCTAAATATCCTTATAAATTATAAACCTGTAACTAATAGTGGTCTTTCACATAAAGTGTGGAGTTATATCTTTGTGGGACCCTCCGTCCAATAGACGCTCACTGCCTGAGCTGCTTCCCACCAGACTCTCAAAACGATGGAAAAATTTCCATCTTGTCTCAGGAAAAAAAGTTGCTTATAAATTAGAAGAGATTTAAACTGTATTCTTTGACTAAAACACCAAAAATATGTTTATTTTGGCTAAGATTATTTGGCACAACTACATCAAGTATTATTGGCACAACTACATCAAGTATAAATGGCACAACTACATCAAGGACAATTAAACAGTCATCAATTTTGCTTGCATACTTCCACTATCCATTTTTAAATGCGAGAGTTTAAATACCAATAAAAGACAAATTTGATAATTTTCCATATAAACACATGTTTGCATTCCGGAGAGTTTTCCTCGACAATGACCAGCAATAATGGAGGAAACTCGCAAATTTCTTAAACACGAGCTCTGATATGGAAAGAATTATACGCTATGTTGAACTATAGCATGAACTAACATCACTAGGCCATTCCCTACCTTATTGGGGCAAGTTTGAAGCAGAAAGAGGTTTTCGTTCATTAAACGAAATCAAAATTGTGATATTTGTTAATTCGATCTGACGGAATTGATTAATAAATATAAAATTTTCCTTTTCCTTTTTACAGCATATTTAATCATGTTTAATTTATGTTCCTCTTCAATTTAATAATCATATTTTATGTTTATCTTTTAACTGTTAATGAATTTCAGTTTTTTTTAAATAAGCAAAGCAATTTTTGTCCATATCATTCTTAGCATATTCCCATCATATCATTCTTAGCATATCATTCTTAGCATATAGAAACTTTGATATATAATATGCTTTTAATTAAAAAAATAAATTATTCTTAAAATTACTTTATCCATACAAATTATGAATATTAGGAAATATTTAATATGTTTGCTTATCTTATATTATTTGGAGCATTTCCGTCATTACAACAAATGAATTCGAATATTTAAATGAAACGCGTTTTCCTCTATGAAGGCAAATCAATCAAAACTGATATGTTTTTGAAATAATTCTTTCCAAATTTACTAAATTATACAAACATGGGGGAAAAATTCCAGACAAAGTCATTGAAAATTAATTTTTTACAATAAATTATTTTATTTAAAATACCATAATCTTTCTATTTTTAAGAAAAAAACATTATCTAAATTTATATTCAAATTTACATGAACATTTGTATTTCCACAAATTATTTATGAGTTATGGAAATATTATTTGTTTGGGAAATTTTTAAATCCACAAATGCTGATTAGAAAACATCAATAATTTATAAATAATAATTATTCCAGTTTTTTCTACATTTTTCTGTCATAAAAATATAGATTTTTTATCTATACAGACATTTACGTTTCCTCAACGAATTTATGTTTCCATAAATTAAAAAATGAGAAAAATCTTAATGTATATTTTAAGATTGATGATAATAAATACGAAATTTGATTCCTTTTCTCTTAAAATAAATATGAAACATATTACATTAACAGAAACATGTATGCAAGTTTATTTTAATATTTAAAAGTATTTTGATTATATATTACATTTGATAATATTTAATGTATTAAAATACTTTAATATAAAAATTTTATTTGAAATGCTTATACTAGTCTGAATATTTTTAACTACAGTTAATATCAATGATTTTGAATGGATATTTTTTTTAAATTCAGTTTTTTAAATAATAAAAGTATCAGTTTTTCTAATAATAAAAGCTTTGCTTAAGAAAAATGTACTTAATAAACAACATTCTAAATTGTAATCAAGTAAAACTATGCAGATATATATGATTTCCATACAACAATATTAGTTGTGATAGAATTTTAATGTTGTCGTATACAATTAATATCGATATAACTAAACTCTATCATGGAAACAACATTAATAAATTCTTCAAATTTAATGTTAATCTCAAAGCTTAGATCGTCTAAGACTGAAAAGTCACTGTACTAATTAAGAAAATGAGCAACCAGGGAAAAGAAATTGAGAAGTTTCTTTGCACTAATGACCGAGAGGATGAGGTTCTTTGCTTTCTTCCTACCCCGCCTCACAGAATTTCCGCTGCAGCAGAAAGAGCCCCATTCTCCTTTACAAAGAAATCAGAGAGAAGAATTTAAAATCGCATTTCCTGGTGTGCCGTGGCACGCTAAATGATGTATCCCCTCCGTTTTCTGCCCATTTCAAGCGGTTTTAGAACCCTGCCAAATGGCCCGATAAGTCAAAGACCATAAGGCATTCTCCAGACACTCCTCGCTTATTCGGAAAGATATCATGCCCCACTAATCCGGGAAACAGGGAGTGCGTCTCCCCTGTATTATCCTGATCCTCTACCCAGCTGTCCACCCAGATTGCCTCTGCGATTTATTTGTGATATCTACTACCGGATAAGACTTCTCGTCAAATTGAGGATTTATTTGTTGCCGTGGAATAAATGAGAATCTTTTTTACTATAACTAAAAGATTATTACTAGTGCATTTGATAAATGTAGCGGTTGTTTTATTCACCAATTTAAATATTTCATGGACTTCCGTGATTTAAATCTTTTAAAAATTCAAGTGAACATAAAAATAGTTAAAAAATAATTGTCGGCAATTTTTTTTTTCGAGGCTTTCAAACTAATCCTTAAGAATGCTATTTTTCAAGATCATTCTTTGCATCCTACCGATTATTTACAGAAAAATATGTATAAAAATTTAAATGATATTTACCTTCTTTCAATTACCACTACCAAATTCTGTGTTTAAAATGATTTATCTAATTAATATTGTGTCCAAATATAATAAAATTCCGTTTTACATTTTTCTTATTAAAAATTAAACTCCACATGTATTTTAAACCACAGAATTGCTTAAATTATCTTTGGATTTTTAAGTTAAATTTGAATGGAAAAGTAATGCCCATAATAACTAAAATGCTTGAAAGTAATAAATGTCCTAAATTAGAAAAATTATAATTAATTTAAATAAATTAATGAAAAATTGAGATTTTTTTAATATTATATAGTATAACTTAATATAGTAGAAACTATATGCATTTATTTAATTTAAGAAGGGAATTTGTTTTATTTAAGCATGGAAAAATATTTAAAATTCAAATTCATGTTCAATTTTACCTGAAATAAGGAGATTAAATTATTTTATAAAAATTTGAAGTATTCTAAATGTAATTTAATTACAGTTAATAATAATTCATTTCATAAGGTAAGTCCATATAATAAAAAATGTAATAGCTCTATTAAACGATAAAAATTTAATTTTTGATGTAAAACAATTTTTTTATTTTTATGAAGTATCAAAATTAAATAATTTAATAATAATTTAAAATTTCAAAAATTGTTCACAGTTTAATAGTTTCAAAAACGCTGTCTGAAAAATGCTCATTTAAAATTTATTTTTTATTTTCTCAAAAAATATAATACAAAAATAAAAATAAAAAAATTTGAACTGGAGTAACCTTTCTCTAACTATTAATATGAAACTTTATATTAAATAGTCAGTTCAAATGACACAATTTGAAATAGATGGAAAGAATATTTCACTTTTATAGCTCTAGTTATGAAATAGAATTTGATAATCTATAATTTGAAGTTAGAAGTCTTCGATAAAAAAAAAAAGTAAAGAAATATTTTGAAGCAAATCTATGAATCCAATTTCCGGATTTTTCAGAATAAAATTCTCACTCTATATTCAATCTGCTTTATCTTTCATGCTGATCAATGCGCCAAATGCCTCGAATCGAACTCTGCTTTAAGGAAATATTTCACAGATATTTCAATATTCCCAATCATCATGTCAAATTTTTCGTAAGTGATTCACAAAAGATGAAGTTCTCTCCAAATTATTGGGCTACGGAGTAAATGATTATTGGAAAAAATGGTGAAATTTTTTCTTACTATATTGCATAAATAACGCGCAAAATGCTGTTTTAAAAGTTTTGATCAAATTTTTCTGAAAATCGGTAGAAAGTCGAGGGTTCAGAAATTTTACTATTCATTTCAAGTCTTCAAAAAAGATGACATTTTTATGAAAATGGAGGAGCAATGTGAGTGAAATTGATGAAAGAAATAAAACTGAATATAAAATATTTGTATTTCCATAAATATGTCTCCAATTTAAGACTAATACTTTTTTGACGAGAAAGAACTTGTATTGTAAGGGTTAAAATCCTAATTTATAGTGACTGAGAATTCCAATATGACAGAAAAAATTTAAAACATTTATTCAGTTTGGGAGTTCTTTAAAATAAGCATTTTATAAGTTATATAAATTCAAATAGAAAAATTAATTTCCTGAAATATCTTTTTTATTAAGATCAATTCAATTATTACATACATTTTGAATACTAAAAGAATAAAGATCACCCACAGTTCAGAAAAAGTTTCATAAAATAATGTTGATATTAATGAGAAAAAATAAAAATAAACTTCTAAAGAAATTGATAGTTGAGATTTGCTCAAACTCCATTATTACTGCATATTTATTTATCAATTTAATTAATATCATTATAAATAGGCAAAATATAAATCAATTTAGTTCAGATTTAATCCTGCTTATTTAAATGAAAATATTTTTTGTATTTTTAATTTTATTAATCATTAATTTTTTTTTCGTATGTTATGTGTAGATATTCAGAGAAAATTTTATAAAGGTGAAATAAGAAGTTTGCTTCACAACAGAATAATCTTAAAATGAAATTTTCAAAAAAATATCGCAATTTTTAATCAAAAATTTTTTATACTAAGGAACATTTTATGCTCTACTTCAATAATGTAAAGCTTATTTGATACGAAAGTGTACAGAGAGACAAAAAAAAGTTTTCTTATTCAGATGCTATAGTAGTTAGAACATCCGACTTCCGTCCTTAAGAGCGTTCCATTTTCCGATTTCGTTAAAGGCACGTCAAGTACAGGTGATATACGCGCACGTTAAATCTGTGAAATCAAATGTCCTGTCGTCGATCGTTGTGCAGTTATAATAGGTGTAATAGTCTGGAGAAAATTTCATACCCCTGCAGATCAATGTTAAAAGTGAGGGCGTAGATCCTCTGATGATGTTATTTATCGTAGGAGTTTAGAGCTTTAGCAAACTTCAAGGCAAATTGTATACATTGGGTGATTCAAAACTTATCATACAAATTTCGTGGAGAGGTAGGGAATACGTCAGGAAACCGATTTCACATAGGAAAATATATGCTCAAAAGTACGCATACGTATGTAGAGGGCGCTGTGTGTAGACAGCCAGCTCGCCCGACCACTCACGCTGTCATCAGTGTAGAAGCTGATTTGCAAGTTGTAAGATAAATCGTTTCACGTATCAAAAGCTAACGGACATGCATCTCGGATATGGGCAGCTGACGAAAGCGGCCGACGAGAAAGGCAAGATTACGAAGAACGATACCCCAATACAAGAATACAGAGGAATGAAATGTTTGCACGCGTGTATCGCAATCTGTGCTAAAATGGTTTACTGCGCAACAATATGCAGGATACGGGGAGAAGATAATTGACGCGGACTGTCAATTTTGCAAAAAAAAAAGTACTAGAGTCCATCGAAGATAATCCGAATACCAGACATGAGCTATTTCGCACCACCTTGGGGTCTCTCAGTTATCAATGTGACAGAATAACCACGAGGAACGTGTGCATCTTTACCATCTGCAAAGGGTACAGTTATTGCAACCCGACGAGAAAATTATCCGAGAAGATTATCCAAAGCGTGTGGAATTGGGGCAATGCATCATGCAGAAAGATGCCGTGGATGTCATTTTTCTCGATTCTGTTCTTTTTACAGATGAAGCTTTATTCATTGGTGAAAGTATGTTCCAATACACAATTTACATGTCTGGGCTTACGATAACCCGCATGGTAACGGAAGTCATGATCCACAACATCGTTTTGTCATCAATGTGTGGGCGGGAATCATTAGTTACTATTTGCTAGGACTTTACTTGGCTTTGCTACAGTACCGACTGGACGGTCGGAAAAATCTAATCTTTCTCGAAACATTGTTACCGACTTTTTTGAGCGCTGTTCCTGCACATGTTCGCCGAGATATCTGGTATCAACATGACGGATCTCCATCCCACACCGAAACTGCTGTGCGTAATTACCTAAATCGTACATACGGAACTCAGTGGGTTGGCAGACGTGGACCGATCTCTTGGACAGCCAGGACACCTGATTTAATTCTCATGGATTTTTTTTTTTTTTTTTTGGAAGCAATGAAAGTCTTTGAGTATGAGACCCCCATCGACAGTAAGACAGTAAATTTTGAATCCCCTTGAATATATATATATAAGCTTTTAAAAATTTACTTCTACTTTATATTTGAAGCTTCTGATTAAGCTATATTTATTTTTACAGCAATAAAAATAAATATAGCTTAATCAGAAGCTTAAATTTTAAATTAGAAGTAAATTTTTAAAAGATTATATATATATTCAAGGGGATTCAAAATTTACTGTCTTACTGTCGATGGAGTCTCAAAGACTTTCATTGCTTCAAAAAAAAAAAATCCATGAGAATTAAATCAGGTGTCCTATGTCAATCCAGATCGGTCCACGTCTGCCAACCCACTGAGTTCCGTACGATTTAGGTAATTACGCACAGCAGTTTCGGTGTGGGATGGAGATCCGTCATGTTGATACCAGATATCTCGGCATGTGCAGGAACAGCGCTCAAAAGTCGGTAACAATGTTTCGAGAAGATTTTTCCGACCGTCCAGTCGGTACTGTAGCAAAGCCGAAGTAAAGTCTGGCAAATGTGGCTAAATGATTCCCGCCCACATTGATGACAAACGATGTTGTGGATCATGACTTCCGTTACCATGCGGGTTATCGTAAGCAGACATGTGTATTGTGAATGTTCACCAATGAATAAGAGCTTCATCTGTAAAGAGAACAGAATCGAGGAAATGACATCCACGGCATCTTTCGCATGATGCATTGCCCCAATTCTGCACGCTTGGATATTTGCGATAAATAGTCGATTTACGAATAACTGTACCCGCTGCAGATGGTAAAGATGCGCGTTCCTCGTGGTTATTCTGTCGATTGATGGCTGAGACGAGTGGTGCGAAGTAACGTATCTGGTATTCGGATTATCTTCGATGGATCTGGTACTTTTGCAGAATTGACGTCCGCGTCAGTATCTTCCCGCTCTCGCTGATATTGCGCAGTAAACCGTTTTAGCACAGATTGCGATACACAAACATTTCATTCCTCTGTGATTCTTGTATTGGGGTATTCAAACGTAATCTTGCCATTTCTCGTCGGCCGCTCAGTCAGCTGCCCATATCCGAGATGCATGTCCGTTAGCTTTTGCGTGAGCGATTTATCTTACGGCTTGCAGTCAGCTGCTACGCTGATGACGGCGTGAGTGGTCAGGGCGGCTGTATCTACACAGCGGCCTCTACATGCGTATGCGTACTTTTTGAGCATATATTTTCCTATGTGAAATCGGTTTCTGACGTATTCTACTCTCCACGAGAATTTGTATGATAAGTTTTGAATCACGGCCAATGTCTACAATTTGCCTTGAAGTTTGCTAAAACTCTAAACTCCTACGATAAATAACATCATCAGATCTACGCCCTCACTTTTAACATTGATCTGCAGGGGTATGAAATTTTCTCCAGACTATTACACCTATTATAACTGCACAACGATCGACGACAGGACATTTGATTTCACAGATTTAACGTGCGCGTATATCACCTGTACTTGACGTGCCTTTGAGGTTCATTTGACGTTTTGAGGTTCATTTCTTATTTTGGGCATTTTATTAGCACAGGGCTTTATGAATCTGATTTAGCGTGAATGTTGATCAGATTTCATTAAAAACAGCCATGCAAAAAATGTCATCAAACCATATTTAAAACATAATATGTCTAAGAATCTCTTTGTGATTTAATATTCAAGTAATGTACGTACATAATTTATCCAAGCCCAAAATTTCATCAGAGTGAGAAAAAAAGGGAAAAGTGACAAGAAAAGTGTAAGAGTAATCTGAGCATAAACGCAAACTAGATGAGATACGGCCTTGAAGGTAATCAACATATCCAAAACTCTCCGCAAATGAACATTATACGATGAGAAAGGAAAATACAACTCTCTCTTTCTCAACACCATCAAAGAGTCTGAAGTGGAGGGGCATTCACCGGGGCTAGTATTTATTTCCCTTTTTGCCTCCTCGTGCATCATTCTTCTAGTGATCAATATATAATGCAGAAACATCATCGTATATTTAAAAACAGCTATAAACTATTATGTATTGTTAAAGCATACTAAAAGACTTTTCTTATTAGCTGTCTAAATATCCTTATAAATTATAAACCTGTAACTAATAGTGGTCTTTCACATAAAGTGTGGAGTTATATCTTTGTGGGACCCTCCGTCCAATAGACGCTCACTGCTCTGAGCTGCTTCCCACCAGACTCTCAAAACGATGGAAAAATTTCCATCTTGTCTCAGGAAAAAAAGTTGCTTATAAATTAGAAGAGATTTAAACTGTATTCTTTGACTAAAACACCAAAAATATGTTTATTTTGGCTAAGATTATTTGGCACAACTACATCAAGTATTATTGGCACAACTACATCAAGTATAAATGGCACAACTACATCAAGGACAATTAAACAGTCATCAATTTTGCTTGCATACTTCCACTATCCATTTTTAAATGCGAGAGTTTAAATACCAATAAAAGACAAATTTGATAATTTTCCATATAAACACATGTTTGCATTCCGGAGAGTTTTCCTCGACAATGACCAGCAATAATGGAGGAAACTCGCAAATTTCTTAAACACGAGCTCTGATATGGAAAGAATTATACGCTATGTTGAACTATAGCATGAACTAACATCACTAGGCCATTCCCTACCTTATTGGGGCAAGTTTGAAGCAGAAAGAGGTTTTCGTTCATTAAACGAAATCAAAATTGTGATATTTGTTAATTCGATCTGACGGAATTGATTAATAAATATAAAATTTTCCTTTTCCTTTTTACAGCATATTTAATCATGTTTAATTTATGTTCCTCTTCAATTTAATAATCATATTTTTATGTTTATCTTTTAACTGTTAATGAATTTCAGTTTTTTTAAATAAGCAAAAGCAATTTTTGTCCATATCATTCTTAGCATATTCCCATCATATCATTCTTAGCATATCATTCTTAGCATATAGAAACTTTGATATATAATATGCTTTTAATTAAAAATAAATTATTCTTAAAATTACTTTATCCATACAAATTATGAATATTAGGAAATATTTAATATGTTTGCTTATCTTATATTATTTGGAGCATTTCCGTCATTACAACAAATGAATTCGAATATTTAAATGAAACGCGTTTTCCTCTATGAAGGCAAATCAATCAAAACTGATATGTTTTTGAAATAATTCTTTCCAAATTTACTAAATTATATACAAACATGGGGGAAAAATTCCAGACAAAGTCATTGAAAATTAATTTTTTACAATAAATTATTTTATTTAAAATACCATAATCTTTCTATTTTTAAGAAAAAAACATTATCTAAATTTATATTCAAATTTACATGAACATTTGTATTTCCACAAATTATTTATGAGTTATGGAAATATTATTTGTTTGGGAAATTTTTAAATCCACAAATGCTGATTAGAAAACATCAATAATTTATAAATAATAATTATTCCAGTTTTTTCTACATTTTTCTGTCATAAAAATATAGATTTTTTATCTATACAGACATTTACGTTTCCTCAACGAATTTATGTTTCCATAAATTAAAAAATGAGAAAAATCTTAATGTATATTTTAAGATTGATGATAATAAATACGAAATTTGATTCCTTTTCTCTTAAAATAAATATGAAACATATTACATTAACAGAAACATGTATGCAAGTTTATTTTAATATTTAAAAGTATTTTGATTATATATTACATTTGATAATATTTAATGTATTAAAATACTTTAATATAAAAATTTTATTTGAAATGCTTATACTAGTCTGAATATTTTTAACTACAGTTAATATCAATGATTTTGAATGGATATTTTTTTTAAATTCAGTTTTTTAAATAATAAAAGTATCAGTTTTTCTAATAATAAAAGCTTTGCTTAAGAAAAATGTACTTAATAAACAACATTCTAAATTGTAATCAAGTAAAACTATGCAGATATATATGATTTCCATACAACAATATTAGTTGTGATAGAATTTTAATGTTGTCGTATACAATTAATATCGATATAACTAAACTCTATCATGGAAACAACATTAATAAATTCTTCAAATTTAATGTTAATCTCAAAGCTTAGATCGTCTAAGACTGAAAAGTCACTGTACTAATTAAGAAAATGAGCAAACCAGGGAAAAGAAATTGAGAAGTTTCTTTTGCACTAATGACCGAGAGGATGAGGTTCTTTGCTTTCTTCCTACCCCGCCTCACAGAATTTCCGCTGCAGCAGAAAGAGCCCCATTCTCCTTTACAAAGAAATCAGAGAGAAGAATTTAAAATCGCATTTCCTGGTGTGCCGTGGCACGCTAAATGATGTATCCCCTCCGTTTTCTGCCCATTTCAAGCGGTTTTAGAACCCTGCCAAATGGCCCGATAAGTCAAAGACCATAAGGCATTCTCCAGACACTCCTCGCTTATTCGGAAAGATATCATGCCCCACTAATCCGGGAAACAGGGAGTGCGTCTCCCCTGTATTATCCTGATCCTCTACCCAGCTGTCCACCCAGATTGCCTCTGCGATTTATTTGTGATATCTACTACCGGATAAGACTTCTCGTCAAATTGAGGATTTATTTGTTGCCGTGGAATAAATGAGAATCTTTTTTACTATACCTAAAAGATTATTACTAGTGCATTTGATAAATGTAGCGGTTGTTTTATTCACCAATTTAAATATTTCATGGACTTCCGTGATTTAAATCTTTTAAAAAATTCAAGTGAACATAAAAATAGTTAAAAAATAATTGTCGGCAATTTTTTTTTTCGAGGCTTTCAAACTAATCCTTAAGAATGCTATTTTTCAAGATCATTCTTTGCATCCTACCGATTATTTACAGAAAAATATGTATAAAAATTTAAATGATATTTACCTTCTTTCAATTACCACTACCAAATTCTGTGTTTAAAATGATTTATCTAATTAATATTGTGTCCAAATATAATAAAATTCCGTTTTACATTTTTCTTATTAAAAATTAAACTCCACATGTATTTTAAACCACAGAATTGCTTAAATTATCTTTGGATTTTTAAGTTAAATTTGAATGGAAAAGTAATGCCCATAATAACTAAAATGCTTGAAAGTAATAAATGTCCTAAATTAGAAAAATTATAATTAATTTAAATAAATTAATGAAAAATTGAGATTTTTTTAATATTATATAGTATAACTTAATATAGTAGAAACTATATGCATTTATTTAATTTAAGAAGGGAATTTGTTTTATTTAAGCATGGAAAAATATTTAAAATTCAAATTCATGTTCAATTTTACCTGAAATAAGGAGATTAAATTATTTTATAAAAATTTGAAGTATTCTAAATGTAATTTAATTACAGTTAATAATAATTCATTTCATAAGGTAAGTCCATATAATAAAAAATGTAATAGCTCTATTAAACGATAAAAATTTAATTTTTGATGTAAAACAATTTTTTTATTTTTATGAAGTATCAAAATTAAATAATTTAATAATAATTTAAAATTTCAAAAATTGTTCACAGTTTAATAGTTTCAAAAACGCTGTCTGAAAAATGCTCATTTAAAATTTATTTTTTATTTTCTCAAAAAATATAATACAAAAATAAAAATAAAAAAATTTGAACTGGAGTAACCTTTCTCTAACTATTAATATGAAACTTTATATTAAATAGTCAGTTCAAATGACACAATTTGAAATAGATGGAAAGAATATTTCACTTTTATAGCTCTAGTTATGAAATAGAATTTGATAATCTATAATTTGAAGTTAGAAGTCTTCGATAAAAAAAAAAAGTAAAGAAATATTTTGAAGCAAATCTATGAATCCAATTTCCGGATTTTTCAGAATAAAATTCTCACTCTATATTCAATCTGCTTTATCTTTCATGCTGATCAATGCGCCAAATGCCTCGAATCGAACTCTCTGCTTTAAGGAAATATTTCACAGATATTTCCAATATTCCCAATCATCATGTCAAATTTTTTCGTAAGTGATTCACAAAAAGATGAAGTTCTCTCCAAATTATTGGGCTACGGAGTAAATGATTATTGGAAAAATGGTGAAATTTTTTTCTTACTATATTGCATAAATAACGCGCAAAATGCTGTTTTAAAAGTTTTGATCAAATTTTTCTGAAAAATCGGTAGAAAGTCGAGGGTTCAGAAATTTTACTATTCATTTCAAGTCTTCAAAAAAGATGACATTTTTATGAAAATGGAGGAGCAATGTGAGTGAAATTGATGAAAGAAATAAAACTGAATATAAAATATTTGTATTTCCATAAATATGTCTCCAATTTAAGACTAATACTTTTTTGACGAGAAAGAACTTGTATTGTAAGGGTTAAAATCCTAATTTATAGTGACTGAGAATTCCAATATGACAGAAAAAATTTAAAACATTTATTCAGTTTGGGAGTTCTTTAAAATAAGCATTTTATAAGTTATATAAATTCAAATAGAAAAATTAATTTCTGAAATATCTTTTATTAAGATCAATTCAATTATTACATACATTTTGAATACTAAAAGAATAAAGATCACCCACAGTTCAGAAAAAGTTTCATAAAATAATGTTGATATTAATGAGAAAAAATAAAAATAAACTTCTAAAGAAATTGATAGTTGAGATTTGCTCAAACTCCATTATTACTGCATATTTATTTATCAATTTAATTAATATCATTATAAATAGGCAAAATATAAATCAATTTAGTTCAGATTTAATCCTGCTTATTTAAATGAAAATATTTTTTGTATTTTTAATTTTATTAATCATTAATTTTTTTTTCGTATGTTATGTGTAGATATTCAGAGAAAATTTTATAAAGGTGAAATAAGAAGTTTGCTTCACAACAGAATAATCTTAAAATGAAATTTTCAAAAAAATATCGCAATTTTTAATCAAAAATTTTTTATACTAAGGAACATTTTATGCTCTACTTCAATAATGTAAAGCTTATTTGATACGAAAGTGTACAGAGAGACAAAAAAAAGTTTTCTTATTCAGATGCTATAGTAGTTAGAACATCCGACTTCCGTCCTTAAGAGCGTTCCATTTTCCGATTTCGTTAAAGGCACGTCAAGTACAGGTGATATACGCGCACGTTAAATCTGTGAAATCAAATGTCCTGTCGTCGATCGTTGTGCAGTTATAATAGGTGTAATAGTCTGGGAGAAAATTTCATACCCCTGCAGATCAATGTTAAAAGTGAGGGCGTAGATCCTCTGATGATGTTATTTATCGTAGGAGTTTAGAGCTTTAGCAAACTTCAAGGCAAATTGTATACATTGGGTGATTCAAAACTTATCATACAAATTTCGTGGAGAGGTAGGGAATACGTCAGGAAACCGATTTCACATAGGAAAATATATGCTCAAAAGTACGCATACGTATGTAGAGGGCGCTGTGTGTAGACAGCCAGCTCGCCCGACCACTCACGCTGTCATCAGTGTAGAAGCTGATTTGCAAGTTGTAAGATAAATCGTTTCACGTATCAAAAGCTAACGGACATGCATCTCGGATATGGGCAGCTGACGAAAGCGGCCGACGAGAAAGGCAAGATTACGAAGAACGATACCCCAATACAAGAATACAGAGGAATGAAATGTTTGCACGCGTGTATCGCAATCTGTGCTAAAATGGTTTACTGCGCAACAATATGCAGGATACGGGGAGAAGATAATTGACGCGGACTGTCAATTTTGCAAAAAAAAAAGTACTAGAGTCCATCGAAGATAATCCGAATACCAGACATGAGCTATTTCGCACCACCTTGGGGTCTCTCAGTTATCAATGTGACAGAATAACCACGAGGAACGTGTGCATCTTTACCATCTGCAAAGGGTACAGTTATTGCAACCCGACGAGAAAATTATCCGAGAAGATTATCCAAAGCGTGTGGAATTGGGGCAATGCATCATGCAGAAAGATGCCGTGGATGTCATTTTTCTCGATTCTGTTCTTTTTACAGATGAAGCTTTATTCATTGGTGAAAGTATGTTCAATACACACAATTTACATGTCTGGGCTTACGATAACCCGCATGGTAACGGAAGTCATGATCCACAACATCGTTTTGTCATCAATGTGTGGGCGGGAATCATTAGTTACTATTTGCTAGGACTTTACTTGGCTTTGCTACAGTACCGACTGGACGGTCGGAAAAATCTAATCTTTCTCGAAACATTGTTACCGACTTTTTTGAGCGCTGTTCCTGCACATGTTCGCCGAGATATCTGGTATCAACATGACGGATCTCCATCCCACACCGAAACTGCTGTGCGTAATTACCTAAATCGTACATACGGAACTCAGTGGGTTGGCAGACGT
The DNA here is from genome assembly GCA_030067965.1 of Latrodectus elegans. NCBI lineage: Eukaryota > Metazoa > Arthropoda > Arachnida > Araneae > Theridiidae > Latrodectus > Latrodectus elegans. Next base: position 9,403,802 of record CM057816.1, read on the forward strand.
GGACCGATCTCTTGGACAGCCAGGACACCTGATTTAATTCTCATGGATTTTTTTTTTTTTTTTTTGGAAGCAATGAAAGTCTTTGAGTATGAGACCCCCATCGACAGTAAGACAGTAAATTTTGAATCCCCTTGAATATATATATATAAGCTTTTAAAAATTTACTTCTACTTTATATTTGAAGCTTCTGATTAAGCTATATTTATTTTTATTGCTGTAAAAATAAAATAATATTATTCCTATATGTGAATTAAATTGAAATACCTAAAACCATCAAAAATTGACTTATGGCTGAATGAAATCGTGAATAACAATCTTAATATTAAATAAGGATAAAAAAAATACGTTATATAATTAATTATATAGTCCAATAAAAATAATCTCAGAGATTATTATTTTAATTACTCTAAAGTCAAGGTTCACTTATAATAGCCTTATTTTTATTCGTAATCAAAGTAAAGAATAAAATAGTGAATTTTGTAGCGAAATATTATTTTAAATAATTTAGTACAACACCAAGAAACGGATTTACAATAGCAATCGAACAAAATCTGTGAAAAATTAAAAGAATTATATTCAAGGCACACAGATAATTTTCAAATAGATAAAAAAATTAACAAAATAAACTGTTTTTATGTTTTATTTTAAAAATAGTTCTTTAAATTTCTTTTATCATAATATATAAAACAAAAATATGATTAAAAGTTGATTACAGAAAATAGTTTAAATTAAGCAAGCAATAAAATGTAGGAAATTATACTTCAAAAATTACAGGAATGTCAAATCCAGGAAATGTTTTACTCAATTATATTACTTGTATTCTAAATAATATAATTGAGTAAGGGCGGCCACATTCCCACAGGTATGAAATCTGGAATATTTGCTTGACACCAGCCTTGCGTTGCTTTTGTTCTATGAAAAAGGGCAGAATCTTGTTGAAGTGTCAATATGTTGTTTTTAAAATTTGTTTGGGCCCAAGGAAGTAAAACCGACTGTAAGATCTCATTGCAGTACATGGTCTTGTTAATTTTGACGCCTTCATCTATGAAAACCAAAGGAGTTTTCACAGATTCACAAATGCCTTCCCAAACAAATACTGACTTTGGTCTATCATCGTCATGGCCAAGCTCCAAAAGAAACGTTTTATAGTAGTTGATACCATTTGTCTGAGGATATTCAGCTTTCTGCCAATCTAAATTTACTTTACACCGGCCTCAAATAAAGCAATTATTTGTCGTCGTTGGTTTGGCATACTAATTCCGACAAGGAAATAAAAACAACCTATTTGTTTTACTAACATTGAGATCTCATAATCAAATGAAATTATTATAAAAAGTGGGGTGGACATGAAGTAAACCAATCAAAAGCAAGCCAATTTTGTCCGCAATATAAATCTTTCATCCTGTAATTGTCCTACAGCACACAAATACGTGTTTACTTAAAACTAATCGAAAGTGCTTTAGAGTCTTGTAATATTTATCTTTGTTAATACAATTTTTTTTCAAAAATATGAACATACAGTGTATTTTTTAATTGGGGGGATCACTTCCTTCCAGTATACAATATACTTTTTACAAATTCCCCAATAACAATAATTTTGGAATATTTTACACCTTAAAACAATCTACGAAATGCCAGTTCAGTTTACACAATCACAATTCTGAATATTTTTTTATTTGCTTTCCATCATCTGCTGCCTTTCAAAAATAAAATTTTTAAAATTAATACTCACAATTTTAATAGTTTTTCATAATTTTTTAAACATTAATTGAATTATTATTTTTTATATTTCCCTTTGATATAGGAAATTGTATCTTCCAGTGTCAAAACTATAGTACAATTAATAATACTGACCAATATAATGCCTGTGTTTCAATATGTCAGAAATAATAATAATTATGATGATTGGTATCATTGGAGTGATTAATTGTGTTGCTGTGGTGTCCGTAACAAAAATAACAAAAAATTCCATAACAGTAATAATTCCTCATATACATTTAGATTTTTATGCACCTTCATGCATAAAATTATGTTGCGAATTATAAAAATATAAATACTTTTATTCTTTTTTCTGATAATTTTTCACTAGAATTTCTCAAGAAATTGATTTAAATACAGGAAACATACAGTGTCAAATTCAAAATAAGTATGACAACATTAGCATCATATATGTATATATATATAAATCATCTTGATTTTAATATTTTTAATTCCATTTGATAATTCCAATTTACTTATATTATTTCACGCACTTTAATTTGAAATAAATACATTCTAAAATAGATGAATAGCATAGTAAACCTGTAAATTCATCCAAGTTGTATTATGTTAAGCATGTAAACATGCGATGACTTTTAACTAGAAATGAAAATTAAAAGCAAAAATAAATACTTCTTAACAATCAAGGAAATGAATGCTCTAATAGCGCTGAAAGATCTATAAAATCTAAATATATATTTAAGTCTTTGAATGTTGGAACAAGAATAGAAATATTGAATTTGATTTTAATATATGATACGTACTAAAATATAAATTGGATAAAGTCTTTTAAAGAAACTTAGTTTTTATAATAATCATGACAATAAAATATTATGTGTTAAATATATATTTCACTCCAGGACGGATCTATCGTAAAAATATTTTTATTCTTCAAGTACCATTTTTATTACGAACACAGAGAAACTGATATTTCTTGTAAATGTAAATCTAGAAGAATTGTTTCTCACTAAAATAGTCCATTTGAAGCTCTTTTTACGGAAGTTAAATAGTTAATGTATATTCTTGTCACGTTTCTCTCGCACAATTTACGTTATACAAGGTTACTTGCTTTTACGAGGAGCAAACAACGATTAAACACTATTTTAAGACAGTAAGTTAATGTAAATGTAGTATTTTCTCTTGATAAAAGTTATTCTGATTTTTAATAATTATTTACGTAATATTTTGAAAATCTGTTCTAAGTTCTGATTTTTATTGTATGCTAAGTTTAGAAATTCTTAAAACAAAATTATATTAAAGATTTTTTAAAAACTTAAAATTGTTTTGATGTGGTCATGTCAAAACATTTGTCTGTATGAGGATATATCTCCAAATTTGTGTTTGAAAGAATTTAGATAATACAATTCCTAAATTGAAAGGGAAACAGTAAAAAATAGTTTTATATATATATATATATATATATATATATATATATATATATATATATATATATATATATATATATATATATATATATATATATATATATATATATATATATATATATATATATATATATATATATATATATATATATATATTAGTAACACAATGGATAATTAAACACAATGCTTCGATAATTAGTTGTGTTTCTTACAAATCTTTGCATAAAGAAATGTAAGAGCGTACGATTTGAGAAAATTTCAACAACATCATATTTTTATTAATATCTCATGCATTTATAAATTTATGAAAATAGAATATATGATCTGCATAATTCATATTTACAAAGAAAACTATGTTATTTTATTAACACACCTAACAAATATATATACACTTGTTTCATTGTTTATGCAATTTAAATAAGAATTGACATGAATATTGTTGTTTATTTTTCAGTGGGACCTGGTGTGTTCCAAAAAGTGGTTTCCAGTAATTTTGTTAACAGCATTTAATACTTCAGGTTTTATTGGTCAGTGCATTTGCATTCTTATAGCAAAAAAGTGAGTTTTATATTATTTTCTAATTTATTAAATAATAAATTTAAAAAATTATATAAAATTATTTTCATAACATTTATTAATGTTCTATATAATATTTATTTTAAACTTTTTACACTAATTTCTTATAATATTTATTAAAAAATTTGAAATAGTATAAAAAAATTTTTAATGGTTTTGTGAAACAAGAGTAATTAAAGGAAACATTTCTGTTAAAATATTGTTACATAAAATAACAGAAAGAGTAATTCAAAACTTTTGTATGAAAAATTAATATATATTAAGTAATTTTGTATACATTAACACTATCAAAATTTTGTGTACAATTATAGCTGATCACAGGTATGAAAATAGAGATTTCAATATTTTAGTGTGACAATTTGTCTGAATTTATTTAATTGCTGTACATGAATTGTCTATATATTGTGACATTTTCTGCTGCTATTTTTTCTAAATCATTTAAGGAACTTTAGGTTAGTTATTAAAACCAAATGATGAACAAACAATGGAATAGAAAGTTTGTTTTAATAATACTAACTTTTAATTTTTGTATTTTTATTGCATTTTAATGTAATTTTCCTTTGAGACAATTAATCAGTTGATTTTGGATACCGTCAAAATAGTAATTTGTTGTTATCAACATTGCAGTAAAAACCGGCATGGCTACCGTGCAATTCAGGACGCCAAATTCTGAGCTTGGTGATCATTTTAGCGGATTTTATTTTGTATCTGGCTACCTGATTTTTATGAAATCATAGATACGGAAATATATAAGAATTATGCAAAAAATTCTATTTTGGCAACCTTAGTATTTACGTCACCACACTCGTCATAATATCTCACATTGGAAACATTTCTTCATCGCCAAAAAAATTCAGAATTTGCCATCCCAGATGGCATGTGTGCTTAAAAACCTTCATGTCTATGAGGATGCGACATTTTCCTATAGTAAAAAAATTGACGTCACTGAATTACTAATAGTAATTAGGCAAACATTTTATATGGAATACATATTCTCTAGAAATAATTCAAAATGCTTTTTCAAACCACAGAAATGTCATTTGGAGTCTTCTTTGAGTTAAGATAAAGTTAATTCTTTTCATTGATTAGATTTAGTCATTTGAATCTGAAATAACTAAGTCCATTACAATTCGAAATTTGTTTTACAAAAATACTGGATTTTCGTCCGTTTACAAGCGATTGTTAGAAAAAAACAATTTTTTCATTTTTTAAAATTAAGTTTTATTTCAAAATTCTTTAGTATTTTTTGCATTTTAGATGCAATAACATCATTATTACAGTTCAAAGTTGCTGATATAACAAATGAACGCAAAGACATCTATTTATCCTAACTTTTACACAGAATTTGCTAAAAAATATAAAATTGTACATTTAACTTGTAAAATGAAATAGGTGTTTAGCTCTAGATTCTCTTACTCTGCGTTCCTTTGCTACTTTAGATACATTTTAATGACGACTTTTTACTTTGATTAAATTCCACGGCATGCATATACTCAAACAAATTTTATCTTTCAAAATCCTCACTTTTCTTATTTTAATTTCATTTAACTCCGTCTCAAGTAACTTAGTTGAAATTAAAATGCAGATGAAAATAGTTCTGCGAAATAAATGAGAATTGTAAATAGTTTAGGGTTAATTAGTTGAAGTTAATTATTGAATATTTTTATGCAAAAAATAAATGAAGAAAAATATTTTACATTTATGATTTAAAATATATAATAATCAATTAAAAAATTATGTTTCACAGGAGAAAATTATTAAGCCATTAAGAATTATCTAGAAAGCAATAATGTGAAAGGAATGAAATAAAAAAATTGTTTTAAAACAATATCCTTCTGAATCATTACAATAATCCTCACAATCATGTTATAAATTTAAATATGCTATATTTTGAGAAAGTGCAAGCAATTTAATTTCACGCAATATCCCCACTTGTTCACGATTGTTTAAGATTGCATATCAAGATTGCAACTATAGCAATTGTTGGTAAGATACAGAATACTTATTTTAACTATATAATGTGAAACCTTTTAGACTGTGTGTTTGTAATCCAAAGATAATAATTTTCGCAATATATAGCTAAATAAATGAATTTACTTAAATGATTATGTAACCACTGGAATACATTAAAGTGTTAATTACTATTTATTAAATAATTGTGTGCAGATGCAATTATTAGATGTATTTTTATAGTATTAAATAATTTATTTAAAAAATAAAAAAAAACTTATAGTATATCTATAAATTTATAATACAATAAAATAAACTTATATTTGAAATGCTACGAAAATTTTCTTTTCAAGTAATTATAACATGTACATCCAATATCGGAAAAACATACGGCAATTCTAACAGTAATAGATATAAAAGAAATGATCGAAATCAAACAATATTAAGCTACCAAATATTTATAAAGTTTTAACTGAATACAGACGTTTTTTAATATGTTTTAATTATTATATACACACATTAATCTTATTGATTGCAATTTTCCTTATCTTATTAATTTCCCTTCTCAGTGTGTTTACGTTTTCACTTGCATTTTGTACAATTTGTTATTAAAATTTATATATTCTTTATTTTACAAACAATAATTTTTCAGATTTGTAAATAAATATCATTTTGGAGGTTTATTAAGAATTAAGCTTAAATGTAAATAAAAATTTTCTTATTCAGTCAATTTGTATGAGTTTGTTTTTAAACAATTGAATAAAAAAATATTTCAGAATATTTTTCCATGTTAATAACTCCTTGTTACGCAATAAAACTTATTTTTATTATTAGTCACACAATGCTTGAATAAAGTTTTCTTGAATATTATTTTCATTTTTTAAAATAACTATAACTTTACGTATATTTTTGTTTCATTTTTACATTATACAAACGTCAATTTATCTTGGTTTGTATTCTGTTTTCTCATATAATAAATGCATTTTTTATATGAGATTTGTATTTATTATATGATCAGTTATTTGTAAATCAACATAAAACTTTGATATTATTTTTAAAAAAATGTTGTATTATAAACACAGAAAACTTTCAAATAAAAACTGATTTCATTAATGCTTTTTTTCAAGATTTTCTAAAAGAATTCTTATTTCTATATTGAAATTAATGAAATTTAATAAAATTATAAATGTATTTTATTTATATATAAACATTCTCTAATTTCATTATTTTTATTTTTAAGCATTATTTACAGGTTAATTTTGATTATAACCTATTCTGAAATTTTAAAATAAACAAACACATTAGACCAATAAATTGTTAAACTAATTGCGTCTAGTTTCCTGTTGTGAGAACATTTCGTATCGTGCATTAAATTTTTACAAGCAATATGTCTAGAAAAGGATTTGAAAAAATCTGAAATGAGTTTAAAGGGACATTTTGTAGCAAAAATTCTCGTAACTCTTGTTGATTTTTTTATTTTTTTCAATTAAAAATATAATTCACTTTTAAATTTATGTATGGAAAATATCTGACTATGACATTCTTAACTTTTTTAAAATGTCTGACTTGTAAAGGGGGAATATGATCAACTATTTATGAGAAATCAAGGAAAGCCATTTACTTGGTCAATATTAATATTCTTTACAGTAGCCTTCAGTTATCAAGTAGTTATCTTAGCTATTCTCAAAAATTCCCTTTCTATCAGTTTAAATTGGAGACATAATATATCGGATGCTTTTTTATACTTTTATTTAAATATAGAAGTTTCTACAGTAATACTGTTCAGCATCACAAATCATCAAATTTTGGAGCTCATATAATATAATAATTTGTAATAGCCTCTCGAGATACACGAAAAGTTTAATCGTTACTCAATTAAACACATTTCATATCTCAATGGATTTGGTTAATATTGATCACAACCTTCTATAAGTTACTTAATGACCTTTAACACGAAGATATTTCTGCATCTATATACGTTATTCTATCATTATTTAATTTTAGGGTCAAGAAGATAAATGCTATTTATATCGTCAATTGTGATTGTTATGGGTATTGATTCCTTAGCTCCAGAAACCTAATAAAGATTTTTTGACAATTCAATTGTATCTATGTGTTTCTTTTCTATAATATATCTGTTAAATATAAATATTATACTGTTGTTTACTACGTTTACTAGGAAAAAGTGTAATTTCATAATTTTAAAAAATATTATTTTTTTATTTTAGATTTGGAAAAAGAGTTCTTTTCTTTGGTGCTCTTGTTTTACAAAGTGCTGGTGGTGTGGCCACTGCATTTTCTCCTAATTTCATTAGCTTTGCTATTTTCAGATGTTTAGTAGGACTTACTGTCCCAGGGATTTTAATTGCCCCTTCATCATTAGGTAGAAATTCTTATTACATATAATTATAAAGAAATGTTTCACTTTTATAAATAGAATTTAAAATTATACAGTATTTTGTTTTATTGTTTTAATAATGGAATTATAGTAAACAGTTTTGATTTCAATGCATATGGCTGTAGTTACAATTTTTAAAGATATTAAATTACTTTTATGAAGTCTGAAATATTTTTCATAGATATATGACTGTGAAAGTTATAATTTTAAGTAAAGTAAAATATTGAAGAAAATAATTTTAAGTAAACGAATTTGAGTGTTTCATTCAAATATTGTGAGAAAATTCAATCGTAAAAGGAAATATATTCCATAAAATTTATAAAGTAGCTAAATAATCTAATTTAATGTACATTGGCCGCCAAAGTTTAATGAACAATGTTTTTTTTTCATCTAACTTGTAAACGAATAAACCTAGACTTTGACTGAGATGCACAATATACAAGTATGCGTTGCTTGCAACATAAGCATTTACGCGAGATAAACCCATAAATGATTTATAACATAAAAGTCTAGCAAAAATATCCCTTCTAGAAAAAAAGAATAATCATAGATTTATGTGGCAAAATATCATAAAAACATAACGAGATGGAGTTTTAATAATGAGTATGCCCAACACTGGCGAATGCATTGGTTGCATTGACATTCCGTGCTGTCAATTATGTTTTCAGTTACCGAATGAGTAACGATGGTCAGATACTGAATTAACAAATTTCCAGCTTCTTGGAGGAGGACTTAAAGCAGAAACATGTCTACTACGATACAATCACAGATAGTGTATGGGATTTAGTTCTGGAGATCAAGCTGCTCATACCTTTCGCTAAAAAACAAGAAATTCGACATATTACTCAATAATTACAGCTTGATGAGGTGTTTGGTTATCATTTATTAGAATGAAATTATTTGAAATTGCACCGCTATATGGGTGCACCAATAAATAGATTGAGGTTCTCATTCTTACCTCTCAATCAGTCACAGTTCCTCCATGGAACACATGCAGGTCAATCTGACCACCTTTTGAGATTCCTGCCCAAGCCTCTGAAGTAAATGTGTCTTTCTACAGTGTTGGATTGATGGTACCTTTTGATTTGTACCAACAAGCACTCATCAGGAATCACTATTCCATGGGAAAGTGAATTATTCTGTAAAAAGACCAGTAACCTATCATTGACATAGCTGCCTGGTCCATGAAATGCATTCTTTTGCTCTAGATGAGCAGTCCACTTACTTTTTGTCTGGTGATGGGGACAGAAACAACTGATTACCTTAAGATAGAGACTCCATACTAGGGGATATTCTTCACCATGAAGAGTGGTCTGAAACAAGTTGTGACACAGAAATTCTTTAGAAAGAATTTCTGTGTTTCGGTCAGAAGCACTTATGCATCTGACCAAAAGAGTTATAAGACGGTGTTTCGCACGAATTGTAGAACGTGATCGATAAGACCTGGAGCATGTCTTCTAAACATATCAGCTTGAATTTGATATTGATTTCAGAGAAGGTGGATAACAGTGCGAGATATATTAGGCACCTCATCATTAGCCAATAAGCTCCCCATTTCCAATCACTTGTTCACCAAACACATTTTACAACTAGAACTTCTCTAAAGCATTGAGCGACACCAAGGACTATTGTCAACGAATCTGCGAACAAAAGTTGAAAAACCAACAAATGTTATACCATTACGAAACCCTTATGCTTGCATATTTTTCTTTCAGTCATATATACATGTTCTTTATATCCCATAAAATGTTAGTTAGAAACCTTTGCATAATTTACAAAATTGCCTTTTTAATCTTTTATTTAAACTATAAATTTTCTATTTTCAAGGACACTTTTTGCTGTGAGCTTCAAATACATATTATTTAACTTTTGACGGTTATTGTGTATATAAATTATTATTACTGCAAACTAATTAAATCTTAAGGAAGGAAAATATTACTTTAAACAATATCCGAATAGGCAATATCTAACAATTATAACATTAGATGTAATCGAAGTATAAATATAATGCCAATTTATATTTATTAAATGTTTACTGTAATGATTGACATAAAATGAAAATAATTTAAATAAGTTATAAATTATTTACATTAAAATTTTTGAATATTGAAAACACTAATTGTATCATTAAGTACACGGTGGATTTTACAGATCATTAATTGACATGTAATTTTGTTTAATACGTTAGATAAATTTTAAAGAAACTTAACATGTTTTAACACAAAACTAAAAAATTATACTAAAATATAAGATCATTTTACATTTAATTTATGCCCCTTACTGGTTCAGCAGGAAGACCCCACGGACGCGTTAGAATTTGTAAAAGAAACGTCGGTCTCAAGACTTATTAGTGGGCCTCTGAAAAGCCTGACATTTGAATCTGAGCGCAAGGTCTTTTCATTGTGCACGAAATGAAACCTGAATCGGGCTTCTCCTGATTATATACTGGTGCTTTACTTCGCTTGGGTTCATAGTGTCATGGATCTGATCTAGATGACGTAGGATCCCAGAAGGATTGGAAACACAACAACCTTGAATTTCAGCCTCATAAATTGTTCCTTTATGAAATTTTATTTTCCACTTAAATTTAATATTCCTTATGCAAACTAAGCAGAAACAATATTTCTTAGAAATATAGAATGTAGTCAAATTGTATTGAAATGAACAAGCAAGAATGAAATTAAATAATAACCTTCATTAAAAAAAATAACAGATTTATATATCTGTTATAAAAATTAATGTTTTATTACTTAATAATTGAAATTAAATTTAACAACAATTAATGTTTTTTTAATAGTGAAAAAATTTATATAAAAATCTGTATTTATTTGAATGAAATATTGGCAAATATTTCATTTCATATCGCTGTCTACTCAATACCATGCATAATTTTGTAACCTAACTATTATACTATTATGCCTTGAAATGATAGATAAAAATGTTTTTGAATCATGATAGCTGAGAAACAAAAGGTAATATTAAGAAACTCATATGGACGAAAAAAATTAAATTATATTGTAAAATATAAATTTCATTTTCAGGGAATGGTTGCCAACTAATGTTATCTTAAATATAGAAGCAAAGATTTCAAATTCATACATTTTGAAACAATTTTAATATATATATATATATATATATATATATATATATATATATATATATATATATATATATATATATATATATATATATATATATATATATATATATATATATATATATATATAAATATATATATATATATATATATATATATTCATAATCTTCAAAATATCTAATGTTTTGTGCATAGAGAATTATATCAACAACGTAAGAGAAAGATACTAATTAAATGAATAAATAATGTTTCACTTTTATTACTAAAGTTATAGTTTGTTCTCTTTAAATCACCAAACAAAGTTTATATATAAATAATTGCATTTTTCATGTGACGAGTTTCATTATCAAATTTTTTCAGTTGAGTTTTTCATGTCATTTCTGGTAAAAGGTAACATTAATTAACTTTTTGCAGCATTTGAACTTAGTGGAATTAAACTACATCCAAAGATCAGCATTCTGTGCTCCGCATCCCGAAGTCTTGGGTTAGCTCTGCTTTCAGGAATCGTTTTATTTGTTGGCGATTGGTCAAACTTAGCCCTAGCAACATCAGTTCCATTTTTAACATATTTACTTTATTATTGGTAAGTTTCACTAAAAGGACTTCGTTTATTTTTTTAATTATTCTAAACCTGCAAATTTTGAAATGCTTCCTTGAATGTAAAAAGGAATATAGATATAAAATATAGTTTGAAATATATATACTTAATATTTTAACATTTAGTATTATAAATACATTAATATTATTTTGATTAAACTATTTATATATATATATATATATATATATATATATATATATATATATATATATATATATATATATATATATATATATGAATTTAAGAGTAACAATGTAATACGCATATATATAATAAAAAATTCTGAAAAAATGTGTATTTGGTTTAACTGAACAACATGTATTAGTTTTATGTGTGTGCATTCTTAAATAGCTCCCTCGTCATTTTCCTTAAATGCATCGTATTAAACACGTTAATCATGGTAAGCATGCGAACTTATCCTAGGAGTATTAAGATTAACATGTAAACATTGGAATAAAAACTAAATTTATAATCGTATATATAAATACTTCTTAACAATAAAAGTAGTCAATAGTCACGTTGAATTTTTTGGTATTTTTAAGTAACAAATATTCGCATTTATGTATACATTATTTAATTCAGCTATATCATTTAATCAGTAGTAAATACGATTATATTATGATCAGTAAGTATCAGTGGATCTATCTGATACTTATCATCATTTTAATAGAAAATTATTCAAATGTTTAATATTATCTATATTAATTTATTAAAAATTTATAATTGAAATGTATTTCGGTTCATAAAATAGAATAAGTCGTATTGTTCATAATAATGCCATGTTTTCTGCTATAATTTACGGAAGAAATTCTACATTTTTAGAAATTAATTAGAAAAGATTTGAAAATGTACACTTAAACAATTACTCACTTTTTATGTCGCAATAACTAAGATTACCAAAGTGTCAGAAAATACAATGCTGAATCGATTGCATCATATATCATAAGAAAAAAAAAGATTCAAACCATGCATTTATTTTTTAGTTTAAAACAAAATACTTTTAAGGAATACTGAAAAAATTGATGTTAACATGCGAATGAGTTAATGAGTTCTTCAATAACAGAAATCAAAATGTAAAATATCTAATGTTTTGTGCATAGAGAATTATATCAACAACGTAAGAGAAAGATACTAATTAAATGAATAAATAATGTTTCACTCTTACTACTAAAAGTAAATGCAGTAAATTGTATCCATTTCAAAATCCGGTCATGCTCCACATAAATTAGAAAGCTTACCAATTTTTTAACCTAAATAGAATATAAATCATAAAAATTTACTAGCTTTTGCATGTTACTATATTATTCAAATATTGCAGGAAAAATCAATATTTATCAAGACAACTAAAACTATTTTTCATAATATTTTTATATGACTATATAATTTCCAGATAACTAAATCTTCATATTATTATTGATGATTTTTCTAGGATTTCTAATCATTTTTATTGCCTTTTCAAATCACAAAAGAATGTTTTCATTCTTTGAATGCACATAAATTACTATATAAATAAAGATGAAACATTAAAAAATACTGAGGCTTTTCTTCAGATGTAATCATAATTCTGTTAAAAAAGAAGGATTTGAATAAAATCTTAAATTTTTTGTATTTAGAAATGATCAAGATCAATTTTTAAGAAAAATATTGTAAATTTTGAATGCATATAAAAAAACTTCATAACTATATTTTTCAGTATTTTATGAAGTAAAGATGTGTTTCAGTTATAATTAGTACACCTGTTATAAATGTTTACTTGTAACATGTGCACTAAATATATTTCATAATAACGCATTGCACACTAATTAAAAAATTTGGTGCACCTCACTTTCACTTTAAGTGATATGGGAGAAATTATCATTTACAAAATACTATCATTAAAGTAAGTAATCCTAAAAAAGAAATTCTCAAACTTGTTCAGAGTCAGAAAATATATGACGATATATGTTTATTAATTCATTTTGGTCTTTAGAATTTAAAATATGTATCTAGTGGTGAAGTTTTAAATTTGTACATTTGAATTTCATAAAAGGAACATGTCAAGTTGATTTGATTTTTTGTCATTATCAAAATATTACTGTATGACTGTAAAAAAATAATCAAAAACAATAATTAAAAATTTATTTAATGTTAATTGTTGATTGAGATTTAACATTATAGTATGAGATTTAGAACCTGTCAGGAAAAAACAATGTTTAAAAATCATAAGATGGTTATTTCGCTTTTGATTTCTGTAAGCCGAGTGACTTCATAAGTTTTATAATAATTAATATATATATATATATATATATATATATATATATATATATATATATATATATATATATATATATATATATATATATATATATATATATATATATATATATATATATATATATATATATATATATATATATAATATATATATATATATATATATATATATATATATATATATATATAATATTATATTATATTATATTATATAGTTGATTTTCTATCCATAACATTCTGTAAAAATATTTTTACAGCACATTGAATTTTGTAAAAGTTTAAGTCTAAAATATGATGATTAATTTCATTGTATAGCATTGTATGTTAATGAAATTTTAGTTCTATAATGAAGGAAAAATTTGAGAATTAATTTAAGATTTATTTATATTGCTAAAACCTACATTTTTATCATCAAAAATATTTCATACATTTTCTATAAATGACATCTATTCATTCTTTGTGGATATAAAATTATTTTCATTATATGTTAGGACTTAATGTTTACGTTTTATTCTTTATATTTTGGTAGGAATCCTTTTTTTTCAAATTTAAATTAGGTAAAGGTACTTTAACTGTTTATTGATTGATTAACTAGCATTTCTTTAGAATCAAATGTTCATAAGAAAATCAACGCAAATTATGAAAACCAATTTATTTTGTAACATTTATAACATTAGTTATGTTTGTAAAAAAATCTTGTTCAAAACAAGCACAGCAGGCAATATGTATCTATGTAGGTATATATATATATATAATATTTGATGCATACTACACAGAACATGCTTGAATATAAAGTTGGATGATTAATTCTTATCGTTATTAAATGACAGAAAACTGTTTATTTTTACTTCCTTACTAACACATTCGCTTTAGAGGAAATTTCCCTACGGACCATCACAAAAGCACAGTTTTGTTTCAAAATCAGCGAAGAGACTTGGGACTGTCAAGAACATAGATGTTCCATTAGGGTTTTTTTTTTCCTGTGTTTTAGAAACACAGTGTCTTAGAAACACAACAGAAAACCCAAAAGTTAACCAATCAAATACTTTAAATTCTTGGTTTTTTCCCCTAAAGAAAACACTGAAAAAGCGCAGTTCTACCAAGAACTTTACTATTGTTTTCAAAGAATATTTTAATAAGATTTGCCAACCATTCTTTCTATATTATTCTTGAAGTTGAATATGTTCATAGAAAATTTGGTAATTAAATATTGATTGTCACAAAAAGTGAGGCTTAATATTGTAAGGGGGTCACCATTATAATTAAATGTGAAAGTATGATGAATGTTTGGGAAATTAAAAGGGGAAACTTGTTTCAATATTTATATTATAAATAAATATATATTTTCTTATGAGCATAAACGTTTTGTGCAATGCATAGAATATCCCATTATTTTTTTCAAGAAAATGAAAATATAAATAATAATAAAATCTTATTTTATCATTACTTCTGCACCAGAATTAATTAAAAAATAAAAACAATGTAAGAAACCTACCGATTTCTTTTTATAAATTAAGTGCTCAAAAAATTTACACCTTTATCTTCAACACCAAAAATGTGATACTTACAGTTATTATGCGATATGTGTGTTGTAAAGTATGTACTAGGAAATAACTTTGTGCATTAATTCTCCAACACTTTACATAATGTTTGTACAAGTAAATCAAAACAATGCATATTCAATTTAAAATAACTTTATTACTTTCTATAATTTTTACAGTAAATACCATCAAAAATTTTAATTTGGTTACTTGATCTATTTATTAAGCTAAGATCATTTTAACGTGTGATTTCTCTAATTAAACAGTAATATATAATATAAACACATTCAAATCATTTACGAGTATTCATAATTTAGATACGAATAAACGAGACATTTAGGTATTCCTATTACAGATGAGTAGATATAATAATTACGCTTCTTTAAAACATAAATCTAAATTTATATACGTTTTCTTTTGTTTATTTCCAACTATGCACCATACATCTAAAATAGATATAAATTATTTTGAGTAGATTTAAGCTATTTTTTCATTCATAAAAATGTCGTCAAATATGTACATTTTAAGGGACTTCGCATCAGCATTAGATAAAGACAGCTTTGTGAATTCCATCTGCTGATATTTATCTTAATGTTCAGAATTAACAAATTTTAGAATTTAAGTTAATTTATGTTAAATACAAAACGTGTATCAAAATAAAGTTCATTCCTATACTTTTACGATCGCATCTATAATATAAAAAAATGTTGTTTCATAATCACATTTTAAAATAATGAATTATTTCAAAATACTACAAAAAAGTTATTATATAAAACTATTACTTTATAAGATGGAGATAAACAACATCGCAGAACAAAATTTAAAAATGCTAATCTCATTCCTTATTAGTTTAATTTTTTAATCAGAATAATAGATAAACAATGCAAAACAACTTTTAAAAATTAAAACCTTTTGTTAAATTTGAAACAATACGTCTTCGTATCTTCAATGAAAGGCATTCTTCACAGAAGTGCAGTCTGAATTCTTGTTTCTTACTCACTTTAACAATTATCATTAATTTCAGATGCAAAAGGAAGTAAAATTTAATGCTGCCCTTTAATTAATTTACGATTTTTATTAGAAATAAAGCATAATTGGGAGAAGTTTTCGTTTAAAATTTAATTAAGCAGAAAAATGTTTCACAAAGCTTGGAAGGCGTACACTGATCATTACTTATCTTAATTACGCTGCATGTTTTAAACGAAGAATAGTTTTTGTTTCCTTTTGAGATTCAATTAGATGCAAAAACTAATTGCATTCCAGAAAATAAAATTAAAAAATAAGCATACAAACATAGCTGTTCAATTTCGTAAAATGTTAAGGCATGTTTTGTTTCTATTGTATAGCGGTACTGGAGTTGATGAATGAGTATGTTTACGTTTAACAACATTATAAAGTCAATATTTATTACTTTAGTTTTCAGATTAAAATTTTTTTTTTAAATTAACTTTAATATTTTTTGCAGCTTAAGTTCAGTTTTAAATCTTATTGAGATAGATTTTTCTTTTGTACTAAAATGGGATTTAAATACATACCTTTATAGTATAAAATAAATAATAAATCATATTATCTCTGTCCTATACTCCTGCAATCCACACATGTATTATAATTTCTTCTGCTCGTTAAAATCATTAATATCTTCATTTAAAAAAACAATAGATAAAAAGTAATTTAATATATTAATAGTAAGCTATCACATCTCATAGATTCCAAAGAATTTGCATGATTTCTAAAAATCTACAATGAAAGCATTTATCTTTATTCTGATCAAAATGTTTAACAATACGCGTAATACAAATACCACTAAAAAGAAACAAAAAAGGAATACATTAAATAAATTAAAAATGTATGACAATTATTTTCATAAAATATCGCATATTAATGTAAGCAAATATATGTAAAAATACACGTTTAGGAAATGAGATAAATGATAATTTAAATTGGAAAATATTAGCAAAATTTTGACTTATAAGATATCAAATGAGGACACTATTCAGATTAAAAAATTACAATTTATATGTTAATAAGCGTATTTCAGTATAAACTCGAAAATCTAAATGTTTATTCTAATTCCATGCCAATATTATGTTATATTTAGCTAGCGTTTCTTCAAAATTATGATTAATAGTTGTAAAAATTATTAACACAAAAGTTTTTCTGTATCAGGTACAAGACAGATAATTTTATGAGTACTTAATTAACATAATAAGGCTAAATAAAATAGACTTTATAACATTTTTCTAAATTCTAATTTAACTCTAAATCTTGCCACATGTATTTTATTATAAATAAACACACACACAGAAATATATATGCATTTATATATATATATATATATATATATATATACATATGCAAACAGAGAGAGAGTAACGAACAATACGTTATATGTATTTGGAAATTGATATGCATAATACAGTACATGGACAGGGTCGGGTAAGTTGGTTGTAGTACCAAAGCGGCAGCGTTATAATAAGCAAAACATCTAGGCACAAGTTCAGTGAAATACGTCTTAGGCAGTGATGGCGACCTGTGGAATGGTTCACAAATTCCTATCAACCATTCGTTAAAGCGCGTCTTCTAAAGGAGGCAATGGTAGGATCTGCAAATGACATTTAATCATAGCCCAAACCAGTTGAATTGGTGAGATATCTGATGAGCACATTCCAGGCGTTGGAGTCCATGATGTGGAGTCATTGTCTGTCTTCTTAACGACCGACATAAGCATAGGACACTAGAAACCAATTGACGCCAAATGGCTCTGCTCGATATGGGAGCATCCAAGGTATCTTGCACACGCTACAGAATTTCAGTAGAAATGATTTGAGGTGCCGACTTCACCTCCCATCGGACGCGCCAACCTACGCATGCTGGCGTCACTGTAACTACGCAAACACACAGATAATATTCCATTTTTCAGCCATCTTCGCGACAGCTAGTGTACCGTCGACGCGTCATATTGCCATTTAGCTGTGATTTGCCGTAATGATTAATCAACACTTCTTAGACCGTTCTCTTGTATATCCGGCTGTCTTCTGAAACTAGTCGAATATTACCTGGCATTCTATGCAGCACGACAAATTTTCAGTTATCAACGATTAAGCAGCAAAAACAGTGAATATTGTTCACTCTTTCTCCTCACTTTATATCTCACTGTACGTGTGCTAGAGAGCTACACATAATTAGCATGACTCGGTAAGGTGCGTCTATCTTGAAATTTGCATAATTACCTGGCAACTCCTCGTGTTGAATTTTAAATGTCGACCATTGTGTGTGGTGTGTATGGGTGTATGTATGTTTATATATATATATATATATATATATATATATATATATATATATAAATGAGATATTAATGAGTTCGTTTCAAAACTATATGTCATAATTGAAAGTCAAGTTGAATGGGAAGAAATACAGGGAAAGCGAAAATTAGAATACGCTCCTTATTTTTTTTATTTCTATTCTTTTCTTTTGAATAAATATGTAAATATTTATTAAAAAATAAAAGAAATTACACAAAAGAATTATAATTCATTATTAAAGTTAAAATTTTTGATGTTTTTTTTAGTCAACTTTTAAAAGAAAATGTATTTTTACTCGCTTTAATAAGTTTGACACAAATTTTAAAATATATTACAGCAATTACGTTCTACTGCTGAAGAGCTAGAGAGCATTTTATTCTAATTTCATCGACAAATATGAATTGCTGTAATTTGCTTAAGCACTTTAAACAAATTATTTTAAATGTATCTTTTTTAAATAAAACTTAAAAAACTAATAAGGGTTTATAAAAACAGTTAATTCTATTTTGATATTATTTTATTCCCCATTTTAATGTTTAGAACTACAGTTATGAAAAAAAATCCCCCGCATATTTTTGTTTTTATATTTGAAAGAAACCCATTTATCACTGTCACCTCCCCCAGACAAAATATGAATGAGGTTATCATCAGAATAAATGACTTAAGATGTGGTGGAAGTTTTAAAGAATTTAGGAACTGAGAGAAAAAACGGCCAGGTTGAAGAATTTGGAAATAGCAAATATTTCATACAAAAATAATCAAACGAAATATTTTCTTTGTATATTCCTTACTTTATTAGCTCTCTATTCTTGTTGTAACATTAATAGTGCTTAAGCTTTCAATTTATTTTTTTAATGCAACTATTATACTTGCTACCTTTAGTAATAAAAATAATTGGATGTTCTGTTTATGTGTGTGTGTGTTATTTACAAATTTATACAATAAGACGAAAATGTATAATTCTTGGATGTTTTCATGTATTTAAAACTAAATACATATAACAATTGAATCTTTCATTCATTATAATACATTAGCCTACCAAATTTTTTTTTGTTTATGCTATACAATATATTAAACGGTATATATATATATATATATATATATATATATATATATATATATATATATATATATATATATATATATATATATATATATATATATATATATATATATAGTATATATATATATATAAATTTTAATTGAAAGAACTCTTCAGCATTTGTCTATAGAAACAAATAAAATTTACAGTTGCCCTTTAAATATAAACAAGTAAATTTACCAGAAATTATATTGTTCGATTGAATGATTATTTATTATACAAGTATTATTGGTAAAATATTAAAATCTCACGACGGAATAATAGGAAAAAATTCGAAACTCTTTTATTTACATCATATATTACGAAATTTTAAGTTATATTTTTACGGAAAACATCAGTAAACTATGCGGCTCTTTATATTGTAGTTTGTATTTATTGAATGATCAGACATGTCTACTTAAATTTCTGAGAAACATTTTATTTAATGAGAATATTAAAATGTGCGTTAGTTCAAAACTGTGAAAATAAAATAGCTGAATAATGAGTGTAAAAATGTGTTTTGGGGAAGGTAACGAATATTTTCTTAAAATTAAGGAATTTAATTGAAACTGGTATTACATACAATATTGTATATGTCAATTTCAGTGAAAGTAAGTAAGAAATAATTTTTATATACATGCATATTAAATATCATATATATATTAATGGATAAATAAGTTATTCTGCTTTAGAATAAAGTTACACTTATTCCTGATATTAAGACTTTTGAAAAGATGTCATTGATTTAAACTATTATAAAAGGCTTGAATTTTTGAAAGAAATTTAAATTCTGAGCTATCAATAAATTGTTCAATATGGAGTTTCTCTCAATCTAAAAGAAAATTACTGAATTTTCAAGCCCTACTTCATTTGTACAAATAAAAGTGTCAATATAATTTGCATTTAAAGTAAATGTTCTTGGGAAAGTTACTAAGTAATACAAATTTTAAAGAAGTGACAGTTTTCGTTAATTTTCTCAATTGAATTAAAAAAAAAGTCTTCATAAATATTTGAATAAATTAAACAGTTATGCAGATCAAAATTATATGACGTCAATTACAGTAAGGTATGATTGAATTTGTTTTTTACTTTCAAAATGATTAGCGTTTCTTGCGTTTTAAAATTATATTATGAATCGAGCTAAAATAGATAAAAATTTGGTCAATTATTCTATGCAAACTTTATAAACATTTCTAAAATTGTTTTTTATTTTACAATTTTTCAAAGCATATTTTGTTTTCTTTAAAAATTATTTTACACATGCTTAATCGAACAGAAAGGGGACTTTTATTTGCTGTTGATTCCGTTTTAATATCCACGAAAATAAATTGGACAACATTGTTGCAAGTCGAGGGACTACCCTATCATGTACGTTTTACATCTGAACGCATATATTTCATTGAGTTATTCTCGAGTATAAAGGCCTGAAAAAATAAAGAGAAATGTATAATACTTCCATCTTGCAACTGACAACGAAGACTGGGACTTTCACTATCTCTTTCTTGCTAAAAAAAGCCAACACATGTCTGCATCGACTTATTAGTTGGTTTGGTTTGTTTGTCGCTCAACGGTCATTTTTTGCACACGAGGGCTAATTATACCGGGACCTACGGTTTAAATTGGATTCCAAACCACTACAAATATCCATGCCCAAGGTGGGATCTGAACCCACGATTTACCAGTTGAAACTTGAAAATTGTCACATATGCTGGATGAACCAAGAAATTTCCTCTTTGCCCTAAATGCCAGCAAAAACTGCCATCACCTCATCTAATCTTAGGCTGTCTTGAGCAGAACTAAGAACATATCCACAAATGTCCCCTGCATGCGTCGAAATTCACTGATTTTAATTGTTTCATTGATCTTGTCTGACGGAGATTAAAAACAACAACGTCGACGACGTTTACAATTGTATTTTAATTATGATACCATTTATAAATATATTTTATTAAATTCGTTGAAATAAGTATAATTTAATTTTTATGAATATTTAAATTTCTTATTTTAACTTTTTTTAATTAATTACATATTAATAATTTAATAACGCATCTAATTTATATCTTTTTTATTAATGTAATGACTTTTAAACTGTTAGTTTCACAAGAGAATACAACTTTTTTGTCTTTTTTATCTCACTTTTGTGTGTGTGTAAAATATTTTCTACAGGACAAGATTTCCATATTTTATTTAAAAAATAAGACGCATATATATAATTATTACCGAAATAAATATATACATATTAATTATTTTTTAAAACTGGACTTTAATACAGTAACAATTATGAGTATTTCTGAATGATAAAATGATTTATGTATTTTATTTAAAATAATGAACGGAAGATAATTCTCATGTAAAAAAAAGAGCTTATAATTGTGTCATATAAATTCTTTGCATTTGGATGAACACAATAGAGTAACATCTGGTGATGACAGTAAGTAACACAATACCTTTTGCGTCTTTCGAGCATTGTTGTGAAGAAAAAAATGCTTTTCACAAAGATTTTCTTTTCCTTATAGTCTTTTCGTTTTAAAAAGTAAAAAATATATAAGCTAACAAGCAGAGGTTATAACACATCTAGTCAGCAAAAAAGTTTAACGATGGATGGTCATTAACCTTTGTTTCGTTCTGCGTTGAGTATATTTTGTTTCCAACCTTTAAACTTGGTTCTTAAATATTTTTTACAAAACAAAATACTACATGTTTAAAATATTTTGATAGTTCAAAGTAAAATAAAAGTTTTTTTTGCTTGATTAAGCCATTTACAGCATTTTAGATTATATTCATATTTAATTTCATGGAAAATGTTGCGTAAGTTTAAATTCTTATCTTCTGAATGAACTCTATCATGCATAATTTTTATTACATGACATAAAATAATTGGAATGCAACTCTTTATTTATCATGCATATAGAGACTAAAAAGGTAACAAAATTGGATAACATTAATATTATGATGCAAACACATATACTAAATACTAAACATATGAAATACATGATTTCAATAAATATGTAATTTGCTTTTTTAGAAGTTACGTATTCATTTTAACGAAATCTGCTACATTTTAATATATTTATATTAAAATTCCCCAGATTTTAGGTAACAACAAAAATATTTTTTAACATTAAGCAGATAATTTTAGTAACAGAGTATGAGCAAATTACAAATAGTTTATAATGTATTTAAAAAGTTAAATGTTTACGAAAATGTATCCAGTAAATATGTATAAAGCAAAACCTATTAATCTCAAACAGAATATATTAGTAAAGGATTAAAACTCGTTGACAATTGATTAACCTCAAAAATTACTGAAACACTTCTCATAAAAAATAATTTTCTCGTTAACAAATATTCGTTGCAATGCATAAATATGTTATGATATTTTATTTATTTAATTATTCATAAGTAAAAAAATAGGGTATGAAAATTGATTACTTCCAGAAAGTAGTATAGCATTTATTATAAAAAAATAATTTTCTTATTACTAAATATTCCTTGCAATATGTAAATATTTAATGACATTTAATCTATGTAACTATTCATAAATAAAAGTCGTTGAAAATTTATTAGAACCCTGGAAATTACACAAATAGTTCTCCTTAAAATGTAATTTTTCCATTACTATAAATATTTGTTGCAATATGTAAATAGTTGATTACATATTTTATGTCAATATTTTTCACCCATCATTCAATAATTTTAATGCATTTATATCCTGTGTATCACGTCAATTCAGTGCGTTAAATATTTGAAATATCTCATAGTTTAATTTACTTTGGTACTTCTCCATTACACCCCAGCTTTTGATCCTAAAAAAATGTCACGTTTTTTTTTATTTCCTTATTTATTTTTTTTATATACAGAGAAGTAAAAAAAAACAAAGCATAGATACGATGATTTTATTGTCTCAAAATTGTTTTTTAAATTTAATATATAACTAAATAGAATTTTTTTGTGCAAAAATTGACTATAAAGTGGCAAAAAAACTAAATACTAAAGAAAGCGAAAGCTATTTGGAGCCAAATATTGCTTCATGATAATTTTGTCGGTTAAAAGAAGGATTGCGATCACAAATCACTAAAGGCCAAAAACAATTAAATACATTAAAATTTAATTTTGTCTCATTGAAAAAAGGTGCCATTACATATTACTCACGCAATCGATCATCTAAGCGATTGCTAAACAGTTTTCGTCAAAAACAAAAATTGGAGCTTAAATAAGTTGTATCAATAATTTATTATGATTTAGTCTATAATATTTAAATAAAATGTTTGAACTATTTTTTAGTAGTTTGTGAAAACATAAACGTATACATGATGTAAATAGATTACTTATGACGATAATTTACGATTTTTTTCTTTCCGACTATCAAAAGCAGTGTTATAATGGAACTCTCTCTCATTTTTAAAATGCTTTGGTTGGAGTACTCATTTTTTATGAATGCTTTTCATTCACAACGAAAATGCTTTACAACTTAAAATGTACTTTTGTGTTTATCAATATTTCTGTTATGGTTAAAGTTGCATATGAAACTTATTTATAATTGTTAAGTTGTACCTCGTGATTCCATGAACCATAATCGAGCAGTTTGTTAGGGTTTTTCCAGAATCACCGAAATGGCTGCTGGCTACTGGGAAGTATGAAGAAACTGGAAGGTTGCTTAGGAACATTGCTGCCACCAACGGCAAGTGTCTGTCACCAGATTACGTCGTGAATTTGAAAGTAAGTGTACATTTAAGGTCAACTTTTTTAAATCAAAAATATTACATTCACGATATTTTACTATAAAAAAACTAAAGCTAACATGTTTAAACTCTCTAACATGTTTTAAATTAATACCTAAGAAGAGAGATACTAAAACTTTAAAATATTTGTTTTATGAATAGTGAAAGAGACATTCCTTTTTAAACCAGATTTTATATTTTTAGCTTTTTATATCGGGATTTTATAAAGTACACTTTTACTCAAAAATTCATTACATATATCTGTGATACTAAATGGTAAAATATTTTTTAAATATTTTACCTGAATCCATATAAAAAGAAGAAAAGTTCTAGTCTATTAATATTTTTAAATGATATTTGAAGGAATTATCATTTTATTTTAAACTTAAGGAAAACTGGTAAAATCCTAAGAGAGCCCATATCCTTGTTGGCTAAATGAAAAAAAAGCGCCAACCAGAATGAAAATTCCAGAAATAGTTTGGTGTACCAAATTTAGTGCATAGAAGTAGGGTTATCAAGATCGGCACAAGCCACAATTATCGCCAACCGAAATCAATCATGCCAAGGGTGTGGGCTTTGCTAGGATTCAACCAAAAAACTTAACGCTTTACTTAAATATACGGGAAAGTGTTACTTGTAAAGATAAACATTTTAAAAATGAAGATATGATCGCTGTATGTTGCCAAGAAATGGGAAACAAATTCATGACAGAAACTATTGCCAACTATGTAATAGTTTTAATTATTTTAAAGTTAAATGTTAATTAAAATACATGTAACCTTTTCCTATAAAACATATTTGCCACATAGATAAATTATCTATAATATGCAGGAGCTATAAGATATCTTATCAAAACTTTCTCAAACTTAATGTTTCGTTGTTTTTTTTTTTTTTTTTTTTTTTTTTTTTTTTTGTTGAAAGTATAACGTTTTTAAATTGTCCACGTTTTCCCGATATATGAAAAAATATCTTTAATAATCTAAGAATGGGACTTAATAATTAGTTAATCTTTTCATATTCATAATATTGTTGTTCTTAAATCTGATTTCAATATAAGTGGGTAGAGCCGACCGATAACGGAGTGGTTAGCTTTCTCAACTTCCATGCAGTAGGTCCTGTATTCGATTATTGGTTGGAGTATGGATATATTTTCTTTCTCTGTGCGTGCGTTTCTTTCCGATAAATGATGGCTTATTTACCGGGTGTCACACAGTACGAAAATTGCCATCACATCACCCTTTATAGAGTTAAATATGATTTAATTTGAAGTCGTCCTTGATGATTTAAACCAAACATAAAATGTATGTTTCGTCTTTTCAATTTTCTTTCTCTTCTGTTCGAATGCCAAAATATTAAAGATCAATGGAAAACAGCGTCTTAAGCTGATACTTTGGTCTTTATGTAAGAAAGCCTTTTATTAACAGCATAAACTTGACAATATTCTCAGACATTCGCTGGTGAACTTCACCTCGTTTACTGCCACTCGAAGAATGGGAGTTGAAGGCAGACAACAAATGGAAAAGTTGGATTTACTCATCGTCGCAATACGATGTAAGGTAGGTGAAATGTTATCAGACGTCATGAAAATTTTAAACCAATCAGAATGGTAATAAAGCGATGTAGACTGTATCTCAATTGGAACGAAAGAAACAACCACTTTATGGTTAAAAAAGTATAAGTGGGTTGAGCATAGACGGATAAATGATAGTTTAAAATCAAAATGTGAAATGTTCTTCTAAGAACAATATAATTATCTGATATATCTCAACATAAAGTAAATATATATATATATATATACATATATTTGAAATATTAGTTGTGGTCTTTTTATGAATCATAATATTTATAATATCTAGGTGGAACTTAGATAATTGGGATGAAGAAATTTATGTGAGTAAATGACCTTAGTCAGTTATAAGGTCGGATCATTTGTATTTGTGCAAAACGTTCTACTAATAATAAATGGGGTAATTTCTGTGAAATATTCATTTTATGTTATACAAGCACTTCTAATCTGCAATTAATATCTATTATGGTAAAGAATTATTCCAAATTTATACATAAATCAAAATTTAAATTATAGAAAATTTGAAATCAAAGAATTATTTCAAGATCTATGCCTTTTACTCTTATAACTAAAATCTACTTTTATTGCCAAGGAATTAAATTGACGAATGATGATAAATTTTTCCAATTCAATATCACAATATTGTATTTAATGCTTATGTTATCTAAGATTGCATTATCTAAAAATAAGTGTAACATTAAATAATTCATAAATTAATTATGATAAGATATAAAAGTGAATTTTTAATATGATGTCAAATTTAATTCTTTAACCATTTGAGCACGAATAAAAAGTTCATAGATTGACATCAAATGTTACATTTTTGGACTTAATTATTTTCTAAAATTACTAACTATTTCCAAAAATATAAATGTGAATATTAATAATAACATGTATGAAACTATTTGTGATAAATATTCTAACAATCAACTGGCCATTATTAAAAATTTGCTACACTATTATCGATTTTTCTTTGGAAGAATGACAAACTGCGAGGAAGTGAATGAATCTTTAGAAACTTCTCACAAGGAAACACTTTTATCAGAAGGTATTAATCACATGAAAAAGCTGCTGCACCATCAGCAAATCCTCCTCAGTACCCTTTACTTCTTTAATGGGTTAAATTACTCAGAATTACCGCAATTTGTCAAATTGTTTATTTCAGCCATTGCAATAAACTTAATCTCTTCGAATGGAATCTTTTTCACAATATTAATATTTTATGTTTTTTCTGCTTCCTTTATCTGAAGAACTGAAAAGATCATATCATGTATATTGGGATTTTATTTTTATGGGATACATAAAAATATTTAATAATGAAGGCTTAATTGAGACAAACAAAAAATTGAATAATTAATTTAATTATTAGTACATCTAGAGAGCTAATATGTGTGTGCGTGTTTAATGGACTTCTGTAAAAAATATATCATATAACTTAAACTACTGACATGTTTTTTTTTTTTTTTTTTAAATATTTATTATTTTTTTAGACTTACGATTTACACTTATCCAAAACTTTTTGTGATTGATTTGGTAAGGACTGATTATACTTTTGTATAATTACAAAAAAAATTCTTAAATATTAATATAATCAAACATAATGAATATTGTAAATGTGATTAAAACCCAAGAAATTTGAACTAAGAGTTCCTATTTTTTTCAAAATATTTCAGAGTGCAAAAAGTAATTTAAATATTGAAAATTATAATTTCAATTTACATTTGGAATTTTATTGTTCTACTGTAAGAAAGATTTAAGTTAATATATGTCTCAGCTTTTATATAATAATTGAATAAGAAGTACTTCATTATTATAATACTTTCTTAGAAATATTATTTTACAATTTTTTCTGATGTAGAACATTAAATTTTTAAGCATATTCATAATTGAAAATGGAGGACATGTCCTTTAAAGCGTTTCAAATAAAACAACCCAAAAATATTATTTTTTGTTTTATTATACCAGTTACCAATTGGTAATTGTTACAATTTCAACTAAGTGCTCATCGAGAGTCACTGATAAATATGAAATTCAGTTGAAAATTTTTGATATTACTTTAAACACTTAATTTTCTATAAATAATAATAAATATATATGATTTTCTTTAAATATTTAATTTTCTATAACTCATTACTTAAATGTAAATTTTATAACTTTTCATAAATTTTAAAATATATATATATATATACCTAGTCAAATTTGAGAAGATATTTCAACTCTGTAAACTCAGAACAAAGTCCAAACGTAATGCACGTAATATTTATATTGTATATACTTACGTTTATCCAAAATACTAAATCACTGAAAGAAAGGTATCTCGTCTAGAAAAATTTGCCTATTATTTATACTCTTTAAAGGGGGTCAGAAGAAATAAATAGAATTTTATTTTCGAAAAGAAAAAAATTTAAATCAGTCTTTCAAATTTAAGCTATAATAATTTCTTTTATCATTTTTATAAAAATTGTTTGTAAATGAGTAAAGGAATAGACTTTATTATTTCGTATATGAAAGAGGGAATTAAATATTTTCTATTAAATTAAGATGAAAAAATGTTTTCCCGGTAATCATATTTTTCAATAAATAAAAATTATGCATGGCACAATCATTTTATGTACAGTTAGGATTATAATGTGTTATAATATTATATATATATATATATATATATATATATATATATATATATATAGACTTTTCCATTTAATCAAACGTAAGCACTCTTTTATTGAAAGCCATATTTACCTTTATAAATTGATAATATTAGATTGTTTCATAACTACATCTGTGTTTCCTGCAGAGGAGGTTCAGGGTTGAGTTAGCCTTGCAAGAGGATAAACAGAATGACACCGGAGGTCACACACTTTGCGATCTTCTGAGCACGTCCAACATGCGAAAGAAACTAATTCTGCTCATCTTTATTTCGTAAGTATTGAAAAATTTAAGGCATTTGTCTAATTCCAATATTATATTTACAGAACTCTTATCCAATGGTTAACATAAAATTCATTGTTATGAATGCTCTGAAATTTGTGATTTTCAATGGTCTATATTTTTTAAAATGAGATTCCAAATTTAGATCAAAATTCAGACATTTCTAGTTTTTTAGAATTTTATTCATACCTCTAAAGATATGCCGTGTTAAAAATTACTATTTAAAGCGAATTTTTCCGTCTCTGAAGAAGAATGGTTGTTGCAAGTGTCAAATCTGGACTCTATGAGGAAATTCAAAATTTTAACACATGGAATTTAGCAACATTTCTTGTTTTTGAAAGATTCCTGAAACCTGCTGATTTTGTCAGCTAAAAACTTACAAAAAACTTACAATCAATATTTAATATAACAGAGCGTTACAATAGTTTTTGATTATGAATTTAGCATTCAAAAACCAAACCAAACCATCAATGCTTTAAATTTCAAATTATGTAATGGGTGTATATATTATAAAATGTGCATGTACTATTACCGAAAGGCAATTAGCGTCACATGTCTTTCTTCTAAAAAAGAGAACTATTCTCTTCTAAATATAATTTTCTTGTTATTGTTGCTGCAGGTAGCATTTTAAACCACATCTTATTTCATTAATAATGAGAATGTTTTTACTATAAATGTATTTTTTAAGATTACAGTTAGAACTGCATGTATTATTAGTTACTTTTGGAGATAATTTTAAATAAATACGTTCATTTGCAAATTTATAATAAATGCGCATTGTGGATATCTTAACTATTAAAAGTAATGATAATGTTATTTGATAATACTAAAAATATTTGATTTCTAGATAACTTATAATAGAGGGTGGATCTAATTCCTTAGATGTCGATATATTTGTCTCTCAACAATCCTTTTTTCACATTAGGGTTTTTCTTAATCTGAATCAACATTCCAGCTGTAAATCATAAAAACTAGAAACTCTAAAATTCTCATCACAACAGATAACATAGAAATTTAGGCACAGATGCCGCATAATCCAGTATGCCAATTTCTGAGTTTGGTGATTTTTATCGTGGATTTTCTTATGTATCTGATAACCCTGGTATTTCTTTTACATCATAGATATAGAGATCTATGAGAATTATGCAGAAAATTCTATTTTAGCAGCCCTAGTATTTACGTCATCATGGCAACAACTTGAAAATATTTCTTGATTGCCAAACAAATTTAGAATTTAACACCCTGTATTATATGACATCTGTGCCGAAACCAAAAAGTCAGCATACTTCTCCAACTTTAAGGCTATTGTTTGGATCAAAACTGGATATTTTTCTGAAAAACACATTACATCGCTACATTTCTTTCTTGCAATTTTAGAGAAGGCAAAATAATCTGGATTAAATTTTCTTTAAATATTTATAAAGAAAAATCGTTTCCTAGTTCTTATATCTTATTTGTAAACTTACAATGACTGAACTGTAATTATATTCATGGAATGGCCTTTTAGGGGCAATTATATACCCCATAGCAATGAAATCCTGTTAAATTATAAAGTACATAAACGAAATATAATATTAATATAATAAAATCATTTAGGACAATATGATTAAGCCTGATATTACTGGAAACAAGCATGCACTAAGCATTAAAACATCTTATTAAGGGTACAATTTTTAATGAATTTTATAGTTATATCATTTAATTTAAATTTTTGTAATAAATAAAAAAATGAGAACTCTTTATCATATAAATTTGTTTCTCGACAACTAAATTATTTTAATTCATGCAGTTTGATATAGGAACTCACATGTTTTGGAAACATTTTTAACGTAACTTAATATTCCCGAAAATAATCATATTACTCTCATCATTTAATTAAGAGATTAAATACTAACAACGTACATGTTTATTTCGAATTTTACTTGAAATTCTGAAGTTTGCAATGAAATGAATTTTTACGGAATTTTAAAGTATTATCAAATTAATTACTATTAATTTCCTCGTAAAAGATATTTAAGTGTAAAGCGCTAACGATTTGAAATGTGTATTTCCTCATTACGATTTTTGATATTTTGAGTGTTTAATTGTTACATCTAACGAAAGTTATCAGAAAAACTATTCTTCAAAAGTTTTAAATAACATTTTTACAATAATTCTGATAAACATTCAAATTTAGTATGGTAATATTAAACCAGTTTTATGTGATTAAATAGTATAAGCAGAATTTGTTTACAATAAACTATCACAAATGTAAAAAAAATCGCTTATAAAAAAATAATTTATTTATCAAGAGGTATAAATTGTATTTTCATGAATAATGTGTATTAAATTCACATTGTCTTAATATTTTATGTTGCAAAAGTAGAAATTTTTATTATTATAATAACCGTTTCATTTTTTTTGTAATAAAATTATATATATATATATATATATATATATATATATATATATATATATATATATATATATATATATATATATATATATGGCAATGGATATAATGGGAGAGAGTGAACAATAGTTATTTCAAGGCTACGGAATTCAATCTATCTTTAAACATTCAGTGTCAGGGTCATTGACAGTTCTTTCCCACGAAGCCATAGAAAGTGATTGCTGATTTAATATTTTTAAATTTCGTTCAGACAAACATGAAATTCTCCTGAAAGCATGTATAGAGTTTTAACAATAAGAGAAGCATGTTTAACCAATAGTGTACGAAATATATACTTTATAAAGTTAAACTCAATTTACGTTTTCAAATGCTATGTATTCTAACTGAATATAAGTAGCACACTAAGACAAATGAATATTTGATAAGATATAAATTAATCAGAAAGAAATTCTATTCACATAAATTTACAAATTAAGTTTTAAATGTGGCACCAAGAAACGTTTGCTATGGACAGAATGAACTATTAAATTATTAGATTCATTAAAATTGTATTACTTTGAAGTAATGACATGAAAATGGCAAAACTTAGCATTGGCTCCATGAGAAATTCTGTAGAATTTGCATATCCTTTAAAATTGCAATTTGATTACATAAGTTGTGTATATCTAAAACTAGGACCTCTTTTCTAAATTTACACCTTTTATTACCTGCTTATCCAAAATTTATAAAAAAGACACATCTCAATCTTGTGGAAAATATGCTTCAATCTGTGAAACAAAGTACTGGATGCAAAAGTCAACATTCTATCTTATATTAAATCAGAGTACTATTTAAGAGATATGTAGGAACTACATTTGCAATGCTTATTATTTTGAGACAAGCTTTTACTGTGATCATTTTTGGATGTTTAAAAATTAACTTCTTCATAAAAGTAACACCAATGTTCAAACTAATGTTCTGGCGTATTATCATTTTACATCCAAGTGAAAACCCAGATCGCAACAATCCAAGATTTAACAAGTCCATCACTTTTCTTGTTACTTATGACACTTTGAAAAGCCAATCTCGCTATGCCTTGACTATGCGGATTTAAGTCAGTAGGGATCGTTTTTCGTTTTAATCAGAGCACGAGGTAGGTAAAAGTACGTCGTTGCTCTTTAAATCCTCCAATAGATTGTACCAGCAGACTATCCACTCCCTCAATTTTGACATTGATCTGAAGGAGAAGGATAATATCTTCAGATCATTGTACCCATGGTAGCTGCTCAATGAACGACCACAAGACTTTCGATTCCACAGATTTAGCGATCACGTACATCGCATGTACTTGGTGCGTCGTAGGTGGCATTGGCAATCGAACCCAGCCCACAAATAACATATACTTATTTTTGACAATTCCATAAAACTTTATTTGTGCTTTACCCATAAGCATGTATTAGAAAATCTTATTCAAAATATACAGTTCAGTACGATTAATGTGACCACTTGTCAAAAGCCAAAATACCCACCTTTTCCAAAGCGGACTGCTGCGAAACGTTCCGGAAGAGAACCAATTAGGTTTCTGAAATGGTTCACTGGGATGCTGAATGATGCTAACTCCAGTGTTATGGACAGCTGCTCTAGATTATGGTGGTGAGGATTCATAATGCGGACAACCCATTCGATATGATCGCACATATTCCCTATTAGACTTAAGTCAGGTTAGTTTACTGGCTAGAGGAAAAAAGTAAACTCATCCTTGTGTTTTTTGAACTAGAGCTTAAATTACTAGGTGTATGACATATCACACTGCTCTGCTTGTAATGAATTTATGAAATAAAATTTCAAGTTATTGATTATTGTAATTGAAACCATTGTAAAATTTGCATATAATTTTGTAAATTCGCAATATTTTTCTGTGAGGATTTGTTCAGATAATAAAATTATATAGATATTAAGATATGAAACACATTTGCTAACGATTATAGTAATAGTTAATCTAAAACCAATGTTAGTAAAATTTCCATTTTAGTTCATCTTAAAAATTGCGTAAGTTTTATGCTTTAAAATTGTTGTGAATGAAATAATGATGCATATACACACATGCATGTATTTGTAATAAAGAGTGTAATGATGTTTTTTAATGAAGGTGGGAGCTTTGTGTGATTAACCCTTCACTAGAACAACGCTGAAAACTGCTCTCATTCATTGTTACCCTGTGGGCACCTGTAAACCAAGTCATGCAGGCGAGTAGAATTATCCTCGATATACCACCACAAATCCATTTATAGGAAGGATCACATTAATTCAACATCTCAAGAATAAGGGACAGAGAAAAACAAAGATAAAGATAGATAGAACACACAAAGAGAAATAAAAATTCTTGCCTGATCCGAAACTTGAACCCAAGACCAACATCCCAGGTGTCAGGAACGTTAACCACTCAGCCATCAGTTGGCTAATAATGTGTATTAAATAAATCCTTAACTAGGAATGACAAAAACGGGAAATAAATTAAAATGGCAATAGAGAAAAAAAATAAAACAATATACCATGTCTTCTAATGTAAACTTTCAATAGTTGAAATAAGCGTATTAAATAAATTTGTTTAAAGAAATTCTAAAATGGTGAATAATAAACAAAAATTCTGCTCCTAATACATTAAAAATGAAAGAAAATCAAATAGAACAAGATTACATACAATACAAGGAACAACAATGAAATATGAATACAACATACCCGATACCATTAGTATTTTTTTCCCAATGTTTGCCTTGCACAGTGTTTCTCTCATTACCGTGTTTCAAAAGGGTTTTTTTTTCCCGTTTCGGTTGAAAATAACCAGATATTTTTAGATTAAAGATTGATTCAGCTGATTCATTTGGTGAAAATAAATGTCCGTTGTAACAGTTTGTCTAGATATCAGCCCTTTAAAGTGAATGGTTCCACAAATACTCCATCATTTTCCGAAAATCTTTTTGGAAAGTTAACCCGGCTTCGCAGTACATCATCGTGATTCATTTGCAAGAAGCTTCTGCCTTTTGCATTTTTGACTATCGTTTAATTCGCTAGGATAAATTTCACAAATGTTTTACTTTGCGACGTAAAATATTTGCCTTCATGCCCTTGTGAAACTCAAAATTAATACAATGTTAATTAGACTCTTCTGGATTTCAATAATTGAATTATTTAAAATTGGACGATACACGTGGACTGTACAAGCAGATGATATCAGAAACTGAAAAGGTTAGTTCCACTTGGGCAAAATTGGACGATTTTATAAACGGACATAAGCTAACAAATGGCAAACATCGTCGGCATGCATAGAAATTATAGTTTTTTCCGAATCCCCTCATACATTATGGATTCTTCTATTTAAGAGTTCGCTCATGGAATCTCACTTTAAATGTAACATTTTGTAGTGGACTGGAATTCACTTTAATTGGCAGATCACGATTGCTCTAGTCCTCTTAAGGAAAAAAATCTTTGAAATTTTCTCACTAATATAAAAAATAGCTATGTATAACAAATATTTTCTGCTATATATAATAAATTACAGACTTACTATTAAACTAAATCATCGGCATTGTTCTTCCTCAAATTTTCTTTGCATAAAATATCTAAATTTCTAAAAGCATTATCTTCAAATAATTTTAACAAAGAATTGTAAAATTATGGAAACTCTGTGTCAAAAGTTCAGATTATTAATAAGGAAGAGATGACGGACCAGCTGTTACAGACAACAGCAACAACATTTATTTAACACAAATAGAAAACAATCAAACATTGATGCATGAGTTTTAATATAGTATTGTGGGGAGTCGTTTTACCAGAGTTATTTACCCACATTCTTCCTGATTGGCAATCAAGGGCCGTCTGAATACTGAGCTCATGTAAAGTTGACGCGATTGCACCAACATTCAGAAATATATATAATATATTATTTTACAAGAAATACTTTATAGGAATTTTTTCTTAATTTTCATAGTTTAAGGAGTATTATACTTCTTAAACTAGTAAGCTAGTATAGTTAGTAAAAAACTAGTATTTAGTTTAATAGAAAGCATTACTTATGCATTCTTTAGCATTCTAATAATGTATTTATTTCCTCATGTTAAGCCAAATTTTACTTTATGTATAAGACTCTTGCTTTATTTAAAATTCTCAGTTTTTTTCAATTTTTTTAAAAAAATTTGAAATATGTAGTATTTATAAATAATTTTCTAATTTACGAATTTTTAAGGACTTAAAAAGTCAAAAACATTGTATGCCTATACTTATAACTCAGATAATCATGGGATAAATATTTATTAGTACACGCCTAAATCAATAGCACAATGCATTTTCAATATATTTAAATTTCAAAGATAATTCATTAGAATTAAACGTAATACAAATTATAATTATCGTTATACCATTATCAAGTTTATATTATGCTGAATTATTTTTATTTATAATTTTTTTTGTCTTTAATGTGTTAATGAAATTTTTTATCAATTACTATTTGATCGCATTTGTACATTCAGACTACTGTGTGTTACTCAATTCATTTAATTGTGGCTACTTGAGCTTTATGATTCAAATTTTAAAATTTATATTTATAACGCATTGTTATATATTAATAAACTGTGCAACATATGGTTGTAAAAAATGATTATCAAGTTGATATAGTTATGATCATTTCTATATATATATTTAGTTACCCCATATCAGTCTATTGAAATTTAAAGTCGTTATTTGCAAAGAATTTTGTTAGAAAAATGTACTCATTAAAGCATTATTTACTTACTTCATTGTTTTTACCTGTTGTAGGTGCTCACTCACTGTCACATATTTAAAAATAAAGCTATACTTAAAATAGTATGCAATATTAAATATTAAACACTATTCTCTGTAGTAAAAAAGAAAATAATTAAATAAATCTGAGAACTCAAGATTTGAAGACAGACTTCATTTAAATATTACTTTAATGCTTAGGTAAACTCGATATATTACCGTTATTATAGATCTTGAAGATTGTCTACTTATTATTCTTCTAAAATAAAAAAATTAATGAAATTATTTAGAGTCCTGGGAAGATTTAAAACAGTTATTCGTTACAAGTTAATCAATATTTCAATGCAGGTATTTTTCTCTTCCAGAAAACTAGTTTTTTATTTATTTAAATTTTTTTCTTTACAAAAGGACTGCTTAAATTTACTAACAAAAACCTAAAAGTGTTTCTTGGTTTAAAATTTCAAAAGAGAATTCATATTTTATTTTTTTACGATATTTAGATTTACATTTAACATTTTCAAAATTTCTACTCTAGAAATTCTTAGACAATATAGTAAAAGTCTATTCAAACTTATATTATACTTTTATGAAAACTTTTGACTACTGAATGATATTCTCCTTAGAAATAAACCTGAATAAAATGATGTGATTTTAGAGAACATAAACAGAAGAACATAGTAACATGTTTTTATCTAAAAATATTTAGAAAAGAACACATTCAATAAATTGTAACTTGTCAAAATAGATTCAGAGAAACCTTAACATATCTATACTTTAGAAAGATTTTTTTTTTTACATTTCATGTTTTCCTTATATCTGTCATTCCATTACGCGTGTACCTCAAAATTTGTTCCGTAGATACATAAACCAGAAGAATTTCCATCTTGAAATGCTTCGTTTGTTGAAAGAGTGTCTCTCTCTTAAGAAAGTTATAAATATTTATCTTCTCTGCAAGACGTCAACATTTATTCTATTTATGAAAAACATGCAAGTTTCCCAAAAGATTTGCATACAATTTTGAAAAACTCCCCAAGACTACTACTTCTATTTTTTACAACACCACTTTATTTAAGATGTTATATTCCTTAAACACACAAAAGTTCTCTCAAACGCATTTTAAAAGTTTCTCATAAACTGGATAATTTTCATCAATATTCACATATATTATATATGCTGCATTTAAGCTGCCACACGTATTTATGTTAAAAATAAGAGGTAAATTACTAATATCTATTATTGTATGATCTGTATGTCTTTAAAAATTTTTAATTTTCTTAAATAATGTTTACTAAATTGTATTCTAAAATAATTATAATATCTCAGTAATATTGTATTTAAAACTGCAGGTAGAGATCATAAGTAATTTGCAATTCATTAACATGAGTAAATATGCGGGAAATATTAGTTTACTTTTTCTGAATTATAAAGGAATTGCTTGTATATGAGTTTTATTTTTTATATAATTATAACTCTGTTTCCACACATTGAATGACTTAACTTTATTTCTAAAACCTTGAAAAAGAGCGAAACTATGAAGTTAAACAAAAATATAATTTATTTTTTCTTTGCAATAGAATGACAAAATGTGTAAGCCAATCATTTGAAAGTGAAAATTTTTTGTGCATCCTTATGATAAGAAATTATTTTTTATCTAAGCATTCAAAATGCAAATACGCCTCCATTATTCTTCGAAGTACATTTAACAATATAAATTATATTAAGTTATACCTCAAAATATATTCTGTAAGTAACCAAGGGAAATTAATATTTGAAATTCAAATTACTTGCTTTTTATTTGGCCAATATCATGCTTTAGGGAATCGTAACATATTAGACTTTCTAAATATTATCGTATAGTGGTATTTCATCTAAAAATTATTTTGCATGTGTTTCAGTGAATTTATAATTGACACCAGACTCATTAATTCGCTTGGATTTTATCACAGAAAATCATGGAACTAGATTTCAGAAAGTTCGTCTTTGGAACGAATTATTTCATTGAAGTTAAAATTATATTACAAATTTTCAAAAGTTTACAGTTTATATTGAAATAAAGGAAATTAATCTACACAACCATTAAAACTTAAATTACCAAAATTCAAATAAAAAACGCAATTAAAATATTCCTAAGATATTTTTTATACACCACACACCAGAATATTCTAAAATGTAACGAATTAAAAAAATGTCTTCTGATTGAAACTCATTTTAATTGGAAATATATAAAATTTTACACTGTAAGTTATATATTTCGAAACGTATTTTGAATTTTAATATAATATTGAACATAAAAGTGAAACATTATATAAACAAAATGCAGTCAAAACAGAAGTCAAATTCACGTTAAATAATATTGTATACGATTTCAGTTTAAACATGAAATTATAAAAGTTTTCAAATTAATGCATAAATATGATAAATTATAAAACAATTAAATTAATAGAATCTTGAAACAATGTTTTGCATAGTGAATAAGTTGCATATTAAAGTCTCATGTATAAATTAGTTAAAAATAAAGGTGCTTAGTGCTTGAAAAGTACGTTTTGTTACGAAATTATAAAGTTTAAATTCGATATCGTTTTCATCGAGATTCTATAATACTTATTAACTATTTTGTGCTATAAAATTGCATTCATTGAAGTCTAAAAAACATTTTAAAAAATACCACTATTTTTAAAATATTTAAATATTATATACTGCGAAAACGTAGAAGGGAAGAATGATCACGTATTTTTCTACTCCTAATGATGCCGCAAAGATGGTTATTTTAAAAAGAGTAAAAAAAAAAAAAAATGCCACATGAAACGAAGAGGAAAAACGAGAGGACTTCTTTAACGGACTCTTTCAT
Organism: Latrodectus elegans; assembly: GCA_030067965.1. NCBI lineage: Eukaryota > Metazoa > Arthropoda > Arachnida > Araneae > Theridiidae > Latrodectus > Latrodectus elegans. The sequence continues at coordinate 9,442,952 of CM057816.1, forward strand.
CTCTAAAATTAATTACTTAGTAGCATAATCAATATCATAAGAAATTCAAATCAACGAGAATGTGTTTTAAATTACAAATGCTATAGTCAACACATCAAAAGAATGCTTTCTTTATTTTTTAAACATAGACAGTGACTAAACATCCCGATATTGTATATTTTCTTCGTTTTCTTGAAGCTTATTCTGAATTCATTGCCTGCCAAAATAAGGAATGTCAATTTAAAATTAGCATTTTATTCATTTAAGTTTGATATTAATGATTAATACAAATAAATTTACGAAGAATATAATCAATATCTTTTCACAGTAACGAATGAAGTGAAAGTTTAATATTTCACTAATTAATTTTTAGTTTTTTCTTAATGTTTACATCTGGGAGCGAACGAGTGCGATGATCATATACACGATGAGGTCAATACAGTTCGATGATAGCCGTTCTGACGTCGCTGTACCACGTGACTGTGACATAGATATTTTAAACCGATGAAAATTTGCTTGTATTCTGGTATTCTGGTTCCCTTTCTGACTGACACCCAAATCATGTTTACATTATTTTCCATTGCTCATAAATATTTGAACTTCTCTGAACACCTATTATTTAAGCAATTGCATCACCATCCTCAACAATATGAACAAGATTAAAAACCAATTTTCTTCAATCAATGGAATTTATAACATTAATAGTTATTAGAATACATAATATTTCTATTATTTATAACATCAAATATTTACTATCATCAAATATTTATAAAATTATTAATAACTTCAATACAACATCAATACGTATTTAAAACAAATATTTAATTATATAAAAATTTGGCTTTATTAGTCAATTTAAATTGTATATTTCCTGTAACAATCCTTTTTATAAGTTTTAGCTAACACATGTGAAATTTCTTTAATTATTTGGCTTATTTTGTACTTATCGAAATAAGAGCTGAATATCCCAAAGGCAAATAGAACAAAATATCCTGAAGGCATTGGTGGTCTATATAAATAAAATAATATTAATGAAAAACTGAAGAACGCAATATTTTAAATTACAAATAACTTTTTAAAAAATAAATAACCTCTGCAAAGATTTATAATAAATTCCTCCTCTTGAGTTGAAAATTTATAATTTACTTCTATTATAAATTTCTAGCACAAGGTATAAGGCCTATAAAACACTTGATAGGAAACTTCAATGAAAACGGTCGCGCCCAACGTTGCCAGATATAATATTTCAAACCTGCTTGAAACCCAATACAGTCGTGTGCTTCACCCATTTTCTGACGTAACTACGATATAAATGACTCATTCCGTCTAATGTGTTTTGAGCGCGACGGGTAGATCAACGCGCACGACACATCGCGCGCGATAATCAGCGCATTGGCGCCAAGCCTAAATTGTGTTATTAAGAATCTGATAATATGGAAGACATGAAAGGCAGAGTCAAAAATAATACATACAATCAAAGAATTTTAATCTCATGTTAGTTTTTAATTTTCTACTCGATTATTATTTATCATGCATATGTAGATTCATGCATTTTTTTCTTTGTTTAAATTTTTTTTGTTTCCATAGATCATTTTCATCTACAGCATGTATAGGGCTGACGTACTATTCAGTTTACATGCCCATAATGTTAAGTATACAGCTCAATTTCGCTATCTGTGCAATTGCTGACTTAATAGCTGTCGTCATATCCATGTGGTTGCTACGGTGCACTGGGCGCCGCTGTTCAACGTTTATATTTGGTGCCTTAAGTGGAATTGTGTGCCTTCTCCAAGCAGTTTCTTCTCGCTATACAGGTAAGTTCACTCCCGTATTTATTTTTACCTTTATAAGAGAAACATACTTTTAATAATTGCGTCAACTGTGAAAATATATATATCGAAATATTTTGATAATATATTGATTTTATAAATAACTCTATCCGGGCAAATCCATCAGTTTTTATTACACGTATCACAAAAGGAAATGTGAACAAAGGGAAATTTGAGCTAAGAAAATTAATGATATACGTAATTCTAGATATTAAATACAAACAATGTTTGCAGTTTTTTTTCCCCCGAATTACGAAATGAGATTTTATAAGTATATAGGCTTAAAATAAATAAAATGAAACATGGCATTCTTGAAAATTTCATTCAGTTATGAAGTTATTAAATGTGAAAATTCCAGTTTTCATTCACATTTTAATAAATTTCTGATCGGCACTGTGTCGAAAAAAAACTATCAGAATTTCTGCCGAGGGCAAACGCTCTACGTTTTAAAAATAAAAATCTCAATAAGTAATAAAAAAAAATAGTTATTTTTCCTTTTTAAAAAAATACACGGTTGGTATCCGTATGTAGAGGTATTGAAATTTAAAAATGTACATAGTTTAATCTAGGAATTTTACTAAGATGTTAAGCCAAAATCATAATTTTTAAAAAGGGATTTATAACTCTATATTCTTTGAAGTAAACACAGTTTTTGATCTGACTACCTCGCAGCGTTAAGTAAATTAAACCATTTTCAAATTATGTGTGATTATTTTGTTACAGAGTCTCGATATCAAATTCCGAATTTTTTTAGCCACGAAAATATGTTCCCAAGATGACGTATTGTGACGTCCGCGATAACGTATATAATAGGATTTCCAAAATAGAACTTTCTAAATGGTTATTATTGGTTTCAATCTTTATGATGTAATAAAGTCTAGGTTGCCAAAAATATAAGAAAATCAACATAACTTAGAATTTGGCGTGCTGGATTACACGGCATCTGTGCCACTGTTTCTTAAGTCAATGCTAAGAATTAATTCTTAAGTTAATGCTTAATATAAAATGCTTACATTTGTCACATTTACTTGATAATTATGCAATAGACTTCAAGAATATGTGGTTGTTGAATAACAGTAAATTTGTATAACAATACGGGAGTTGTTAAATAGCGTATTACTTCAAAATAGTATGGTTTATATTAAAAGTAAAATTTACCATATAAATTAGAAATCAGTGAACACTTTATTATTTATTAATCAGCTGTTTGTAAATTACTGCAAAGAATTCGATAAATATTTCTTCTTAGAATATTTAATTATATAGTCTGTTATAGACATGCATTTAAATACATATATATATATATATATATATATATATATATATATACATATATATACATATATATATATATATATATATATGTTTTTTTAAATTTCAATACTGTACTATTGTGAGATATTTATAAGGGAGTACTAACTAAAAATATTAAATTACATTTAAAAATGCAATATCAACAGAAAATAAGAGTTGCCTTTAAGATTCATAGCAAATTTTAGGTTTGAAGTTAAAGGAAAAATTCGAAACTAAGTTTAAAAAATTCCTCAAAAGAAATTTAAAAAATCTTTCTCAATAAAATTATTTAAAAATAGTGGTTCAGGGCTTGGGTTCATTATTGTAAAATATGTTGTTGTTGTAGTTGCATGCCCCTGAGGTCAGCAGTGATAGACCAGGTCCATGAGCGCGTACACCTTCAAAAAATCCAGCACCATAAGTGAATGCTCCATCAGATCTCCCCCGGAGAGACGAAGGCATTGAAGAATGTGTTCAGGAGAGGCCTGTTCTTTTAAGAACTTGGAGCATATTACGATTTTCTTCGTACCCGCGACGAATTTCAAGTTATTAAGATACCCACTTCTGATACGGGCAATTCTGTAAAATATTGATTTTTTTTTTAAAGGTAAAACTAAAATTTCAAACGTTTTTAATAAAATTAAATATTTGATATACGGATAAATACTTAATGTAATCTGACAGAATGATTTATCAAACTTTCATTTTTAACGCGAAATAATAATTTTGAGCAAGTAATACATACGTTGAAATTGAACTAAGACTCTTCTAAACATGTGATAAATAAATAAAAAAAAGCGATGATTATAAATTTTCTATTATTTTGAATGCGTAAACTTGATACACTCATAAAAATGATGGTATATACATGTATTATATATGTATGACAATTTCTAAACCTGATTACTCGAAGCTTAACTTAAACCTGTGCTTCGCTGAAAATTTATTATTGAATACTTTATTATCCATTGAAATAAAAAGACTAATTTTTAACAGAAAAATGTCATGTTGGAAAGTATTTTATACAAATATTTATAAATATATTTATTACGTGGAAACGTCATATTCTTTATATAAAGCAAGAGAAAAATTTCATATTTATCTTCATTTCTCATGAGAGCAACTATTTTGACCTTTTAAATCATGATATAAGAAATTCAATTTTCAATTCATGCATGAAACTGCGAGAATAATTAATTTTTCGTCATACTCATTTTTTATTAATATATTTTTTCTCAACCGTATCTGACATGTTCATTTACGTATAAAAACGGTAGACTCGCTTTCCTTTTAGGTGTAATGTTTGGAAATAAGAAGCATTTGAGTGAAAAGATGCCGTTATTGTCTTCTGATAGGAGTTGTTAATAGTCAATAAGAGTGGTGAAAGGATGTGAGTGGGTGATAATGGATGATGTTACTTTCTTTTTTATACTTTTTTGACTCTCACAATTACGGGTTTGTTGAAAGATGAAAAAAAAAAAAACTGAAACGATAATTTGTGTAATGAAAATTTGATGACTAAATAGTGACCCTCTTTTTTGTTTATCGGGTCAGTTGCTTCACTTCTTTTGTCAAAAGAAAACATATCAATTTTCCTTTTATACAATCACCAAAGTTCTCTCTTATTTTAAAAGATTCTTGACATGGCTAATATTTTATAAATCTAAAGAATACATGCGACAATTCCAATAATATAATGTAATAATTTCAGCTTTGTTTTTTGATCTCAATATTTTAATTTAGTCTTTTAGGTGCAATATATTGAACGTTTTCATTTTAAAATTTACAGAATCAAAGTTAAATTTATTTTTAAATTTTTCTTCTGATTATCTAATATTATTTTCTGTGCATATTTTTATCACATTTATTTTGCAGACAATTAATTAAATTTACTATAGAATGCATCATTTGTTTTTAAGTTAGTAAATTTCCAAATTTATTTCCTACCAAATACATATGATAAAGCTATAACTAAATGCATAAAATGAACTCAGTATTCTTTTCATATAGTAACTTCATAAAAATTTATTGTACTTCAAAAATTATATATATTTAAAATAAAAATTTTAAATTAGATTTAATGTAATGCATTAATTTTGATTTAAACTAATACATAATGTAATACATAAATTTACAAGAGACTTGCTTTTCGAAATTCCTATATTCTTTTTCTGCTATCCTGCTAGTTATCCCTGCTTTTCGAAAAACAATTCAAGTAAAATCATAAATATAATACCAATGTTACGATCAAATATGATTATAAAAATATTTGTAGTTTAAAAATAAAAGACTAAGTTATGTAGTCAGAATGCATTGAATCACTATAAATTTTTATTAAAATAGAGTTTTAAAACAATGAACCATTTTTATTAATTAGACAAAAGTGGTTTTGGTTGCTATATGATGATATTCTCAGTAGGTATTATAATCGTTTAAGTATTGTACAAGGATATTGGTAGTATGTTTACTCTACTGAGCAATCGAATAAATACACCAAATATGTTTATAAAAATATTCCAATTTCAGTTGTATTAGAAATTTAAAAACAGATTTTCCTTCAAACATACACCCTCATAAAACTAATATGTTTTTATATACTAGAAGAAAAAGACTTTATACAGATAGTTAATCAAATGTTAGGATAGCCTGATTAACAATAAATCAAGAGAAAAAAGTAGGAAGATTATAATCACTTAAAAATTGAGGTGGAATGCAAATGAATCCGGTTTAAAAATATTCAAATTAATTAAAATATTTGTGTCAATAATAAAATTGAGTTTTTGTTTAATTCTCATTAAAAACTCATCAAGTCTACTTCTCATTAAAAACTATTAACTTATAATTTAACTACTCCAAATAAAGAAGATAAAAAGAAAATACCTGTGAAAAAAATCAGCAGTAATAAAGGTTCGAAAATAGAAAATATTTAAATATTTTTTTAGAAACTTTATTAGGAAATGCTATAAATATCTATATTTCCAAAGAAGTAAAAATTTCAATTAAATAAAAAATTCTGAAATGTCAACACAAAAATTTAAAAGAAATTAAATATAAACACAATAAACATTTGCAAATTATGTATGAAGAATACATATCAGGATTCAAAGTTATTGTTTTTTCGAATGCATGGATCATCTTAATTATATTAATAACTTATTTATGTTGAATCCTTAGATTTAATTTTTTTTACATTTGCTCATGAAGGCTTTTGTAAATATTATAATGTTTTAATTTAATAATTTTAAATGCTACACTTTCAGTATTTCACTATTTCATATTTTTTTACATTTTTAAAGTTATTTTCATTAATTTTGTTAAAAAAATAATATTTCTTTGTTAGTACACTAGATTAATAATCAAATGCTATAGTTAATTTTCTTCATTGCCAGAACTGTAGGGCGTTACCTATACTCTCTCTTGCACAATCGTGTTAATAATTTAAATATTTAGAAGACTCTTAAATAACTTTCAAAGTTTCCTTTGTGTATAGATTAATATTTAAATAGATTAATAATTAATATAGATTAATATATTGATTAAAGGGTATAAAATTTGTCTTTTAGAATTACTTATTGACTTTAAACTAACTTACTGTAGTAGAAATATTTTCTTTTTGTTTAAAAGAAAAAAATTGCATGATGATATATTATTATTTACATTTATTATTGAAGGTAGAAAATACTTTAACTAATTCTAGAAATATTATTTAAAAACTTAAAAAAATAAGATTTTAATAAATATTTTTTAAAATTTTAATTATTATAAAAGGTAAATTATAATAATTAAAATAAATTTAATTAAATTTATTAATTTAATTCAATTAAATTTATTATTAAATTATTAATAATTAAATTAAATTTATTATATACATTTTGGATTAAAACATGCTATTTTGCAATAAATTTTAAATTTACTCTTTGAATTAATTTTTTAACAGAATATTGAAAATCAAAACACTCAACATTTTACGAAAGACGTATATTATGTATTCAGAAATGTAGAAAAAATATTCAGAAATGCTACTCAAAATGAATTAAGTTTTTAATATTAATATATTTTCAAAAGTGCATTAAATGTTTTTTGTTAGAAATCTCTTTTCTCACAATATAAATTCCTCAAAAAATTAGTTGAAAGGAGCAATGTTAAAGGCGTAAAAAATATGACGAAACAAATTGTGAGAAGTAAATGAATAATAATACAACATGCATTTGAGAAGCGTCATATACTATGGGCGTTCAAAAAGTAAGTTACACTACAACAATGTATGAATGTATGTAAAAAAACACTTTGCTGATACATACGCTGTAATATATACAACACACTATTGCTCTAGGTAATCTCTCAGTCGCTACAGACATTTGTCGGAACGTAGCACTAATCGCTCGATGCCCTGACCATAAAAAATCGCTTTCTAGTCCTTGTGCTAGATTACAAAAGCTGTCTGAACCTGGTCATCACCAAAATGAATTTCAACCTAAATATTCGTTGAGTTTGCTGAACATATAGCAATCGCATGGAGCCATATCGGTGTATACGGTTGGTGCTTTCAGAACTCTCGTCTAAAAATTGCAATGGAAATCCTGTGTTGTGAGAGCCTTCCACCCACTTCACCATGTCTAGTGTATTCACCGCTTTCCTTGCCTTTCCACATCGGTTAAGTCTACGAGGCCATCTTCAAAACGCTGGAACTAATTGATAATACTTGAACGTGATATGGCATTGCATGTAGAACATATACTCCTATATTTTACGATGAATCTTCCTATTCATAAAACGCCCCGCAAAACACGCAATGCACAACAGAATTCAATATTAAAGTAAGTTTTTATCTGATGTACCATTTTTTTTCCTTCTACTACAGCAAAGGTCCAAACAATTCAAGTGAAAAAATTACAGTTGGAAGCTGTGGAACTCAATTATCATCTATGCAAGATTAATTCTTTTTTTGCAATGGCATCATCTATTGCGGACTCTTGTCCGCAATAGATGATGCCATTGCATCTAACTTACTTTTTGAACGTTCGATATATGATTCATTTTATATATTTTTAATCCAAAATTCAAGTACTTAAAAACATATGCTAAACGCTTTCAATTCCATTTATGTATAGGATGGATTATATCTTTATTCCTGTATGCAATAGCGAAATTCCTCAGTCATGTGTTCAGCATCATACTTTCCTTGTGGACAAGGGAGAACCTCCCCCTTGTAACCAGGGAAAAAGGGTTCTATTTCATCGAAACTTTCAGCTTAGTTGGACCTATTGCAGTTCCTGTTATTGTATATCAAGTAAGTTGATAATCTTTTTACTGTAAGAATATGTGTTTCATTCTTCTTAAAACTAAATCAATTCTTACATTATTTATATATTCTACATCATGGCTAATGAATTTTTTTCATAAATGAATGTGTATCTAAAATTATATTTTAGGTACAATAAAATGAGTTAATAGTTGTTCAATAATTTTACTATGCTTCACTTAATGTTTGATAAAAATGATTAAACTATTCCAAATAATTATAAAGCAAATTAGAGTATTACAGGATAGCTATAGTTTGATATACTTTCAGTGAAAAGCTTAACCATTTACGACAAGCTTAAAAAATGATAAAAATATTTATTTAAATATTAATTATCTGAACAAATTTTACGTAATATTTCTGAATACATTCAGTGAATGGCTATAAATTCTTTGCTTTTCGCAAATAATCTTAATTGGGTACTCTTCCATTGTAGCCCCGTTCAATAGTCGTCGTAACATGGAAAAATCTTAAATTACTCTCGTAAATATTACATTTAAATGCATCGTGCATGGTTTAAAAAGCTTTACATTTTTAGAAATTATTAAAAAATACTGCAAACATATTTTATAATTATATTTCATAAACTAAATAATGACACTTATTTATTTAAACGCCAATCTTTACTTCTAGCGGAAACTGTTTAGCAATCGCATCGGTGTTCGATTGCATATGCATTATTAAACAGTATCTGTTTTTTTCAATGAAACAAAATTAAATTTTGCTGCATTTGACTGCTTTTTACATTTTGTGAATTGAATCCTTAATGCTCCTTTTAATGGACAAAATTATCACAAAGCAATCTTTTGTACTAGTATGAGCTTTGCTTAGCACTTAGCTTGTTTACCATTGTTTATCACTTTTTAGTCAATTAATGCTCATAAAAATCTGATTGATCTATATTAGATTTGAAATAAAATGTTGAATCAATTAAAGCATCGCATTCATGTTACATTATTTTCGCTTCTCCGTATAAAAACATGCAATTTCTTCAGGACCAAAAGCGGGGATATAATGGAAAAGTACCCTTAGTTGTTATATTTAATTAAGGAAAATGTTTTACATTTGTTGTTTGCTTTATTAAATAAATGTCTTCTTAAAAGCAGAGTCAATTTTTAAATGCCTTGAATTATAAATTTTACATAACAATTTTAAAGAACGATTTCTTTATTTAAACCATAATTCTTTTTTTTTTATCCTACGCTCGTCCTCGGCATCACTGCCATTAATCGACGAGCCTCCCAACCAAAAGATGAACAAGTATAAGAACAAGAATAAAGTCTTTTAGTAGCCTTAAAAGGGTTGTCACTCATAACTCAATTCTAAGTTAAATCAAATGTATACTCGTATATGTAGCAGTAATTTCAGGATTCTAATTTTTAAATTCACTTAATAACTTAAACACTTAAACAAAATTTAAATTCACTTAAACAGAGCTATTTCTTATTTATAAGAAATTTAAAGTATATAATTGTTTATATGAATATAAGATCTAAGATATATAGAGAGAGATAAAATATATTTTCTAGATTACAAGGTATATTATACAATACTGAAACTCCTACAAACAACAAATTCATTTTATAAATTAGTTAAAAATTAGTATACTTATTTGATATTTATTTCTAACTCCCTCATAATGTTTATGCTAATCATTCATAATGTAAGATACACACACACACACACATATATATATACATATATATATATATATACACACACATATATATATATATATATATATATATATATATATATATATGTTTTATCATGTTTACGAAGTTGAAACTATAACCTCTATTTCATGCATAGAACCGATTTTACAGTTTATACATTAATTCATTGTTTGATCTAAATTTTTTCTAAAAATGTTTCTTTTATTAAGAAAACGTGTTGATAGATAACTAACTTAAAAAATCTTGAATTTGCACATTCTTTCTCAGGCAGAGGTGTACCCGTTTTTACCGATGAGCATTTTCGGATGCCTTCTAATATTCAGCTCCGTCCTCTGCATAGGTCTGCCGGAAACGAGGCACTTGAAATGTTTGCAAACATTGCACGATGCGGAAATGTTTGGTAAATACTGGAAATGGAAAGATTATTTTTCCTCAGGACCAAGAAAGTAAGCATTATATATTTATGGCCTTTTAACTCCAAGCAACTCTATCATTGCCCACGATCAAGTCAAAATGTATATTTTGTATGTAATTAATTATTTTTGATATTAAGTTAGAAAAATACAAGTTAGTTAGAAATAAAAATCTATGTATAGAAATTATATTCATAAGACAAAGGATTCTTCGTTTATATGTTTAATGTAATAATAATCAACATTAACTTAAATAACATTAAGTTAAAAGTTTCTTTCACGCTTTAAAATGTCTGAAATTAATTATTTAATAATATTTTACCTTTTATGGTCAAAATGTTACTCGATAATTGCTGTAAATTAAAAATTTAATAAAAACTCCAGAAAAGTATCAGGAACTCCATTAATGCAGCTCTTCTCAAAGGATGAAAAGTTAATTCTGGTATTGTTTGACTTCTTCATGGTTTTATCTTATTTTATATTTTAAATGTTTAATTTAAAATAATTTTTAAAGTTATATTATTGAACTAACTAAAAAATTGTCTTAATGATAGAGATATAAGGAATATTAAATTTTTAAGTTTTTCTTCTTAATGTAGTAAAATAATTTAAATATGCATTAAAATAATTTTAATATTATTTATTTAATATTTTTATTAATGTTTAACTATTTAGAAAATTTAAAATGAATAAATTTTACATTTAAATCATTTTATCGATTTAAGAGATAAGACAATATATATTTTATAAGTGGAAGTGTAATTGTATCAATCACTAAAAATGGAAAAACTTAAATAACAATTTCTTAATTTTTATGGATAAGAAATTATTTTATTGATGTGATAATAATTATAAATATTTAAATTAATTTATGCAAAGGAACTTTATTAAAGGAGCAATTTAACGTTTCCTCATTCATTAATAATTTACGTTAAATTCTTTTTACAGGCGAATTTGAGGATTAAATGCCATATAACACTGGAAATACATGCAACAAATACTTAAAATAGTAGCATTTAAATGAGAATTAATAAATAATTATTCACTTATAAATTTAAAAAAAAATTTTCTTTTAGGACAGATCACAAAAATGGAATTCTGAAAAGCATGGAAAAGAAACCACATTCTCCTATTTTAGGGTAAGATTTTTTTTTTAAATGCTTCGCTTAAAAGTGATTTTTAACATTTACTCTAGAAATAATCCTTTTTTTCGGTAGAATAAACAAAATTGTAAAATTTGTCGAATAATTCTTCATATTTAAATGGATATATATATATATATATATATATATATATATATATATATGCATGTATGTATATGTATATGTTCCATCTATTTATATATATATATATATAAACAGATGGAATTTATATTCAATAAATAGTACAATAGTACAAAATTTAAAAGAAACATAAAATAAAAGGAAAATGAAACCAAGCACCAATATGGTCAGCTTCTTCAGGGGTTTTACCACATTGGCAAAAAATCTAACTTTTCTGCAGTGGCTCCAGACTAAAGTCTTGATGAATCCACTACAGTTGGAAGCCATACCAAAAATGTCAAGCAAAAGTAGCCAAAATAAAATAAAAGCCAAAATAGAGCAAATAAATGTCAAGACAAAAAATAATATATCTTGATTGAAATGAAGTAGCCAAAATACACTGTTAAATTTATAGTAATCAAAATCAAATCCAGTTCTCATCCCACAAAAACTACAAATTAATATAAATATCGGAAACCAAATGCATAAATACATGAATTTAAAGACTAAGCGTAAGCACTATTGACAATTCAAAGCTTCTTATAAGATCATCAAAAGGCTTGGATGACCCTTATGTAGTTTATAACTACACGTTACTTCACTGTTATAAGTAATATGCACCTAACTTACTATTATATATTATGGAAGGGTCACATAAGGGATAGATTGTATAAGTACAATGTATTGTATAAGTAAATACTTTTTTTAATGAAATGAAATTAGAAAGTTTTTTTTCTCTTGGTGATTTGTGATAGTAATGCTTCTTTTAATCCAAAAAATTATCACCTCATCTCCAAGCAATCTTTTTCCCCAACTTATTTGCTATAGCTTTGTTAATCACTTTTTAGACAATATTTGCCCAAAAAAAATCCATTTAGTTTATATAAACTTTAAATAAAATTTAGAGTTAATAAAGCGTTTTATATATCTACGTTATATTATTTTTATTTCTCTGTAGTGAACATGATCCATAGGATCAAAAACAGTAGTATAAGAAAAAATACATAAATTTTTTATAAGAAAACTAGAATTGTGTTAAAACAGATTTTAAAGAGAAAATTATATTATTGTGGAAAGCCGCATTCTATTGGTGTAGAAAAGTGTAAATAATTATTTTTTGACTAAATACACCAATTACAGTATGTACCTAATTACCAAGCAATATTTTTCCCCTACTTATAATTAAGTATTATTTTATAACTCATTGAGCACTGTCAAAAAAAAAGTAAAATAAAATTTCTTGATTGAAATGAAATGAAATTTTTGTGTTTGCCATCATATATTATTTTCTTTCATTTTTATTCTTTACTGTTTCTTTCTATTAGGCTCCTAAGAAAAAGAGATAGTTTTCATCTAGCTAATGCCGAAGGGGAAATAGAAGTCCTAGAATGCAATTTTGACCCTCCTCCATCACTAGAAGAATCTGCGGTGAAAGTAACTGTATTATGAATAACGGTTTTACAATAACTTTTAATTATGTGAATCCTGGTTTTATGTTCAACAAATAACTTTGAAATGTCGTAGAAAAAAATAAATGTTTTTTTATATTTTTATGCCTAGGCCTTTTTTTTTTCAATTTTGTGTAATATCTGCGATTTGTGAAATGGAGTGACACGGGCAATATGAAGTTCTGATTGACTGCCAGATGGTGCCGCAGATTCCATTTCTTTTTAGAAAAATGGGAATTCTTTTCTTAGTAAATGGAAAATAAATTCGTTCTTCATGGGATTTTACATTAAAAAACTGTTTTTTCAATTGTATCTGATTCAGATCTGATATGAAACACAAAATTCATATTTCATATTTTATCGAATAAAGAAAAAAAATTAAAGATCATTCAACATAACTCTAAACTGTTCAATTTTTCTTTCCATGAGAAAAAAATATTTCCGATTCTTTGTGATTCACTTTAATGCATTTATGCAAATACACACACACATATCTATCTCTCTCTCTCTCTTTCTCTCTCTCTCTCTCTCTCTCTCTCTCTCTCTCTATATATATATATATATATCTATCTATCTATCTATCTATATATATATATATATATATATATATATATATATATATATATATATATATATATATATATATAAATCTTGAATTTAATGCAACAATAGTTCCATAGCTGTTGAAACATAATATTTGAAATTTACTCACCGAAAAAACAGTTAATGTGTAATTACTATTACCAAATAACCAATATATAGTCAAAGCGTTTTAGTAAAGAGTTCAATACTATAAAAAACGTTAAAAGTACACATAATCAATTTAATTAAAACTTTTTATTCTTGTTATTATAATATCAACTTTAGTTATAAAATATTTCCGTAATTCATCAAAAATGTAACACACACATACGCATGCATGCATACATACATAAACATAAATACATACATACATATATATATATATATGTGTGTATATATATATATATGTATATATAAATATGCATATATATATATATATGTATGTATACATATATATAGATACAAATATATATATATATATATATATATATATACATATATATATATATATATATATATATATATATATATATATATATATATATATATATATATATATATTTCAAGAAATGATGTTGAAATTTATTTTTGTATTTGCTTTGTGTAGCTATGGTGGTATATTGGTACATTTACCACATCTTGAGTAATGTTTTAGAGTTCCAATCATACCTTTAGAGATAAGCTTTCAAAATACTGATATATTTTTTAAAGCGAAATGCAAATGACTGAGTAATTAAAAAAATATATTTTTTGTTAATTGTAAAATAAATGGTTTTAATTTTAATGTCATGTTCTGATATAGTATATTTTTACTTAAATCACATATTTATATTTGAAATCAGAATAAACTAAAACTATTACCTTGGTATTTTTATAAACTCATTCTGCTTATTGTTTTTCAGTAATTTGTATGAAATTATCTAAACCTTATAATTGTTTTTCAGCATAGCTATTATATTATTTAAAGTAATCATCTTTAATATTGAAATATCTATGCATGTAACATTCGTCATGTAAACTTTTTCACAATGAAAGATATTTTTTTCTTTAATGAATGTGTTTAAGAATACAATTATATTACTATCACAATCATTTAGTTTAAATACACAACTGAGAAAGCATTTTTACACTATTTAGGTGTTGGGCTCAATAAAAAAATGTTTGGTGGATACTCTTGAAAAATGATGTCAATTCAAATTATTGAAAATTATTCAAGATTTTAATTAACAAGATGTGCTAAAAAAACAGGCTTTTACATTTTAGGTTGTTAGGCTTTTATATATTTTTGAAAGATGCAGTCAATTTAAGTTATTGATATTAGTCAAGAATGTAACGAACGAGATGACGAAACAATAATAGCTGATAGAGTTAAAAAAATATCATGTAATAGGTTAAATATAAAAATGAAGTTTTGTCTACACTATTACAAAATGACTAAACAGATGGGTAGGTTTGGTAGGTTTTTACATACTCTTGAAAGATGAAGTCATCTCAAAATATTGCTATTCGCCAAGAATGTAAATAACATGATGACGAAACAATAATATATTGTGAGTTCAAGCAAGATCATGTAATAGGTAAAAGGTAAAATGGAAGCTTTGTCTGCATTATTACAGAATGAATAAACAGAAGTTTCTCCACAGTATAGGTTTATTGGTAACATTAATTAATAAAGAGTACTAATGTAAGAAACAGTATTCCGAAAGACCACGTGACATAATATTAAGGAAAGACTGCAGAATGTGTATAAGCCTGTTTCCCATTGTATTGAATCTGCAATAGATATCAGAACTCTTATGGGCACCAATGTGTCACAACATGCATGTCACATCATCCAATTCAAGGACATCTCTTAGAAAAACACCTTTACTCACAAAACTAGTGATCTCCAAATCTTGCTAAATGATATCAAACTTAAGTTTATTAAAGGATGGAGTAAATACTTGTTATGTTTTATTGTAAATATTTCTTCCGTTTTTGTGACAGTGATAGCTATGTGTTAGTCAGAAGAATGTCGGGGGAGTGCTTTCAGCCAGCCTATCTACACTCTATGCAAAGAGGAAAGGCACCGATAGTAATAATTTGTAAAGCAGTTTCCTAATGCAGCAAGGGCTAAATCATAATTTCTGCACACAGCCTGATTGAATATGTTCTCATTAGGTCAGAAATTCAACTTGTTACCATGCACTCATGCTCATCATTTTTTAAATGTTGTATTTCAACAAGATGAAGCTCACCTTTGTTTTTTTATTTATTTATTTTCATTTATGTTTTTATTTTTTTGTAACCCTATAAGCTCAAAAGACTGTGAAATTTGTGTATTCGATTAACAGAATAGCACATTTGCCATTAATTAAGCACAGAAAGCATCATTTGGTGGAAATTTCAGCATGATCCTAATCCAAACTTAGCAATTTCAGTATTGATTTACCATATAGAACAGACATGAAACGCCCTCTCCTAAGCTTATATCCGGTAACTGCACATTTGCAAACTTAAATTCAGATTTCTAGAGAATACACCGATCAATAATTTAACTACATTTTGCATGAATCTTTGCTCTGTTTCACTGTGGTCTTGAGAGAGAAATAAATTAAAAATGTCATCTAAAGAATTATATTCTTCATTTATATAATTTCTCTATCATCATTTGCTACTCGTGATGAAATTTGTATTTCTTTAATGCATCCGCATAATATTTTTCATATTAAAAATCTTTGTAATGTTTGAATATTAAACTAATTGTATTGTTCCATTATTACATTATATTTAATGCATAGATTGTCAACTAATTTTGAGTACATTTATTCCTGAATATATTTCTAACGAAATTTATATTAACAAATTTACATGTCTACAGTTGCTTAAAATTTTATTTGAAACTTCATTGTCCAGTTTCATTTACAAAAAAATCATCAATTATTGATGAATAATTTCTTAGACAAATGAATATCTATTATTTCAAAAGCAATAAATCTTCTCATTTTAATAGTTCTTGTATGAATCCTACTTTTTTTATAAATTTTTAAATTTCTTGATATATTTTTCTTATAAAATAGTTCAGTGTACGTAAAATTGATTATTTACAATTATTATAGATTTATTCAAAGTAGTTCTACATAAGATATACTAAAGTATTTATTTTCCCTTTTGTTATAGAGTTATTATTAGATTATACTAACTTATTTATATTAGTTATATTAGACAAATATTTACTGTTTCAAATACATATTTTAAGTTATATTTTTTGTTCGCTGAGAATGTTACTTTCCAAAAAGATATTTTTGTTCCTTTTCATAAAGAAATTCTAAATTTTCCTAAAAATTTTGCAAAAATTTCCTTTGATGTGTACATTATTTTTTTGAAGAATCTTAATTCATAAAATATAACTACAATAATTATTTGACCGAACAATTCATTTTATATCGTTTTCATTACACAAATAATTTACTTTTATTTCCTACAAGTACATTATGAAATAACTTATTTTTTATTGTATTATAGTGAAAATCTGATGAATTATAACTTGTTTTCAGTTGTTATTTAGATGAAATATATTAATTGAGTATGAATATAAGTTATAACTTCATTTTAAACGTGGACACCACATGAAATATAAAATATTTTAGAGGCTAATTAATAATTGAAAATTTTAATGTGATTAATAAAAGGTGAATTATATACAATATATAATTTAAATTTTTAGAAATAATTAAACATTATTATTAAAAGTCAATGTTTGAATAATAATGCGATATTTTCATATTGTTTTATGTTTAATGCATCATTTTTAGCCAGTTTTAAAGGTAAAATATCCAATTATTTCTGTACAGAAAGTGTAAAATAATATTGGAAATATTATTTTTAAATGTTCTTGACTCCAGTATTTTTGTTAAATATACGAAGATATAATGCCTTATTTATTTAATGGTCAAAGACTCTAAAAGTTAATTGTTTCTGAGGAAAAAGTTCATCAAATCAAATACACACTAGAGAAAATGATGTATCATACAATACCCAGAAATACTCGTTTATTAAAAAACCTTATTTAGTTGACTGCAGAAAAAATCTTGTATATTAATAATTTGTACAATTTTTAATTGAATAGATTCATTTTATATCAGCTGAACATTAAATGCGTGCTGACTGTAGTTTCTAACGTGCTTACATTTATTTGTAGAAATGCTGAGTTGAGTTCCTATATAAGTTTAAATAATACTAATTTTCTTTTTGAAGACTCATATAAGAACTAGTTATAGTCTTGTATCATGGAATTGTCAAAACATTTATTCATGATTCTGTGGCATTTAATCATAAAAATGCGAGTTGCAATGCATATCATGTCTTATATACTTATAAACACAGATAAATTTAAAAATACATTAAAAGAATTTCTACATATAATTCTTACTTATGATATACTAATATAATACTTAATTTATTTTATTTTCAGCAAAATTAAAATAAAAAAGAATTGGACAAAATAAAAGTGTTTTAATCTAGAAAAGGCATAGAATAATTTTACTCTAAAATATTTATTTTATAAAAAGACAATTTTTGTTGAAGGGAAACTTGTATATATTTAAAATTATTAACATACCAATGCGTTAATATTTATTAGTTACTTTAGAAACTTTTAAATTTTTATGAATTTATAATTTGTAGAGTTGTAAAATATTCTATTTATACGCATTATTTTTTTCAAGTGCTTAGTGTTCCAATAAATTAAATAATTAGTATGAATCTGTCAATACAGTTTTCGACTGATTGTCAAAAAATGCTAACTCATTTATATATATATATATATATATATATATATATATATATATATATATATATATATATATATATATATATATATATATATATATATATATATATATATATATATATATATATATATATATATATATATATATATATATATATATATATATATATATATATATATATGTTAATAGAAAAACATCCTGAAATAGTAAAACTGTAAGATGTAATCAACAATACCTTATATTTTTAATTTAAAATTGATTTTTATCTATATTTTTGACCTTTATCTGTTACTTCTTCATTACAGAAACAGAAAAAATAAGTATTAGAAAGAATTTTACTTTTTGATAAATCTTTTACAAAGTTTAACATAACTATTAAAATGTTCATTGAACTATTTTGGAATAATCCTGATTAGTATAGGAATGAAAATTGGCAGAAAAATAAACTTCTTATCACAGAAAATTATTTTCATATTGATTTAAGGATTCTGTTTTTGCTTCAAGAAAATGAAATTGCATGCAAATTTGTTTTTAGGATTTCTAATGCATGTCGCCTTTTTTCTGCAATCAAGCTTCAGGATAGACTTGTCTTTCAAGAGACTTTTGAACGTAACATTGAACATTAACATAACCAGTATATAACACTTAGCATAACCAGCCATGTAGTAATTTTATTCGATATTTAAAAAGTGGATTATGAACTTAATATCATAATAAAAGTACAATTAAATTTATTTTATTTCGAATCAATTGTTCAAAGTATTTTTGTCCGAAAACATTTATTGTTGAGTATGTATAACTTTATATTGGTTTTAATAACAAAAATTAGCTATTTACAAAAATACAAGTTAGAAATGTTTCAATTTATTTATTTCAAACAGCTGATAGAAAGTGTTTGACAGTATTGTAATTTCTAGCATAGCTGATATGCGATGATTAACTGTAAACGAATGTTTAGCATAGTTGATATGCGACGTTTGACAGTATATGAATATTTAGTATAGCTGATAAAAAGTGTTTGACAATATACGAATGCTTAGCATATTTGATACGAAACGTTTGAAAGCATACGAATGTTCAGTATAGCAGATATGAAACGTCTGACAGTCAATGAGTGTTTCGCATGACTCATATGCGACGTTTAATAGTTCAGCAGTGCTGATATGCTACGTTTGACAGTATACGAATATTTAGCATAGCTGATATATGACGTTTGACAGAATACGAATCATTTCATAGCAGAATTTGCATATCTGCTATGAAACGTTTGTCAGTATACAACGTTTAACAGTGTAAGACGAAAACATTTATATTTACTATGATATTTATTTTACTGAAAAAAATATGATTAATCTTTTCATTCCTATAAAATTAATATTTAGTTAACGTATAAAGTAAGGGGAAAGCATACATTTTGATATAGTTTATATAAATTGCATTAATATATATGTAAATCTAATGATCTTGAAAATACATGAATAAAAATATATTTCAAATGACTATAAAAATTCAATTTCTTCAACTAAACACACATAATTTTTCTCTCGATAGAATATATGGGATGTTCTTTTCATATTTGTGTGAAAAATAATAGGTAGAAAGCTTTTATTGATTTTTTGATGCGCTTTTTTTTTCTTTCTCAAGCGCCCTAAAGCAGCGATGATAATCTGTGCTGGTGTGGGAGCATCTGGTTTCTTCGCTCCATCATTAGTGCTTCGACATGTGTTTGTGACATTTATGAAAGGATGAGCGTTGCTTCCCTTCATTCTTGGTATACATGTTATTGTTTTGCAGCAATCCAATAATTCGCCTAGTTTTGTAAGCTTATAACAATGATTAAACTTTTTAGTAAGTACTAAAAAACGAATTTTCCAGAAAAAAAATTTTTTTCCTTGAAGCTATTGGTTAATGTTCATCATTGGTTTGAGATTATACCCTATTTGAATTTATATTAATATTGAAATCTAAATAATTTGTAAATATATGCAATTATATATTTATTTTTTGATATGCATTAGTTTTAAGTACTTCTCAACATTTGAAAGCATGGAGCTTATTAATAGTATAATTCTCAACTGGTGTCATGTTTATAATAACAAATATAATCGATATATTTTGTCGTAGTGTAAAACGACATAACCAAACCCTGAGAAAATGGATATATAAATTTTAATTGGACTTTAAATTTATGAGTTTCTTCTTTTCCTATCAAACTAAATTGTAATGATATGCAATAGGAAAGTATGCAATAAAAATTGTCAGAATAAGACAAGTGCAATAAAAGAATAAATTCTTTCTTTCGGAATGGATGGATGATCTTGAGAAAATTGATCTTGAAAGAAAGTTTATGTTTTACTTGTAAATCTGACCAGTCGGGATTGAAGGGGAGAGATTCCTGACCTATCCCATAGAAGTGTAGGAGGTAGTATGGAACTTTAGGAAACCAATGGTGTAAAGAGGAGAGGCAAAGACTTGAATTAAAAACTGCATCTAAAAATGGAGAACACACAGAAGCCCCAGAGAAGCCCGACATAGAAAAAGAGTCCACAATTGAGGACTGGTTCCTTATTGAGTATAATAAGAAGCTAAAAAGATGTTACTTGTAAACGGAGTATAACTTCCCTGTCCAGTAGGAGCCCAGCCTGGACTGTCCTGAATGGAGCTACAGATGTCGGAGTATAACTTCCCTATCCAGTAGAAGCCCAGCCTGGACTGTCCTGAATGGAGCTACAGATGTCGGAGTATAACTTCCCTGTCCAGTAGGAGCCCAGCCTGGACTGTCCTGAATGGAGCTACAGATGTCCGACAAATTTATGAGTATAAGAAGAGATGATGACGTCTGAGGAGAGATAACAGAAAAAAGGCCGAAAGTTCATGAGCAATGAGCAAGCCAAGCGAGATCCTGAGCCGGTATTACCATGGGCGATAGGAGACACCAAACTGCTACTTCTAAAAGGGGTAGGTCTGATCTCTCGTTCCTTGTCCGTCTGGTCACATTCCGTTATGATATATTAATGTGTAATTCTCATAAAACAAATAATAATGTTAGAATTTCAATTATTTAATCGAGAATGTTTTAATGGTAAATGTAAATTCCTCTTGTAATCAAATTACCAAAATAAATTATTAAGTTTTATTGCATTTTTATTTTGAATTTATCTCTGTCCTTCAATTATTTAAAAAACGAATCTTGGTTTCTTCGGAATTTTTGTAAAGTTACCGAGTTCACCACAACATATTTGCTTGCATAAATTTTTTGCTTGAACTATTTATATATAAAAATATTTAATTATAACTTAATATAAAAGTTAAACTATTTACATCAACTGAAGAAAAATAATAATGTTCAAATTTTCTGCTGAAATGGGAAATTATTTTTTTTATTCATTTGCATTTAATCATGTTTTAAAAATGCATAAACCTCTTTTATAAAATTTGTGCAATTATCAGAACGATCAAACAAGAAATTCTTAGACGAACAACAAAGAATTTTTTTAATTGTTTTAACTAAAACTAGAAATAACAAACCATTTCTAAAAATTATATAAATCATTCATTTATTTTCGTTATATGGTCAACACAGAGATACTTTTCTTACATACTAATTTTAAAATTAAAATTCTTTTCATTTTAAATAATTTAAATGTCTATTCCCTTTTCCATAAGCAAAACATTAATAAAATCATTTATATACGCTCAATTCTGAGTAAATTTTGGGAGCTTTTTTTCATTAAATGTTCAATAAAATTCTTTTTAAATGATCGAAAATCGCCATTGTTGTTAAAACGATTTAAATCAGGATGAATTTTTGTATTTATTAAAATGCAATATATTTTTTAAATTATAACTTAAAATATATCTTATTATAGTTAAAAGTTTTTAATTAAAAGAATTCATTTAAGGAGGAATTTTCCAATTTCAAGTAATTTATTTGCACTTTTTTGTTTGATTTTTGGAACTCTTTCGAATTACTAACATCGAAAGGAAGCAAAGCATAAACAAAATTATTAAAATATAATAACTTTATTTATGCATTGCTTCCCTTACAACTTTGAATTCTTCATATTAAGTTAAAATTTGTTTCGATTTCTTAGATATACTGTTCCGAATGTAAGTTTACTAAGTGTGAAGATTCTGTTATTGTTATTTTTCAAAATAAAATACTTGTGGTGAAGAACTTGGTATGGTTGAGATTCAATATGAAGTGTGATGATGTAATATTAATATTAATTATAACTTGCGAATATTCGCAAGTTATAATTAATATTAATTATAACTTGCGAATAAGCTCATAAAAAGCGGGTCCGCATTCTGTAAGGTATAAAATATTTTTCTAGATTTTTTTCTAAGTTAAAAAAATGAAGTTTATTTTACATCAATGCTTATTCTAATAAAAATAAGTATTATGCAGTATGTTATTAAAACGAAATGCTCTCTTTGAGCCACATATCACGATATAACATGTAACTCGTGCTATGTTTATTTGTTTTATGTTGTCGTATTATGTTGTTTAGGTTAATGTTGTTGTATTTTATGTTGCTATTGTTATGCATTTTTTGATTATTTGTATTCATTGTTATGTTGCGTAGTACGCATTAATGGCAAATAATTTTAGAAGAGAACATGAGAAAAAATTAAAATTGAAAAGTACATATTTGGTTTTCGCCTATAATACAAAAATAATGACATATTAAACCTATATTACATTGAGAATAAGTGAGCTGTTATCCTTTTTGTAAAATATTATTTAAATACTTTAATTTCATTTAAATAATTCTTTAAGTTTTGAAACAAATTTGTGGTACTAAAATGGTAACATTTTTCGCCATTTAAATTTAAATAACTTAGCTTTTGGGTAATAAATAAAATCAATTATATTACATATAAAACTAATCAATTATATTACATATTATATTACATATATATTGTTTGTTAACATGTATTTAAAAGAAGACTTCGAACAGTAACAATAAATTATTTCAAAAAATATAATAATATAATAATAATATATAATTAAATTATTAGATATTTGACAATGATTAAGCAAATGATGCATTTATTTTCTAATTATTTTATTTTACTCAATAAAATTACAAAACAATATATACTTCAAATAATATAGCCATTATTACTGAAAATAATCAGTGATTGTATTTGAAGAAATATATTGAAACTGAACATTGCATTAACTCCCATAACTTCTTAAAAAAAACCAATTTAATTCTGTTCTTTATCTTATCAAACTTGAACATATTTTATTCAGTACAATTGATTAAAATAAAAAGATTATAGCAAAAATAATAAAATGAATTTTCAAAATAACACATGTTTTAAAATTTATGCGAGATTATAATTTCATATTCCAGAACAATAATACTTGTGAGGATATATTAATAATTTTCACATTGATTCTGTCTTTTTTAAAATGTGCAAAAAATATTGTCATTAATTATATCTCTTTAAAGTGTAATACTATATTATTTTACAAACCGTCATATCTAGTTTTAATCTTATGTTTTCATTACGTTACTCTTCTTTTATAATACAAATGATTGTTGCAAACATAGTTTGTCTAAAGAAATAAAGGAATAGTGAAGTGTTTAAATAACATTAAATATTCTAACAAACATGAATTTAAGATGTAAAAAAGTTTTAAATTGAGAAGTAAAAGAAAAAATATAATTAGAGTAATAAAAAAAATTATTATTTTTAAAAAATAGAAATTTATGTTTTATTTTTATTTTTCAATAAAAAAATTAGGAATAATTCAAAAGCTGAAAAATTTGAAGTTTCTTTAGCATATGTTTGATGAAAATTGTTTTGAGGCAACACATAAAATCCCTCTGATGATTGAAAATTATCTAATCATCGTTTTATTAATGAATAAAATATTTAAACATATAAAATAAACAGGAATGTGAAATTTAATAAATTTTAATCGAATAAGTATCCAACAGCAGAAATCATGAATCATTTAATTGGTGATATTGTTACACATTTTCCCGAATCCTAATGTATACATTAAAATTGATTTATATAACCATGAAATAAATCATTTTAAATTAAATATTTTTAATTTAAAAATTCATAGATCAAATTTAATAGGAAGAAATTATTGAACTTATTATGAGTATAGTATTTGAAACAGCAAATATGCATTTTTACAAGATTATTAGTTATAAAAACATTTTTTAATAAAATCCATTTGGAAGGCAGAAAAAGTTGAAATTATAACAAAGCTAATTTTACAAATTATTTTCCTAAAAATCTAGAAGAAAAACTAGTTTTTACATAAATCAATTATTTATTAAATTACTGTATTGACGAAAGACCATTTACCGTAGTTTTCAATGAAAAGTTCACTTTCAATTTTCGTTTACAATTTGATTGAAAAGTTTCATTATCTCAAACGGAATTGAATTCGAAAGAACATTATCTGAACAATGGAAAATTCAACATAAAAAATCTTTACTTATAATACTTTGTGTGGCACTTCTGGAATCGATTTCATAATATTCTTTTAAATTTAAAGAACAATTTTTAACTAAAATTACAATGAGGCACTATAAAAAAATACAATGATAGATTTTGTACATTTCAGGTAATAAATCTATAATTTGTACTCTTAACTTGAAAAATATTAAAATATTTAATTGACTGCAGGAAATTAACGAGATTTCAGAAAATAATCTTAAATTAACTTTCAATATATTAATAATCCTCCAAACTCACACTTGAATATTGAATTTCGATTAAAAATTTAATGAAAATTGCAGAAGTGTTCACACTTTTCACTTAACAAAATAAAATATTTGATTAGTTTCTTGTCCTTAACTAAAGACCACGTGAATGCTGAAAAAATTTATTTCACCTTCATAAAATACAAAACAGTTTATTATAAAATTTTAATATTACAAAATTGTTTCAAAAACTAAGAAATACTTTTCTGATTATTCCACTTTTTCATATTCCAGTTTTCATATAATTAGTTTCAATAAAAAAAATTCAAAACAAACGTTTTGAATGATATATTGGAATAAATAAATGCAAAATGGCTCATAAATATCAAAACTTTAAATAAATGCAAAATATGTGTACTAAATAAAATAATTCCACAAAAGCTATTTCATGTGTTTTAATAATGGTAGAGGACTCATTTCAAAATCATTAAAAAAATATTCCCAATTAAAAATAGATTTTGGATAATAATTCAATTACCAAAAGAATTCAATTTGTAAAAGAAAATTTATTCCTACCTTATTCGCCCCTGGATTCAGATTCAGGAATATTCCATCTAAACTCTAAGCACATACACAAAGAAAGATTCTCCAACGTCTATATTTATTCATTTATTATTAAAAACACTGTAGGAAATATAGATATTTTTACAAGATTTAGTTTCTGTGCGCACTCATCAACATCCCTTGCCAAACAAGACATAGTGACATTCTGTTTACATTTTTTTCTCATGGGTTAATGGGATCTTAACCTTACGTCATCACTGCTGAATTGGAAGAGGGTTACATTATTTTTTGATGATCATCAAGATTTCCAACAACATTAAGAAATAATATCTAATTAATATCTTGTTTTACTTCAAATATTGCGTTGTAAAATTCAATTTGTTTTGTCTACACTGTTCAGATTATTTAAAAATAGGCGAATTTTCTTATTACCATCCATGACTGCTCTTGCAAATTACAGATGCCTTTGCTCAGTGACTAATTAGAGAACAAAGAATAGACAGAAACAATAAACATTACGTGAAGTAACATCAACAACCGGTCTGGAATGTGCGATAAATAAATTTAAATATAGTAGGAAGCTATCAGCATTATTCATGCAATTAGGAAATGACACAACTGTCAACAGGGAGTCGATTCAATTAGCTCTATTGGCCCTTGACGTTATACAAATAAATATATATGAGTGAGAAAAAATTGTTTAATCAAATAAATGTAACTTTCATTTGATGACAGCTGTTGGCATTGTTTGATTGAAGTTCATTTACAGTATCTGGGAATAAATTCAGAACACTGAATATTGCAGGAGAATATTAAGAAAGAGGTCAACTGTTCCGATTAAACAACCATTGATAAAAATGCTTATATTTACTTAAAAAGAAACTAAATAAAATCTATTCAAGAGTTTCTAAAATCTTTATTTGAATTATCATGTATAAACATTTAAACCAGATTAATGTGTTTAGTCGTAAATGAATAAAATTTAAATTACAACCCAACTATGACAGGAATTGAGATTTGTATTTATATAATTTAGAAAGATATTTTTAGTTACATATAATTTAGAATGAATTACCATTGATTTTAAACAAAATAATTAACTCCTAAATATTACTTAAATATTTAAATGGGTTTTTTTTTCAGATACATATAATGTGTTGTTTGAATATTAATTAATATAATGCATATTTTTAAAAGAAAATTTTTGATTAATTGTTAGTATTGAGTTGAAATTTTTTATTTAAAATCTGAAAATTCGACGCTTTATTCAATCAAGAGGGATGTGCACCTCATGCTAAACACGGTACGAAGAGAAAACGGTAGACAAACTTAAAATTGAATAATGAACTAACAATCACAAAAACGAAAATAATTCATTACAGTTCAAGTATAAAATCTTTCAAAATACAAAATCTCTTAAGTAAATCAATCAAAATTAATTAAATTAATATATTTAAGAATACTGTTGAATATTCTCTGCAAGACGCATGATCGCGTTCCTGGGGAAAATAAAGAATCTTCCACCAAGGTACAATAACATAAAACGAATACAATGCAATGAATTTCAACTGTA
Source organism: Latrodectus elegans (assembly GCA_030067965.1). Taxonomy (NCBI): domain Eukaryota; kingdom Metazoa; phylum Arthropoda; class Arachnida; order Araneae; family Theridiidae; genus Latrodectus; species Latrodectus elegans. The sequence continues at coordinate 9,470,325 of CM057816.1, forward strand.
AATACACTAGTTTTATTTTATTGAATCATTTTATGCCTTCATTTTCATTTAGTATACGCTATTAGTTGTTCGTTATGTTTGACGAGGGATTGTTTTTTATTGTATTGTATCATTCAATTTATTGTATTGTATTCATTTTATTTTATTGTACCTTGGCGAAATCTTTTTTTTTATTTTCACCGGGAACTCAATCATGAACAATAAAACTCAATTAATAAAATTAATACAATGCAATGAAATCAAACTTTATGCTTTTTTTTAACCGGTAAATAGATGTATGGAATTGCAGTCAATGAAAATATATTACTTTTCTAATAAAATGGAAAAAATATAGTTCCCAATAAACTACTGAAAGAAAATACACGAGGACACTCAAAATAGAAGCCGCTTCACTTACGAAGGTACAACGGCTTTTAGCTAAGAAAATGACACCCTCTTGGACAACTCCACTCACATCAGTGGGTCCAATGTCTGAAAATAAAGCCGCTGTGATGCCCAGGATTCGTGGTATTGTTGTTTCCGCAACATTAAATCGGAGGAAGAAAATATTCACTCTGAGTTCTTTAGTGCCTGAAACGGGTATGCTTTTTGTATAATTCTTCTTTCTAAATAAGAAGGTGGACATTTTAAGGAATATATTGAAACACTGAATGAAAGAATTTCAGCCCAAAATTAAAACTAAGTCTCTAAATGTATGTTCATCAAAACGTTCTTCTGGTAGAAAATATATAAAAAAAATTATACTGTTTTGAAAAAAAAATTCCTTTATTGAATATATTCTAATGTTTCTATGAAATAACATGCTTATAAAACCGTTTTTCTATATTATTTTTAAAATATGCGTTTCAGACAATGATAACTGTTAAACTAAAGTTATATTCTGTATAAAGTTATGTAATTTGTTTTTATTAAAATGACGCTAAAAAACCAAAGATTTTTGCTTCTTTTACAATTCTTTTAATACATGTTTCTATTCATAATCAATCAGCAAAATAGAATTTTATATATATAGTTTAAAAATAATATAGCAGTTATATATATATATATATATATATATATATATATATATATATATATAAACTACTTACTACTAACATTTCATTAATAACATTTGCTAATTGAACAATAATTTTTCGAATATTTCTTTGGTAAAACGTTAAAACGAGAACTAAGGATAAATATTATATAAAATAATATCCCTGAGACTTTTTAAAAAAAATAGAATAAATATACACTAAAAGATATAATATATGAAAGAAAATATCACAAATAAATAAGGTCAGTATAAAAAGGAAACATAACAAATAAAAAAAATTTAAAGTATGGTATAAAATATTTAAAGTACATAAAAAGTATCTAATAAAAATTTAAAATATTGTGATTGAGTGCAATACACTTTGTATGCATATACAATTATTTACTGTATATACGAGGGCTGGCCAACCTGCGGCTCTTTGAAAAATTATTTGTGGTTTTCAATACCCGTTACAATGTACCAGAATTCACTCTTTTGGCTCCCGATAAATGTACTCGAGAGGGCAAGCTCTAGAATTAAAATATAAGTGGACTCCAATTACTGAATTTTGAAAATTAGTACCAGAATCAAAGTATCCTGAATTAAAAAGAAGGCTGCTTTTTGAACAATTTTAATATTCGGAAGAACGTACTTAAGTGAATCATTTTATGAATCTTTAAAATTCGTGAAATCATAACACCGATCAGCAGTAACTAATCAACATCTCAAAGAATTACTAAGAAGTACTGTAACCAATTACGTTCCAAATTTCATAGAACTATCAAGAGAAATAAAATAAATGTATTTAGTTTTCAATTTTTAAATTCAATACACATATTTTGTACTTTTATTTATATGATTTCAATAAATTTAATTACTGGTAAAAATTGTAATACCAATTTTTGCATCCCTTTCAAATAGATATTAAATTGCGGTTCGCGAAAAATTTTAAATTTTGAAAAACGGCTCACATTATGAAGTAGCTTGACAACCCCTGATATATAATTTTGGTACGTATCGCTCTGAATTAGAATACCATGCCAACTAAAGTGATCTCACACCATCGATGATGTCAATTAGCACACCTGATTTCCGCTATAAAATAATATTTTTAATGTTCAACAATTATCTAAAAGTTTCTCACCATTTCATTGTGTTTATTTCTTCTTCTCTTTCTTGTTGATAACACCTACGGGGACAATTTTAATTGCTACTAATGTCTTTTAGTGTGAAAGAATTATCTTATTATTTAATAAATGTTTATAATTAAGTAATAGGTGATTAAATTATTTAAGATATCATCAATATGCTATATGAAAATGAGTGCCAAAAGATACCTTTTTGAGTTTAAAAACACTTAAAATTGGAGCGTATGATGCTGTCATAAAATTTGAGGATGGGTTGTCAGGATGTGCTTAAATATTTGAATGTAAAATATGTTGGAAAATATATAATTGAAGTTTATCACATTCTGAATAAATGCCGCATCGCTGATTCAAATTTCTATTCCACTTCAGTGCTTCCTTAACTAGTTTCCTTCAATTGGAAAGGGTTCAGATAAGTGCAGCTCGTATTATAACAGGATTGAAAAGTAGCTGCCCGAATGACATATTAGTTTATGAGGCAAATCTTCCCCCGTTTTGTCTGGTGAAAAACTCAAACTTAGTTAAATATTTTAACAAATTAAAAAGCTATGAAAATCAAAATCGAACATCTGACTATGAACAGTAAACTCCTGGCCGATCTTAACTCTAAAACACTAATTAATAAATCCAAAAACTTGGAGACAAAGTGAGGAGCCATACTGTAGTTTCGCTTATGATTTATTCTACGCACATACCGCGTACACACTGCCTATTTTCAAAAAGTGAAAGAAAAATATAACAAACGACGCTCAGCGCCATCTCGTAGTAATGAATTCACAATTCAGTGAATGGGAGCTTGAACATTCTCCCGGCCGATGGACTTAGGGACATCAAAATTGCACTTAGTTATACATACACATACTGATACACATCAAAGGCAACAACTTACCTTACAAAGCACAATTCACATGGTAAAAAAATAACTGCAAAAATAAAAGAAATATCTTAATTATTACACAGAAATATGATAAAAATGAAATGCAAAGTCAACTCAGTTCATCAGTTGTTGTACCGCTGTTAATCGGTAACACACAAAGTTTGTGTATAGGTCTTTTTATTTCACCTGACGCAGTTTTTACTAGCACGACACGAACCTTCTTGTCTAGTCCTTCATGGACTCTTATAACTCGACCAAGTTTTCACTTGTAAGGCGGTAAATGGTCATCTTTAATGATAACTAAATCATTTACCTTGATGTTGTTCGCAGGTCGTTTCCATTTTGCTCGTTGCTGGAGCTGTATTAAGTAGTCCAGGGACCACCTCTTCCAAAACGCTTGACAAATTTGTCTCACACGTTTCCATCAGTTATTTAGAGCTAAGGTTTCACTGCTCACATCTGGCTCTGGAATTGCTTGAAAAGCGGATCCAATTAAAAATGTCATGGGGTTATCGTGAATAATCATTTGGATCTTCTGAAACTGGAATTAATGGACGAGAATTAGAACACGCCTCGATTTGTACAACATACGTATGAAATTCCTCGTAAGTAAGAATCTGCGCTCCAATAACCTTTTTCATATGATGTTTAAACGATTTCACAGCAGCTTCCCACAATCCACCAAAATGCGGGCCAGAAGGAGGATTGAATTTCCAAGTAACACCTTCACTAGCTAAGTAATCGATAACTTCACAAAACATCCAAGCTTTTAACTCCTAATATGCACCCACGAAATTTGTGCCACAATCACTGAGTATTTCACGAGGTTTTCCTCTTCTAGATACGAAACGTTTCAAGGCTGCTATAAATGAATTCGCACTTAGATCTCCAACACATTCTAAGTGAACAGCCTTCGTAACAAAACAGACGAATACGCAAACGTATATCTTCATTGTTTTCTCACCTCGTCCCTTTCTTGGTCTTACGTGGAAAGGTCCACAAAATCCACACCTGTTCTAGCGAAAGGTCTTTCGGGGTTAACTCTGGAAGCTGGGAGGTCACCCATCATCTGCTTTGACAGCTCGGGTCTGCTACGAAATCATGTGACACATCTGCATAAAATCTTTCTTATCACTTGACTCAAGCGTTAATAACTCAAAACTGCTGTCTGAGGATTGCAAGCAGTAATTGGTTGCCACAATGCATATACGTTTGATGATAATGCATTATTATTAGATCTGTAATAATGTGATGTTTTGGAAGAATAATTGGGTGCTTAACATCATTTGGCAAATCAGAATTACAGAGCCTGCTTCCAACTCTGAGTATTTTCTTCTCGTCCTGGTATGGATGTAATGATAGAATCTTATTTTGAGGGCTCAAGCCTTTCCCCTTAGAAAAAAGTTTAATTTTTTCCGCAAATGAAATGGTTTGTACATATTTTAGTATAAATGCACGCGTATGATTCAGTTCTTTAGTCTGGAGGAAGTTAGTTCTTATCACCTCTACCTTCTTCAGGTTCATAATAAATCTAAGAGTCCACGCTACTACTCTAAGAAGTTTAGTATAGGATGAAAATTTTAAAATTAAATTATCGATCCATGAATTACTGTTAACTGTGAGAAACACTACACTTTTTAACTTCTCATTCTCTACTACTTCATTTGGAATTTCTTTAATACTTCGCTCTGGCCACTCCTCTGTCTCCTTACTCAACCATTTAGGGCCTATCCGCCACTTATCATTAGACGCTAAATTCTCAGCTGAAATACCTCTAGTTAACAAATCTGCTGGGTTATCTTCTGACGGACAGTAACGCCAATCACTCGGATTTGTTTTCCCCTGTATTTCCGAAACGCGATTAGACACAAATTCTTTCCACCTTTTCGGGCTTCCCTTGACCCAACACAAAGCAACTAACGAATCACTCCAAAACATAACTTTCCCGACCAAATCAGCAAAAATACTTCTTACATAATTTCCTATTCTTGCACCTATCACAAGGGCCATTAATTCTAAACGAGGGAGTGTTAATTTCTTAATAGGGGCCACTCTGCTCTTTGACATTATAAATGACACTTTATAATTCCCACTTTTATCAGCATTTCTAAAATATGCCACACATCCATAAGCAATTGGTGAAGCATCGCAAAACACATGCACCTCAGCATTTGTATCCACACAATCCATAAAACTATACCTCGAAATGGAAATAACACTCAATTTCTCAACTTCACTGCACCACTTAGCCCATTTTTGATGCAAATCATCTGGTAACTCATCATCCCAATCGATTTTTCTTTCCCAAATTTCCTGTAACAAACACTTAATCCAAATAACAAACGGAGAAATCAACCCAACTGGATCGAAAATGGTTGCAGCGGTCTGTAAAACACTTCGTTTGCTATTTGTCAACCGTTTCTGAGAATCCACCAAACCTCTGACATCCAACGACAACACATCTAACTCAGGGTTCCAATTCAAACCTAGAACTTTCGTCTGTTAAGGATCCACCGATTTATTCTCACTAAGTCCACTGACTATCTCTTCACTCTCACTAAGTCCACTGACTATCTCTTCACTCTCACTAAGTCCACTGACTATCTCTTCACTCTCACTAAGTCCACTCTCATCCCATAGCTCTTCTAGCTCTCTGCTATTAGACCTTAACTTCCTCAAGTTAAAACCTCCTGTTTTAAGAATTGACACAGCATCTGACGACAAATCAAAGGCCTCACTCACACAATTTCCGCCATGATATAAGTAATCTACATAGAGAGCAGAATTCAGCATCTCAACTACTTTCGGATTAGAATTTTCAAATTGTTGATACTTTATTGTTGCGCTCAGGATAAATGGAGATGTTTTACAGCCAAAAGGTAATCTAATCATTCTCATAAATTTTTACTCTTCATTAGGGTTATCTGAATACCACAGAAAATTTTAAGTACTCTCTATCCTTTTCAGAAATGCCAATCATTAAAAATGCCTTTTCTATATCAGCACTAAACGCAATTTTGAATTTACAAAAGCTTGAAATCATATCAAGAATATTAGGATTTAAATTTGGTCCAGTTTCTAAACAATCATTTAAATAATTATTAATAATTATAATTATTAGCTTTAGATTTAGAGCTACAGTTGAAAACCACGCGAACCTTTGTTGTTTCTTTATCCTTTCTAACAACCGCTCTATGGGGCATAAAATATTCGCTTACACTATTCTCACATTCTTCAATAATACGCTTTGAAATTTGATCATTTACGATTTCCTTGTATTCTTCAGCAACCCATTTATTTTTAGAAAAATCGGTTTTAAGCTCATCAAATCGTTTTTTAGCCAAAGAAAAATTATTTTTCAACTCACTCGGATCAACCCTCCACAGTAAATTCGTTTTATATCTACCTTTAACGAATTTTAAACCACTCTCAAATTGATCTATAATCGCTTTATCACTTAAACTTAGTTCTTCCTTCTCTTTTATTCCCAAAGCATCTAGATTCCATAGCATTTGAATATCTGGAGTTGCTATACACAAATTAGCAGAGACTTCGCAATTATATTCGTTATTCTCATTCTCACCGTTGAAACTTTGGCTTACCACGTACCTAAAAACAGTGTTTTGCAAAACCAAATTACTATTAGCCGGACAAATTTGACCTGGTCGTAACAATTTATAAAAGATCTCTGCACTTAACAGTAAATCCACTCGACCTGGCACATTAAAGCCTTCATCTGCAAGTTTTAAGTACTTTAATTCTGGAATATTTATTTCAAAAGTTCTTGACGGCATGAAATCCGTGATTTTAGGTACAATTAAAAAATCCAATTTTTGTTCAAAACTTTCCTCAAGATTAGAAATCGTCGCATTAACAACAGATTTAATCGTAGTAGATATATTTCCTATACCACAAACAGTCAACTTGGTTCTCGTTCTTTTCAAATTAAGGCTATTCGCACAGTCTATCGTCATGAAATTATTCATTGCTCCTTGATCTAAAATAGCTCTCACTCTGTATTTATTTCCTCTCTCATCTCTCAATAGGCAATTAACGGTACTCAGGAGCACGGTTTTTGACTGATTTATCACTACACGCGAAGAGAGTACGGAAGTAGTGTTTTGATTATTTGTTAGGCTGGCAGCTGTTTGAAACGCCGGCGCAACTGGCGACAATACAGAATCACTACCTATGGGGGTAGAAAATTGGCCGCCACCCGACACACTTGCACTTTCATTGCGCGATAACTCAGAATTTCTCGGATAATGTAGTGATACATGATGACGCCTGGTTTTCCCTCTTGCTTACACAAAGAACAAGAAAAGTGCGATTTACACTTATTAATTAAATGTCTACCTAGACAATTAAAACAAAAATTATTTTTCTTAATTATCTCAACTCTTTCAGAAACAGCCATAGCTAAATAATTTCTACATTTGTACAAAGTGAAAATCAAAACACAAACTGCATTTTAAACTTTTACTATTAGTTAGAAAAATTCTAGACACATTTTTCGTGTTAGGGGGTTTTTGATTGCTGATATACGTAAGTGGTTTCCCTCGCTACACATAGAACAAATCTACCTCTTTCCCTAAGGTTACGGGATCAAACCAACTATCTGATTGTCTAATGCTGACATGACTCGCGGTTTCTTTATCTAATGTTTGAAACAATTTGTCTGATATAATTAATTGTTTTAACTTCTCAAAATCAGACACTTCTCTTAGTTTTAAATAGTATTCAAAACTAGTAGTTAACCTTGACGCAAATTGTACATGCGTTTCATTAGCTTGCCTAATAGTTTTCCTAAACTGCTCCAAACACAACTGAGGGGTCGGTTTGAATTCTCGAAGAACAATTTTCTTAACTTTTTCATTATTACTCAATTCATTATCACTGATGAAAGAAATTACATTTGAAGCTTTCTCATAAGTAAATTCAAAAGAATTTCCGCTTTAAATTTATCAAAAAGCAAAAAATAGACCCCATCCTTCAGGGTGACTTGGTATTCTAATGGTTAAGGTTTTTACACTTTTTATTAATTAATCCAAAGAATAGCAAATCTCAATTGTATTTTCTGAAACATCGTCTTTAGTGTTTGAAGCTGTTCTCAAGCGCGATAACTCTAATTTGGCTTTCGCTCTCTCTAATTTAATTTGTTCTAACTGTTTATTTTTCTCATTTGTTTCTAATTCAGATTTCATGTCCTCAATTATGCCCTCAATGAGATCAGACACAAATTCAAGTTCAGATTTGCATTTCTCAGTCTTTTTAATGATTTCTATCAGTTCTGAAACCGTTATTTTATCTGTTACTTTCTCACCTAACTCGGTTGCAGCAAGCTGGAGATCAACTTTTCTAGCGTTTTTAAACATTATGAAAACAAATCTTAACAACAGAAACACAATTTAACTCCTGACAAGGATTTTGAGAACAAATCTTAATTACAAAACAAAAATAACCCTTTTTAAAAACTGTAAGAATAAATCTGAACTACACAACACAATTCAGTCACAAATTATTTTTACTCTACCACATTCTAATATCAACATTATTTCAACACTATTACACTAAATCAAGGACATTACCACATCAACTCTAAATCTACAACTTCCAACACTATAGTAAAACAATTGACTACTGAACATAAAAATTACTCACCCCAAACCAAAACTACGCAACAACAACAACATCCGAAATTATTTCTTTCATCACAAAATCACTGTCTGGAACTCGCATCACACTTCCTGACACCAGCAATGAACAGTAAACTCCTGGCCGATCTTAACTCTAAAACACTAATTAATAAATCCAAAAACTTGGAGACAAAGTGAGGAGCCATACTGTAGTTTCGCTTATGATTTATTCTACGCACATACCGCGTACACACTGCCTATTTTCAAAAAGTGAAAGAAAAATATAACAAACGACGCTCAGCGCCATCTCGTAGTAATGAATTCACAATTCAGTGAATGGGAGCTTGAACATTCTCCCGGCCGATGGACTTAGGGACATCAAAATTGCACTTAGTTATACATACACATACTGATACACATCAAAGGCAACAACTTACCTTACAAAGCACAATTCACATGGTAAAAAAATAACTGCAAAAATAAAAGAAATATCTTAATTATTACACAGAAATATGATAAAAATGAAATGCAAAGTCAACTCAGTTCATCAGTTGTTGTACCGCTGTTAATCGGTAACACACAAAGTTTGTGTATAGGTCTTTTTATTTCACCTGACGCAGTTTTTACTAGCACGACACGAACCTTCTTGTCTAGTCCTTCATGGACTCTTATAACTCGACCAAGTTTTCACTTGTAAGGCGGTAAATGGTCATCTTTAATGATAACTAAATCATTTACCTTGATGTTGTTCGCAGGTCGTTTCCATTTTGCTCGTTGCTGGAGCTGTATTAAGTAGTCCAGGGACCACCTCTTCCAAAACGCTTGACAAATTTGTCTCACACGTTTCCATCAGTTATTTAGAGCTAAGGTTTCACTGCTCACATCTGGCTCTGGAATTGCTTGAAAAGCGGATCCAATTAAAAAATGTCATGGGGTTATCGCGGAATAATCATTTGGATCTTCTGAAACTGGAATTAATGGACGAGAATTAGAACACGCCTCGATTTGTACAACATACGTATGAAATTCCTCGTAAGTAAGAATCTGCGCTCCAATAACCTTTTTCATATGATGTTTAAACGATTTCACAGCAGCTTCCCACAATCCACCAAAATGCGGGCCAGAAGGAGGATTGAATTTCCAAGTAACACCTTCACTAGCTAAGTAATCGATAACTTCACAAAACATCCAAGCTTTTAACTCCTAATATGCACCCACGAAATTTGTGCCACAATCACTGAGTATTTCACGAGGTTTTCCTCTTCTAGATACGAAACGTTTCAAGGCTGCTATAAATGAATTCGCACTTAGATCTCCAACACATTCTAAGTGAACAGCCTTCGTAACAAAACAGACGAATACGCAAACGTATATCTTCATTGTTTTCTCACCTCGTCCCTTTCTTGGTCTTACGTGGAAAGGTCCCACAAAATCCACACCTGTTCTAGCGAAAGGTCTTTCGGGGTTAACTCTGGAAGCTGGGAGGTCACCCATCATCTGCTTTGACAGCTCGGGTCTGCTACGAAATCATGTGACACATCTGCATAAAATCTTTCTTATCACTTGACTCGCGTTAATAACTCAAAACTGCTGTCTGAGGATTGCAAGCAGTAATTGGTTGCCACAATGCATATACGTTTGATGATAATGCATTATTATTAGATCTGTAATAATGTGATGTTTTGGAAGAATAATTGGGTGCTTAACATCATTTGGCAAATCAGAATTACAGAGCCTGCTTCCAACTCTGAGTATTTTCTTCTCGTCCTGGTATGGATGTAATGATAGAATCTTATTTTGAGGGCTCAAGCCTTTCCCCTTAGAAAAAAGTTTAATTTTTTCCGCAAATGAAATGGTTTGTACATATTTTAGTATAAATGCACGCGTATGATTCAGTTCTTTAGTCTGGAGGAAGTTAGTTCTTATCACCTCTACCTTCTTCAGGTTCATAATAAATCTAGAGTCCACGCTACTACTCTAAGAAGTTTAGTATAGGATGAAAATTTTAAAATTAAATTATCGATCCATGAATTACTGTTAACTGTGAGAAACACTACACTTTTTAACTTCTCATTCTCTACTACTTCATTTGGAATTTCTTTAATACTTCGCTCTGGCCACTCCTCTGTCTCCTTACTCAACCATTTAGGGCCTATCCGCCACTTATCATTAGACGCTAAATTCTCAGCTGAAATACCTCTAGTTAACAAATCTGCTGGGTTATCTTCTGACGGACAGTAACGCCAATCACTCGGATTTGTTTTCCCCTGTATTTCCGAAACGCGATTAGACACAAATTCTTTCCACCTTTTCGGGCTTCCCTTGACCCAACACAAAGCAACTAACGAATCACTCCAAAACATAACTTTCCCGACCAAATCAGCAAAAATACTTCTTACATAATTTCCTATTCTTGCACCTATCACAAGGGCCATTAATTCTAAACGAGGGAGTGTTAATTTCTTAATAGGGGCCACTCTGCTCTTTGACATTATAAATGACACTTTATAATTCCACTTTTATCAGCATTTCTAAAAATATGCCACACATCCATAAGCAATTGGTGAAGCATCGCAAAACACATGCACCTCAGCATTTGTATCCACACAATCCATAAAACTATACCTCGAAATGGAAATAACACTCAATTTCTCAACTTCACTGCACCACTTAGCCCATTTTTGATGCAAATCATCTGGTAACTCATCATCCCAATCGATTTTTCTTTCCCAAATTTCCTGTAACAAACACTTAATCCAAATAACAAACGGAGAAATCAACCCAACTGGATCGAAAATGGTTGCAGCGGTCTGTAAAACACTTCGTTTGCTATTTGTCAACCGTTTCTGAGAATCCACCAAACCTCTGACATCCAACGACAACACATCTAACTCAGGGTTCCAATTCAAACCTAGAACTTTCGTCTGTTAAGGATCCACCGATTTATTCTCACTAAGTCCACTGACTATCTCTTCACTCTCACTAAGTCCACTGACTATCTCTTCACTCTCACTAAGTCCACTGACTATCTCTTCACTCTCACTAAGTCCACTCTCATCCCATAGCTCTTCTAGCTCTCTGCTATTAGACCTTAACTTCCTCAAGTTAAAACCTCCTGTTTTAAGAATTGACACAGCATCTGACGACAAATCAAAGGCCTCACTCACACAATTTCCGCCATGATATAAGTAATCTACATAGAGAGCAGAATTCAGCATCTCAACTACTTTCGGATTAGAATTTTCAAATTGTTGATACTTTATTGTTGCGCTCAGGATAAATGGAGATGTTTTACAGCCAAAAGGTAATCTAATCATTCTCATAAATTTTTACTCTTCATTAGGGTTATCTGAATACCACAGAAAATTTTAAGTACTCTCTATCCTTTTCAGAAATGCCAATCATTAAAAATGCCTTTTCTATATCAGCACTAAACGCAATTTTGAATTTACAAAAGCTTTGAAATCATATCAAGAATATTAGGATTTAAATTTGGTCCAGTTTCTAAACAATCATTTAAATAATTATTAATAATTATAATTATTAGCTTTAGATTTAGAGCTACAGTTGAAAACCACGCGAACCTTTGTTGTTTCTTTTATCCTTTCTAACAACCGCTCTATGGGGCATAAAATATTCGCTTACACTATTCTCACATTCTTCAATAATACGCTTTGAAATTTGATCATTTACGATTTCCTTTGTATTCTTCAGCAACCCATTTATTTTTAGAAAAATCGGTTTTAAGCTCATCAAATCGTTTTTAGCCAAAGAAAAATTATTTTTCAACTCACTCGGATCAACCCTCCACAGTAAATTCGTTTTATATCTACCTTTAACGAATTTTAAACCACTCTCAAATTGATCTATAATCGCTTTATCACTTAAACTTAGTTCTTCCTTCTCTTTTATTCCCAAAGCATCTAGATTCCATAGCATTTGAATATCTGGAGTTGCTATACACAAATTAGCAGAGACTTCGCAATTATATTCGTTATTCTCATTCTCACCGTTGAAACTTTGGCTTACCACGTACCTAAAAACAGTGTTTTGCAAAACCAAATTACTATTAGCCGGACAAATTTGACCTGGTCGTAACAATTTATAAAAGATCTCTGCACTTAACAGTAAATCCACTCGACCTGGCACATTAAAGCCTTCATCTGCAAGTTTTAAGTACTTTAATTCTGGAATATTTATTTCAAAAGTTCTTGACGGCATGAAATCCGTGATTTTAGGTACAATTAAAAAATCCAATTTTTGTTCAAAACTTTCCTCAAGATTAGAAATCGTCGCATTAACAACAGATTTAATCGTAGTAGATATATTTCCTATACCACAAACAGTCAACTTGGTTCTCGTTCTTTTCAAATTAAGGCTATTCGCACAGTCTATCGTCATGAAATTATTCATTGCTCCTTGATCTAAAATAGCTCTCACTCTGTATTTATTTCCTCTCTCATCTCTCAATAGGCAATTAACGGTACTCAGGAGCACGGTTTTTGACTGATTTATCACTACACGCGAAGAGAGTACGGAAGTAGTGTTTTGATTATTTGTTAGGCTGGCAGCTGTTTGAAACGCCGGCGCAACTGGCGACAATACAGAATCACTACCTATGGGGGTAGAAAATTGGCCGCCACCCGACACACTTGCACTTTCATTGCGCGATAACTCAGAATTTCTCGGATAATGTAGTGATACATGATGACGCCTGGTTTTTTCCCTCTTGCTTACACAAAGAACAAGAAAAGTGCGATTTACACTTATTAATTAAATGTCTACCTAGACAATTAAAACAAAAATTATTTTTCTTAATTATCTCAACTCTTTCAGAAACAGCCATAGCTAAATAATTTCTACATTTGTACAAAGAGTGAAAATCAAAACACAAACTGCATTTTAAACTTTTACTATTAGTTAGAAAAATTCTAGACACATTTTTCGTGTTAGGGGGTTTTTGATTGCTGATATACGTAAGTGGTTTCCCTCGCTACACATAGAACAAATCTACCTCTTTCCCTAAGGTTACGGGATCAAACCAACTATCTGATTGTCTAATGCTGACATGACTCGCGGTTTCTTTATCTAATGTTTGAAACAATTTGTCTGATATAATTAATTGTTTTAACTTCTCAAAATCAGACACTTCTCTTAGTTTTAAATAGTATTCAAAACTAGTAGTTAACCTTGACGCAAATTGTACATGCGTTTCATTAGCTTGCCTAATAGTTTTCCTAAACTGCTCCAAACACAACTGAGGGGTCGGTTTGAATTCTCGAAGAACAATTTTCTTAACTTTTTCATTATTACTCAATTCATTATCACTGATGAAAGAAATTACATTTGAAGCTTTCTCGCCAAGTAAATTCAAAAGAATTTCCGCTTTAAATTTATCAAAAAAGCAAAAAATAGACCCCATCCTTCAGGGTGACTTGGTATTCTAATGGTTAAGGTTTTTACACTTTTTATTAATTAATCCAAAGAATAGCAAATCTCAATTGTATTTTCTGAAACATCGTCTTTAGTGTTTGAAGCTGTTCTCAAGCGCGATAACTCTAATTTGGCTTTCGCTCTCTCTAATTTAATTTGTTCTAACTGTTTATTTTTCTCATTTGTTTCTAATTCAGATTTCATGTCCTCAATTATGCCCTCAATGAGATCAGACACAAATTCAAGTTCAGATTTGCATTTCTCAGTCTTTTTAATGATTTCTATCAGTTCTGAAACCGTTATTTTATCTGTTACTTTCTCACCTAACTCGGTTGCAGCAAGCTGGAGATCAACTTTTCTAGCGTTTTTAAACATTATGAAAACAAATCTTAACAACAGAAACACAATTTAACTCCTGACAAGGATTTTGAGAACAAATCTTAATTACAAAACAAAATAACCCTTTTTAAAAACTGTAAGAATAAATCTGAACTACACAACACAATTCAGTCACAAATTATTTTTACTCTACCACATTCTAATATCAACATTATTTCAACACTATTACACTAAATCAAGGACATTACCACATCAACTCTAAATCTACAACTTCCAACACTATAGTAAAACAATTGACTACTGAACATAAAAATTACTCACCCCAAACCAAAACTACGCAACAACAACAACATCCGAAATTATTTCTTTCATCACAAAATCACTGTCTGGAACTCGCATCACACTTCCTGACACCAGCAATGAACAGTAAACTCCTGGCCGATCTTAACTCTAAAACACTAATTAATAAATCCAAAAACTTGGAGACAAAGTGAGGAGCCATACTGTAGTTTCGCTTATGATTTATTCTACGCACATACCGCGTACACACTGCCTATTTTCAAAAAGTGAAAGAAAAATATAACAAACGACGCTCAGCGCCATCTCGTAGTAATGAATTCACAATTCAATGAATGGGAGCTTGAACAGACTATTTGTGCATATGGAGAAATAATCAAAGATCAAAAAAGAATATCCCATTAATTTTGTCTGAAAAATTGAAGATAATTTCAATCCTCTCTAAAACCTTGTCTTAGTCCGAATGAGGGCCTACCCGGAGCTCACTTCCACCCTGAACTCATGTCTGTCACGAACAAGGACTCTGATGCTCCCGATTACCTAAGGCAGCAGTCTCTAGAAGTCATATAAGGCTTTTCCATTGATGCCACTTTGGTTTACACAGATGGCAGTAAAGACGAATTGAACAACATTGGGAGCGGGGTCTTTATCGAGAGTCTTTCAGTCAGGATTTCTAGACGCAACTAGGAACACTGCTAGGTATTCAGAAGCGAATTAATCGCCATAAATGAGGCATTAAAGATCATCATCCTCTACAACACTAGATCTAATGACATTTGGATCCTCACTGATAGCCGCAGCTCAGTTCAGTACCTACAGCACTGGCGTAGCGTGTGTGATCTTGTGGGCATAGAGATAATGAACTAGCTCAAAAATTAAGCCAAGAGCAGGGATGTCCATTTTCAATGGATTCCCTCCCATGTTAACATCTAAGGCAACGAAGTTGCAGATATCTTGACCGAAAGAGGCTCGGAGTTTCCCAACAGTGACTACAAACTTACTTATAAAATTTTTTTTCTCCATCAAGAAAAAAGAAAACAGGCAAGTCTGGGTCACACCTCCCACCCATCCCTGGTTCAAATTTCGTGTGTATGTTATTTAGGCAAAATCTTAGAGAATAGAATACCTTTATATATAGATAAATCTCATTTTCGTTCTGTTTCAAGAAGAATTATTTTAAACAATTTTTATCAGTATTTAATGAAAATATGATAAAGAGTAGCATTACGTAATGTAATTTAACTGTCCCAAAATCTATTCCCTAGAATAATTCATTCTGGTAAGCATAAAATTTAAATAATTGAAAAGTTTTAATTAGAACTTTTTTATCATGTTTTTCGTTATCAATGATGTTTATAAATTGTCACATAAAATTACCTATTAATTGGGATAAAAAAAAAGAAATGTAACTAATTTTAATAGTTTTAATTTATAATACAATGTTTAAAAATATTAAAACATTTTGAATTTTATTTTGAAATTTCTGCCTTCCAAGGTATTCGAGTACTTTGAAGCATTTCTATGTAATATAAATTAAGAATGCACAGTTCTTCAACCAACGTTTCTTATTTCCAATGTAAGTATATAATACTTATCACAGCTGACCTCTTGGTAGGGAATTATAAAAGTATTCTGATGTCCAAACCGCGTAACTTCTTTCTTTCTCTTGATGGATGCAATGCACGCAATCACAGATCCTCTTTTAGCACCTACTCACAAAGAAAAAATATGAATTTATATCTATTGGTACTAATGAATACTGATCCCATTCCCTTTGAAGTTACTGCGTTTCCTTTCCACCCATCAACCATCATACCGCTTAGGGGTTTCAATTTATTCAATCAAAGTACATATTTATAAACTTTTCCGAAAGAATATGTTACCATTGTTCAGATCTTCATTTTTAATAGAGCTGATTTTGTTCCACAGAATATAATTTCCGTTCAGCAAATTATATGAAAACTTTCTTTATATTCATTGTCGTGTTGTATACGATTTATCTTATAATTTTAACTTCTATATTTATTAAAAATTGTTATCAATTCACATTTTTGGTTTCTTAATGAAGTCTTATTTAAATTCATATCATATTATTTGATCACATTTAGGAAAATTACGTAAACTTTTTCTTTCTATTGATGTTTTACCTTTTAAACAATTATAAATATTCTATTTAAACATATTTTTGTAACATAGTTATTCCAATGCACTGCATTCTTACTAGTGCTTTTATTTTGGCATTGAATACTATAAGGTTTTCCAACAACTGTTGGATTTTCCCAATGTTCAGAGAGTTTATGGCTTTACTTAATATCATAAAATTATCGGGATTGGAATAACAAAATTAGCATCTTATTGGACAAAGCTTTGTTTCTCAACAATACAGATACAGTAGTTTGCATATCAATCCACTAATATATATATATGAGATATAGAGTACCTGATGACGCACTTCAACATCATGAAATTGCTGCTTCAACAGCAATCCTGGTGTCAATCAATGGTTAGAAAAAGAACTAGAGATGATAACAAATTACGGTCTAACTAAGACGTGTTTTAAACCTTAAAAGGTTAATTTTGTATTCATAATCATTTTTTGTAATTACAATTGTAAATAACAGTAAATAATGTTAAATACACTATAGTTAAATTAGCAAATTTGTTGTATTATTAGTGTATTAAACTAATCCAGCACACAGACGCACATTCACACACACACACACACACACACACACACACACATATATATATATATATTACATAAAAAATTAAACTAAACAGGATATCAGGTAAACATACACAACTCCAAAGTAGTAAACCAAAACAGAAAAAACAGTCCAGTAAAAAGAATATCAATACCAGCACATAAAAACTACTGATTTATATAAATTCAGGTAAATATACACTTGACAAAAGTAATTAGAAAATAAATTACTTTAATCCAAAACATAAATCATCATTTTTTTTTTACTATTTGGAATACTGTTCAAGAAAACAAAGACACAAATACTAAAAGAACGATTCGTTGAAATGAAACTCAAAATTTGTCTATTATTCCTAACAATCCAAGATAAGCCAACCACCCTGTCTAGTAGTCAGAGTTCCTGACTGCGGATAGGGAGGTCCTGGATTCGAATCTCGGTTCGGGCATGGATATACTTTCTCTCTCTATCTATCCGGTCTTTGTCCTTTCTGTGTATGAATGAGGTGTGAGTTGTTGCCTACCCTCTAAACGGGTCCCTATGGCATGTATATACTGAGGAAGTCGGACTCCAAACCAAATATCGATCAGTATGAAAAAGTGGAGCAGCTCACAGGCATAAGACAAAAAAAAAAATCCAAGATACATTAGATTCAATAACATTTTCTAGAATGATATTTAAATATTAAAAAATATATATAAATTATACCGGGGGTATTTGTGCTTATAAAACTTCATGAAACAGGTAATAAATCAAAATCTTATACGATGTTTATTTTCTATGTTAGAGGTACAGTTAAATATATAGCTAAATTTATGCTGTTCAATAAGGTATCGTGTAGTAAGGAAATTCTAATTTATAATTATTTAGATTTAAAATTTTATCCTAACGCATAATTTTATTATTATTTTACCTGAAAAATTTTCAAATTAATGGGTATTAATTTTTCTAATGATTCTTTATGAAGTAAATCTCAATAAGGTTTTTTCAGAAAAATACTAAATTAATAATAGCTTATCAATTGCTGTAATAATAAAGCTATCCTTAAAAAATTTAATAGCAGGTCTTACTAGTCTAAATCTAATACGTGTGATTCATAAATTACTATTAAAAAATTTTAATTTTATTAAAGAGTTTTTGACGATATTCAGCATTTTTCCTATTTTTTTTAAAGAATTGAATTTTTTTTGGGGGGGAGTGGTAATGAGAGTTTGCCTTTCCCATTACGTCAGTGATTAAAGATTCATTAAAACGCAAATGAAAAAATTGTCGTTTTCAAAACTTACAACTTCATAATTAGAAATGTTCTCGAACATTTAAGTGTTTTCTTTTACCAATTATAAACATGAAACTATTTCATAATGCAAAATATAGTTTTAAGATACTGATAATTAAATCCTTATGCAGTGTCTAACCTACCACGTTTATAAAATAAAAAACTTGTCTTCTTGTTTATTGAAACATAATTGAAAAGTATTTTACTAACATTTTTCATATCAATATAACGTTTATAAATACAACTAATTTAATTTCTTCTTTTGTTTTCATTCATTTATTTAATATTTGTCTTTCATCTCATTTATATACTACATTAAAACATGTTTTGCAATTTATGCACTTTTGTGTGTCAATCGGCAGTTGTTTCCTAATTCTTAACGCTTGCTTTTACATTTTGCAACTAAGTGGAATCTCGAAAACTAGATACCCATTTTTCATAGACAAAATATAAACTAAATAAGCATTAGATTTATTCATCCAGTTGTAAAATTGTTTAGGCTTGATTCAGTGAGTGTGGAACGGTTATATGGTTTCTATTTGATATTTAAAAAAAATTTTCATGCTATTTTAAATAACCCGTAAAAAGGTGAGTTTTTATTTCTCATTTATTTATAAATTCTTTAGCTAATGTTAAATATATTATATTGAACTACATAAAAGTATAAATAGCTTTAATATTCTTATTATTTTGGTACATTTCTTTTGTAAAAAAGTATTTATTTTCAATAAACAATCTTTAACTTTTATCAAAAAATGTTCTTAAATTAAAAATGTTGTAATAATTGTTACAAATAACAGTGTATTATTTTTTTGTCATCAATATAAACTAAATCATTTAAGATATAAGTTAATAAAGCTAGAATAATTTCAATAACTATATTTCCCTTTTTATACGACTATAAATATGTATAATAATATATGCAGAGAGTTAGAAAACTGTTGTTAGGTAAATACATGATTAGTGTTTAAGAAATGTTTTACAATTATCAACAAATTTTGAAAACATTATTAATATATTTTGTCTTTATATTAAATATATTCATAATATTTAATTAAGAAATTAACAAATGTTTAAATCAAAGTATGTGAATAGTTTCTCTCTATATGAACGTATACGAATATTTACTTTATAGGAACGTAAGCGAACGGATACAAAAATTTTATAATAACCTATATTTTTTATTGATAATGTTAGCAGCTAGAATTTAAAAGTATATGGGTATTAGATTAACTAAAGTGTCTTTATGAAGTAAATCTAAATAACTTTTCCTCAGAAAAAGTACGTAATTAATAATAGCTTATCAAGAGGAGTAACTTAAAAATTTTAACTGCAGGTTTTATTAGGCCAAATATAAGATGTAAATTTGTTAAATTATTATCAATAATAAATTTAAATTTATTAAAAATTTCGATGATGTTTAGTATTATTTCAATTTTATGTTAAAATATTTAATTTTTCTTTCTGGTAATGAGGTTTTGCCTTTCCTAATACGTCAATGTTTGGAAATGCATTAGAGCGCAAATAAAAAAAAGTATCGATTTCAAAATATACAACTTCGTAATTGGAAATATTCCCTAACAATGTACATCTTATTTGTGTGATATTGCTAAAGTTATAAGATAAAGTCTTTGCTAAAGATATAAATAATTTTTTATTTTAAATACGCGTTAATGTGTTTTCAGCATATATTTAGGAGAGCAATACCATTTTCTATATAAGTCAGAATATCAAACGAAACGAGGCTAAATGAAGATCTCCAACATAGCTTTCTACATGAAAACAAGTTCATTATGATATATCTGAAATGTTACTGCTTACTCTGAATGAGAAATCGATATATTATCTTTATGGGAGGCATATTGATTGATCCTGCAAGTAGATAAAAATGCAGAATAAATAATAGCATAGCATCAGTTGGTAAATGAGATATCTGACACAGCTCCCCTCCACCCACAAGCGCATAAGTATAGATATATTTGAAAATATTATTTATATGCAACTATATCTAATATAAAATTATTATAATTATTGTACATGTCAATCAATTCATAAAATACAACATTCAAATAAATTTTATAAAAACTATTAGAATTCTTATAAATTTGTTAATTATAAAATTAAATTTATTAATTTTATAAAAATACTAATAATGGAATTCTAAATTTTGATATCAAATCTAGAAAATTCAGTAATATTTTTAAAACATTAGTTTTAATAGTGAAAGTTGATTAGGATATATTAATTTAATTTAAAACTGTCACAAAAAATTAATTAATTATGGAAAATTATAAAAATGATCAAAGTACTGGAAAGGAAAAGAGAATACTTGAAAAAATGAAGCTTTTTTAATATATATTATATATATATATATACATTAATGATTAAACTATGCTAAAGAATGTTGGCGAGTATATTTGAAATTGTATCTTTTCTGAACAAACTTATTTTTATCTTAACAGATATAGTTATAATTACTCAGAATTCGAAGAATATTTTAAAATTCTATTTTTAAATTATTTCAAAACATATAAATATTTATAATGAATAAAGGGTAATCGGATATCTGACAAAGCTCCACCTCCATCCACACATATGTATAGATATATGTAAAATATTATTTATATAATAAAGTTTGCATAACCTGAAATACACACACTCACACACACAGAAGACAATTTATCTGGTGTATGTTTTGTATACATACTATATTTAATGATAATCTTTTGTTTGGAAATATCAAGAATATATGTAAAATTATAAATTCATTTTGATCAGAAAATGTATATTTGATATTTTAATAGAAGCAGTTTGATATAGTTTCATGTAATAAAAATTGCGTTCATATGTAAAATTATAAATTATCTTTGATCAGAAAGTTTCTCTTTGATATTTTAATAAAAGCAGTTTGATAATATTTCTTGTAATTAAAATTGTTCACATATGGGGTGCCAATGTAGAACTATGTTGTAAAATATGTACATTATATATTGATACATACAAAATTATTTTATGAAGTAAGTACCTAAAATTGAGCATTGATTTAAAAATATCTACTTTATAAGTACATAATTTTATATTAACAACATATATAATTATTTTCTCATATAAGAACTTTAAATCTAAGTTTGTTTAATAAAAACTATTATGTTGTTTTAAAAATTAGATATTGAGAAATTACATTCGCATTTGGACATAACAAAACTATATTGTGATATAGAAGAGTCTATTATTTTTTTTTCATTCGCGTTTACAACCGCAAATATATGGCATGGCAATAAATAAAAAATTATGGCATAATGCAAATTTCAAATTTATCACTCACAAATGATAAATATATACTATTACCAATATCCCATTTATAAAGCTAGTTACTATAATTTTAGTTAATTCCTAGTTACAATTTTGTTATGAAAATTTAACAGGCCTCCTAACAGGAAATACAATGGGAGGAGGTGATGATTATAACTTAGTGACTTTTTGAACAAAATGTGTTATGATAAAAAAGGTGTGCTTTAATTATAACTGCAGATATTTCACATTCTAATTTCTTTATTTCCAGAGTAAATCTAGGGAATATATTATTTCATACTTATTTTAACTTTAGTATTATAATAATCGAATAATTGATAATTGAGAGTTTATGCAGTATAAATGTGGTATCAAGAGATTCTTTTGACTATGTATTATGAAAATACTTTTTTTTCTTTCTTTAAAATCCATATATCTTTTAAATAGTTTTGATTTAGTATATTTTCTTTTTCAATATATCTACAGTATAATAGAAAGCTGCATATAAAGGATCCATAAGTACGATTTGTAAGAGATATTTTAAATCATAATGCATTTTATACTTACAAATTATTCTAAATTTTAAGCATTGCCTTCTTAATTTTAAGTATTGCTTCTAAATTTTAAGTATTGATTGGCAAATATTCTAATACAATATTATTTATAGTTTTCTTTTCTTAATACTTTAAAGTTTTGATTATATGTATATATATATATTATTAAATCTATTTAAACAATATCACTCAAAGATGTAATATTTTTCTTTTAAATATCATGAAATACTTCTAAAAATCAATTATGATTATAGCAGTGTTGATTTAAGAGGAATTCCATGAATATAAAACTTAAATAGAAAGGGAAAAGAACTTAGAATGTAGAAATAAGTAGAATAATAATTACACTTTCTTATCTGTATTTAGCTTTTTATTTGAAAAAATAATATTCCAATTTCATCAATAACATTTATTTAAGTAACAGTTTGTAGTAAATAATTAATTATAATGAGCTACATATAACATACACTGTAGGTATATTATCTCAGAAGCTTTAGACATTTAAAATTGAAAAAGTGTTTCCTTTATTAGAAAGAAAAATGGTGAATACTATTCCGAGGCGTGATATTATTTTAAATAATTCCTGACACTGAGAACTCTGCTTTTAGGAATCAATCATCTTATTGCTCACAAATTAAAAATATTCTTTCTAATCTAAAGAAGGGAAAAAAATCAAAAAATTTCTACAAATAAATATATTTTTCAATATATACAAATTTTTTCTGTTTTTTGAAAAAAAATAATATTTGACTGCCTCACACAATTATACAATAAATTATATATTATGTGCGAATAAATTATTCTGGAAGAAGTTTAGTTTATGTTAACAGGTTAAGATTAACAATTATTGACAATTTTCCTTATTATTAGTAAATTATTTTCCTAAATATTTACAAACTGGTTTTATTTAAATGAATAATTTTATACTGTATGTAATTTTGTTCTAAGCATATATTCTTAATCTAAAAATTTTTACCCTTGAAAGGATATCTAGCGAAAGTTTTTGCTCCTTTGAAGTGGAAGTTGATATTAAAACTAAATAACTTAAATGGCTTAATCATACTTAATTATATTTAAAATATATTTTCTGATAGTGAGAGTGTTTATGCATTTTAATAATACACCATTGCAATTCAATAATGGAGTTCAATTTTCCCTTGTACATTCTTAAATTGGATTACTTATGACGTTTCAATTTTACGTTTGTTTTACGTACAATTGACGTTTCTGTTTTAATATCTGAATATTTCGTTTTAAAAATCACTATGTCTTCAGAACAGGAGTGTAGTTCATTATTTTTAAAATCTAACTTGAAATGGTTTTTTTTTTGAGGAAATCCGATCCGAGATTAAATTCGTCATTTATATCAGTAACATATGCCATATGATGGTTCACGGCATTACCAAATGCAATATTTAGATTGATTTTTCCACTCACTTTAATCTTATTACCTGTCACAGTTTGGAAGGTAATGCATGGCGGCATACAGATGAGTTTCTAACTAGAATTGCAAGCCAAATCTGTCTTGATACAACCTGTCTATGAAAGCTACGTTGGCTCCAGTATTGATTATCATTCTGCATGGAACTTCGTTGACATGTACCATAACGAAAGGTCCGTTGTCGTCATCATTTATGGAAGAAATGTGAAACAATTTGAAATGGGGCTTCTGACTCTTTGGACATCTCCACCCCGCGAGATGGCCAGATATTAGTTTTCCTGCTGTGGTGGAAGATCATTTCCACCATCTTTTGGTTTCGGGCAGTCTCTACGGACATGTTCGACTTCACCCCAAGTCCAACACTGAATCTTAGTGTTTCTGCTACCTTTACTCAAATATAAGCTACGGAATTTTCACCGCAGATCTGCAATTTGCTTCCTTAGATCATAGTCCGTATCAGTAGCAGAGACGGCTATGATTGAGTGCCGGTCTTTACGCGCGGTCTACTGGGCAGCCTCTATCTTATGTGCATAGACTAGGGCAGATCCGATATCTTTGACATCTGATAGTTTATGTGTTTTCTGTATCTCCGGATTCCGCACTCTATCGATGAAGTGATGGAGAGCTAGATCTTGACGTGTCTAAGCTGGGCAGTCCGAAAATGCTAGACTGGAAAATCTCTGAATATCGGCAGCTAATTCTTGTAGATTTTCACCCGCTTTTTGATAGCGGGACTTTAACTGTAGTCTGCTATATTATTTATTGCACTTTTCTCCTAAACGCAGCTCAAGCGCACGCGATGGGGCTTGGAAATCGTGCCTCTTCTGTTCCGGAAGCGTCTTGACAATGTCAGCCGCGTCTTCTCATAAAGAAGCCGCCAGGTGAAAATCTTGGGCTCGGGGATTTCACACATTATCTTTCACTACCATCATAAACTGGATCTTGTATACTTGCCAGCATGATTTTCCATCGAATGTTGAGAGTTTAATCGTGGCTAGGGAAGGCATAAATGCCACTTTGTTT
Source organism: Latrodectus elegans (assembly GCA_030067965.1). Lineage (NCBI taxonomy): Eukaryota > Metazoa > Arthropoda > Arachnida > Araneae > Theridiidae > Latrodectus > Latrodectus elegans. The sequence continues at coordinate 9,495,354 of CM057816.1, forward strand.
TTCTGATGTCTGTTTGACATTTCTTTCTTCAAGCTTTAAATCTCCTTATTCATATTGTCTAATGTTTCTTCAATGTTTTATTCTATTTTATAAATTTTAAATTCAACTGAAGTTACCTTATTTTCAATTACATTCATCTTCTCTTGAATGATGTTAGAGAATTTTTATTTAACACTTACAATGTCCTTCTTAAGTTCCTTTTTAAGCTCGTCCTGTCCAGATTTTATCTCTTTCATCAGCTTGGTTTTAATCTCTTCTTATCCAGCTTTCATCTCTTCTTGTCCAGCTTTCATCTCTTCTTGCCCAGCTTTCATCTCCTCCTGTCCAGATTTCATCTCAGTCATCTGCTCCGCTAACTTTTCAAGAAGACTTTGCATTAAATCCATATCCAATTATCTAGTGACACGCTGCATCAACTCTTCAATCCCACTTCTGACACCAGTTGTACCACGCATGGGGATTCGTGTCGATTGAGAGTTGAATAAAGCAACCACTTAATGAACACAAAACATTTATTCGTAAAAATTCCACTAGATAAAAGAAATTCCAGTTGTAACAATCACAATTATACAGCTACAATTCGTCAGATACAATAAATAACAGCTTCTAATCACAGGTCTTAAATACCTCAGACACAGAACAACTTCTCTAGACTAGCAGTCACGACAAATCGTCTTCACTCACTGATTGTCTTCACAAAACTGCCTGACTTCTATGTCAGGCTGCGGTATTTATTCCTGACTTGGTGGAGAAATCTACCAGTTTCTCCAAGGTTCTGGAAGCATCTAGGTTATCTCGCTAAATATTTGTCCTAGAACTTAGGGGATGGATGTTTCCAGAAATATCTATTTCTCGCCAAGTCGCCATGAATCTTGCCAAATCATCCCTAAGTCACCAAATTATTAGAAAATCCGCTTTTAATGTACAACACTTCTAAATAACGCAAATTTTGCCCAAAAATATAAGTATTTCCCATCTGTCTGAGATATTTTAAGACAAATACAATTGTGATTTATAAATTTGTAACAATATATATATATATATATATATATATATATATATATATATATATATAATATATATATATATATATATATATATATATATATATATATATATATATATATATATATATATATATATATATATATATATATATATATATATATATATATAATATATATATAGGATGGTCTATAAATTCGTGCAAACATTAAAAGTTATTTTAAAATGCGCAAATGATATTAAAATGTGTGATTTACACCAATGGAATCAAAAAGTGGGCGGATTATTTTTATCAACAAAATCATTAGTTCAAAACATGGCCGGTAGGTGGCACAGCGTTGCCTACACGAAGCTGATTTTTGCACATCAGGTTGACAATAAAACACCTGAATGGACATGGACTCTTCATTTGATGCCATCACCTCAGTAAAAACATTTTTTGAGAACATTTGATGAAGACTGAGTGATAAGTCGAGGCTGTAAGATGAAATAGCCCCCACAATCACCAGATTTGACTCCTGTAGATTTTTGGCTGTAGGGTTATTTAAAATCCCTGGTGTATCCCGCCTGGTGTAAGTGTGGTTTACACCAATGGCATCAAAAAGGGAACGAATTTTTTTATCAATAAAAATATTAGTTCAAAACATGGCGGATAGATGGCACTGATGTACCTACAGGAAGCTGAATTATGGAAATCAGGTTGACAATAAAACACCTGAATGGACATGGACTCTTCATTACACACCGCCCCCTCAGTAACAACATTTTTTTGCGAACATTTGTTGAAGACCGAGTGATACGTCGAGGCTGTGAGATCAAATTTCCCCCACGATCACCAGATTTGACTCCTGTAGATTTTTGGCTGTAGGGTATTTAAAATCCCTGGTGTATCCCGCCCATTCCATACTGGCGGATCTTAAAGTAGCCATTCAGCAGATCAGTATGTGATTGTTCTAGACATGCTATACTCAGCTGTCACAGGTGTTGAGACTCGCTTTACTTGCCTCATACACTCTGGTGGAGGTCATATTGAACAACTTCAGCTTAAATAAATCTTTGAAAATCCAGAATTGTATTATTATTGTGTTAATTTTCTTAAAACATTCATCATCAGCGCCACCTTTTGGTCATTTTTTAAATAATATTTTTTGTTTTTAAAAAATATCCGCCTTTTTTGTGATGATATTCCTGCAAACCACACTTTTTTAACATCATTTGTTCTTTTTTAGTTAAGTTTTAAAGTTTGCAAGAACTTAAGGCGCACCCTGTATATATGTATGTACAATATGATTGTAGTGAGTTATTGGTACTATAATAAAGGATTACTCGGCTTACACTAGCAACTTCGGTACTATACTTTTGCTATTCATTTGATAGTTTAATGGTTACACTTTTGCTATAATTTGACTTTTAATTGTTGAACTGTAGTAGAAGCTTTGTATTCTTAGTTAATTTTCTTTTACTGCCATTCCTGAAATGAATATTTTTACCCTTTTATTTGGAGAACTATTTCTGTTTAATTAAGCAAAATCAAGGATTTTAATAAAAAATGTATATTTATTATGTGTATTATGTGTTTTAATTTAAGGAAATATTTATACATTTTACTCTTCATTTAACTTATAATTTAACTACGTTTAAGCTAGAATTTACATTATTATTTATATCTATTTTATGCATAGTATTAAATGTTTCAGTACTACTTTTCGAATGCTATTTCTGAAGATACATTATTTATTAGATATTATTAAAAATTATTTTTTGAAGTTTTTATGTAATTAATTTCAGTTTCAAAGAATTACTCTTTTTTAACATTTATTAGATAATTTAATGGTTTTGCGAAATTCAAAAATAATATTTCATTAATTTAAATAGTTGCCTTATCTATTTCATACATAATTTATTTCAAATTTTACATTCAAATAATTAAATCTATCATGTATGTTTAGATAATTTTAACAAATTTAAATCGCAAATTTTCAAAATTTATTGATATTGCTGGAGAGTTTAGGGACTTATTTATTCAGTGAAATTTCATCAAACTGAAAATTTCTGCAGGAAAAGTCATCTTCCGAATTTGTATTTAAAAGTTGAATTTATATAAAAATCATTTTAGAAAATTATTACTTGATGAAAACAGTAAATTCATCATAAATAATTAAAAATTTTACTGACATAGTGTATTTTACACTACTATTTAGACAGCCTAACAGCTTTTACATGTTACAAAGATAGCTGACATATGCACGTGTCTCAGGGATAGATTTCATGAAAACACTCAAGCATTTCATTAACACTCGTGCCCAATAAATATATATATATATATATATATATATATATATATATATATATATATATATATATATATATATATATATATATATATATATATATATATATATATATATATATTGAAAGAAAAACCCAATATATTTTCTTATTGCTCTGCAGTAGCTGAGAATAAATCTAGAACTTTTCTTCTGGAAAATATTGTACTGTAACTTTCCCTGTAACACCGAATATTAATTTCCCGTTATATGAAAATTCATTGTATGAGCATTTTCATAAAACGAGCACGTATGACCTCGTATAAAGCATTATGTACAAATGATTTATGTTTATTTTTTTTCGCTAAAAAGGGTTTCAATCGATTATTAAGGATAAATTGTTTTATGAACGAAAAGTGTGTGTTTTATTAAAATAAAATTAAGAACATTTTAAATTAAAAAAAAAACTTATACAAATATAACTAAAACACCTTTAATTTCAAATTAATAATATGATTCCAGAAACAATTTTAGTACACGTTTGTTCACTGTAGAAGCGACATGAAATAACGTTCCACCACCTCACCAGCTTTCATTTAGCAGACTGATCAAAGGCCAAGAATATAATATAATTTTATGAGTATATAATTGAACAATGTCCAAACAACAACGAAATTGAATGTGAACTGTACAAATCATTATAAATTTCGCATTACATAAATGTAATGTGGGGAATCAACGCATTATATGGAGGAAAACACGTGTTATACTAGGGATATGAAATTCCTTAATATGAAAGCGTGTTATAAGAATACCGTGTTATACAGGTGATTATTGTACAGCAATTATTATTTTTTGAAAATTATATTAAAAGTATTTTGAATGCGTAGCTTATATATAAGTAATATTAAGAAAGTTTCTGTACAGTTTCATAAAAAATTTTTAACAATGTATTCTCATCATTTTGATTACGATGTAGTAAATTTAATTTATTTCATTTACTGTTTATTTTAACTTAAGTTAAAATATTTTATAAATGCAATTTATTGATAACAATGACAATTTACATTTTTAATTACTTTTTTATGCAGTTAACCTCATAAACTACTGAAACTGCAAATCAGATAAACTACTGAAAATTCGATGGAGCTATAAAATTATTTAGATTTTTAAAAGGTGAATAGCTAAACTCGATACACTGTCCATTGACTTAACGTACACTTTAAAAAAACCTTTATCCTTTGAAAAGTATCGGGCATTTTTGAAGCAGTGTGTAAAAAGATCCAATTTCTTCCACGAGAAAAGATCTCCAAGGAATTTAAAGACTATCTTGTTTATTCGAGTTATTTTCTGAAATATTCGAGATTTCCTGTATAATTAAAAATAAATGTGTTGCCGCCAAGATTGTAAATGTCTAGAGAGAAAGACGATTGATGCGGAAGGATCTTGCTATTGTAAAATAATGCTCGTGAAACTTCCAAGTGAGTTGTCTCAAATCAAAATGTATTGCGAAAGATGAATTGAACTCTTGAGAATTCCATGCAATTAGCGTTTAATCTAAATGCTATAAATAACAATGTTTACTGTGCAATATATTTAGTTCACTTTAGAAGTTTCATTAAGAGTTTAAATTGTATCGTTCTGGAGACGTAACGAATTATTCCCAAATAATATTGTCTATTTAACATACTTTTAAATAGGGATTAGATTTTACTAATAACAGAAAAATAAAAATTTAATATTTGATCCTTAATTTTAAATTAAATTACATTAATTTAATTCATTTTACTTTCTAAAAATAGTATATGAGGACAGTAAGAATCACTATTTTAGAGCTAAAAAAATGAGAATATTTCCTTCATTCTATTGAAGTTAATTAAGTAAATTGTATTTCCATGGAGAAAATGGTGAAAATAGTTTTGTGTCATATATATTTAGTTAAAAAACATTGTGAATTTCTTATAAAGTTAGCTGAGATGAAAATGTCTAATATTTTGTTTTATTAATATTATTATATCACAGACACTAAAATCTTATTACATAACTATCCCATACGTACAATTTTATTATTTAAGTCTAAGTGTCAATATTAGTAATAAATCTTAGAATATAAAAGAGGAACTGTGTATTATTAATATGAAATATATTACTCATATATGAAATAGACGATATGTATTACTGAATTTATTTTATTAACTTGAGAATGGATAGGAGAAAATTATAGGTAGAATGTTATAAACCATTGAGTATATTTAATTCTTAATTCATAGAAAAATGAAAATGTAATCAAAAAATCAAATCTGTGGACTTATACAACACACACACACACACACACACACATATATATATATATATATATATATATATATATATATATATATATATATATTACCTTCATAAGTACTAATAATATTTAGTATAGTTGCAACTAATATAATTCTCTGGAGATTGTATTTATTCTGATGATTGTATGTGTGGATAAAATACGTCAACTAATTTACTTTTCATTACCTACTGAGCAACACGCCTTCCAAAATTTGGATGCATTTTATTTTACTCTGTTTATTATATCTCATGTAGTTAAAACAAGGTTAATTTATAATAATAAAAGTTATCAGACTAATTTCACAATATTAACAGTTATCTACAGGATATTGTCTTTAATAATAATGACCGCTTTTATAGAAGGCCGTTTTAGAGGTCATTTCGTCCGCTCCAATAACATTCCAATGAACATTGCATTTCAAAGATAAAGGCTTCATTAAGGTTTATAATTCAAGTATAAAAGCCTACTAATTTACATGTTGAATATCATTTTAGTAATGGATACGGTAAACATAGTTTTAGAATACTGGTCTCTTCTACCTACACACTTAAAAATATTTGAAGGTCATGATAAAACTTGTAATAGTGTATTTCAGAAATTTAATAGTAGATTTCTCTTTTCCATAAAAATAATTCTATTTTTATGCAATGAATTCGATTCATATGTTTGATATCAGTTGTTATAGTTTAAAGACAATATTAAAATAATATTTAAAAAAATTAATTTTATTAAATTACCTATTTATATATATATTATATATATATATTTTTTAATGTTTTGATTTATTTGCTTAAAAATTTCAACAGGCTTGAAGAAAAGATTTACAATAACTACATAATATTTATGAGTTTTTAGAGTTAACATTATAAAGCCATCATATAATTCATGTTTGAATCATGTACATATCTTAAATAAACCACATTTTTTATAATATTAATACTTTTATGATAAAAATTAAAATGCAGTTTTTTTAAGTTACAATTCATAGAATTCAAATCTTTACCTATTATCTTTTCACACATTTTAAACTTGTTATATGTTTACTTCGTATAACCATATTTTCTACCTTTAGTTTTTAATTAATTTCGTATACACTTCAATAAAATTACATCATTTTTGATATTATTATTCAACACTTTTAATTTATTAGACTTAGGGCATAAACTAGGGACGTATTTTAACAAAAAAAAATCATAAATTTCCATGACTATTATTATGTAACAGTATAAGAAATTAATTGCTAAGGCAAATATGTTTATAAAAATCTTATTCTATTTATTTATCTCATATTCTGTTGCTGTTGTTATTCATGACTCTTGGACAAGCCAAACTCGCTATGCCATTGGCTATGGGAATTTGGTGATTTGGTCAGTAAGGTGTGTCATTCCTTTAACCAGAATACCAAAAAGGTGAAAGTACGACTTTGCGCCGATAAATCCTCCGATAGATTGCACCACCAGAGGATCATTTCACAATTTTGACGTTAATCTGAAGAGGAAGGGAATTTTCTCTAGATCATTATACCCATAGTAACTGCTCAACGACTGACTACAGAGCTTTCAATTCCACAGATTTAACGAGAACATACATTGATTGATTGATTGACTGTGTGGGGAGACCCCGGATTGTACCATGTGGTTAACGGGTAAAGTCTTCCCCACACCTAGAGTCCTTTAGACCTCTAAGAGGTGCTTGGGAGCACCTGCATCACTGCAATATTTAATAAAAAATATATATATAAAATAATAAAATAAAAAAACAAAAACAAAAAAGGAAACACATTGGAGTCAGATTGCTTTAGTTAAAATAGGGGGTGTCTTCAAATCCTTATTGGTTGTATGCCAAATCATTGGTAGAGCATGAGGGGAAACAAAACGAAATTATAAGGTGAGGATAAAAAGGAAGTCCATGAATGCAGAATACGCCCAAGTGAGCTGACGTTTCGAAGCTGAGGAACTGAGGCGAGTTCTTTTGGGTTGTCCCTATAAAGCTACCAGAGCCCTCCATCTCATATTCTAATCTCATGAATTTATTTTTAAGTTTTGAAACACCTTGTGCATTAAATAAGCATACTGATTTATATCATAGCATTTTTATACACGTGCATAACTCGTTATAGATGTTATTGATCAACAACGACATGCTTCTAAAAAGTATTTCGATTCAAATGATATTCATTATTGATAATTTTGTTATATAGTTAATTCTTATAATAAAGCAGTACACGTCATGGATGACTAAGGCAAATATGTTTATAAAAGTATATACTTATCGCATATTCTAATCTCATGAATTTATTTTCTTAAATCTTGAAAACATTTTGGGCAATAAATCAGCATATAGATTTATATCATAGCAGTTTTATGCACGTATATAACCCGTTATATTGATGTTATTGATTATCAGCGACGTATTTCTAAATAGTGTTTTGATAAGGATGATAATCCTTTAACATCTCCGATCTCCCTCTTTCATCATTAGTGCTCCGACACATGCTCCTGGCACACACGAGACTGTGAATGATGTTTTTGTTGCCATCCGTGTCATCGCTTTCCTAGGAAGTATTGGCTTTCTTATTCTTTTTGTGTTATCCAGCGAAATAATCTGTCTTTTGTTAGAATTATTCTCATTGCATATTCAAACACTTACACAAAGAAAATTGCATTCTACATTGCATATAAAATTATAGGCATTATAAAAATAATTTGCCAATGAAAATCAAAATTAATTTTAAGCATCGTTAAAATTTATTTCAAAGAGAGAGATATAGTAATCATTTGCCTTATTAAGATTTATTTTTGTTCAAATGTATTTGCCGACATCATTTGTCTGAATTAAAGGAAACAATGCTTCAAAAAATGTTCTGTCAAGAGATGAATATTAATTAACATGTTAATAGTTGTTATTTAAACAATATAAAAAATTAAAAATCAATAACTATATCTTATTTTTTCTTATTATTAATTTTAGTTCTCATTTAACATTTAAAAAAGCTACAAATGAGTATTCCATTTTAAATTGAATGCTAAAAATCGTAATATATACATAGAAATTTTTTGATAGTTAAAAACACTTCTATCGTAATCTTCAAAGTAAACAAAATTAGAAATTGTAAATTTTTAAAAAGTTTGTCAGAGCAAAAGAAATTTTATTGATGAGCATATTAGTTACTTATTACTTTTTGAAATGCTTAATATTATGTGTCAAAAAGTTATCATAAATATTGAAAATGAATGCACACTCATTAACTTCCTCTTCAAAATGTATTACGTTTACAAAAATTAAAATGTCATTTATCTAATAATGTTTAGAAATATTACAGAAAAAGCATTTTTAGAAATATTACAGAAAAAGCAAAAATATCAATCGATCCCAAATCTGAAAGAATTTAAAGTTTGAAGGAATTAATTTTCATTTCATTAAACTATTAATATTAATTTTAATGCTTTACGTTATTGTTCATACCATTATAACTTCTTTAAAATTTAATTGAAATGATTTCAACAAAACAGTAAAGATTTTACAATATCTAATTAAATCTACTTGTACTCAGACAAAACATATTCAATAATTGATAAATCTGATACTTGTTTGCAATGATTTACAAGAATACTTCAATTTTAATAATTATTTCATATTTGATCCCCATAATTTTCAGTTTTGTCAACACTAAATACTACAGACCAGTGAACTAAAGAAATAACTATAAATAAAATAATTAAACAAAAATTTAAAATGCTTACATACATTTATGAGAGGAAAAATACATTAAAAATGCTGACAAATAAACACTCATCAAATGTATTACCCTTGATATATAAGTATTCAGGAAATAAAGTTTTTAGGAAATGATTTCTATAGAAACGATAAATTATAAAGCATTAGATATTTTAGTTTTAAAATAAAAAATGCATCTGTGATTGCATAATGAAACCTAAGTTTTTATATTTAATATAAAATATACATGTAAAAAAATCAAAAAGTGCTACAAGCGAAATAGTTTACTAAATATAAAATGATCAAAAGTTTAATCTAAAAGCTCCATTGCCAGCTACATTATGCTTATGCATAAAGCCTTGTTGTCATTTAAAAGTATTACGCGAGCTTCGTAAACACCATTAAACATCTCAAAGTGTTTTCGCATCGTTTATTTTATAGTCTAGTGCCAAATTATCTTAATTAATAAACAAATATGCTCAAAAATTGAAAAACGTTTGTTTTCTAAATAAATCATTATATAAAGGGTAAAATGTATACGCATGTAACAAAAGCTTAATAATAAAACAATGTGAAGACGAGAATATAATACAAACTCTTAAGCTAATTTAAATAAAAATTATCATTTCTTAATATAATATTTTGATTAAAGGGAAAAGTAATGGAATAGGAAAAGGAAATTTTCATGGAATTTTTTCCTAGTAAAAACATTAATCTTATAATTTAACTTTAAATGCTGAATTATATTTAAATTGCTTCAGGTAATCGAGATCTGATGATGTAATTAGGATTAAATATTTATTGCTATAAGATAATTGACATTTTTGAAAAAATTCTTTGTAATGTTATCGGATTCTTGTCTCGCTTTTATATTATTACATTTTATTTTTTCCATAACTAAAAATTTTACATTTCTTAATAAATTACAATTAATATATATTGATTTTTAAATAATTATACACACATAAATATTGTAAACGTAATTTATTTAAAAACTAGAATGTATTTTCTTTATTATCTTTAGTTTAATAAAATATTATACAAAAATATTTTTCCTGCAAAACTATTATAGACGTACCTAATAACAAGTGAAGCTTAGTATTACATATCTAAAAAAAATGTAATTGGGTAATAAGTTAATCATTTTGTGTTTTAGGCTTTGCGTTAACGGCAAATTCTCTCTGATGTATTTCTCTGGATATTTCAATTTTTTTAAGTGTTGTATTACAATTTAAAATTTTATTTTTTCACTAAATCATATTCATTAAAAGCCTTCAAATGATTAGTTATATTTAAAAAAAATTAATTACTCTTTATTAAAAATCCCTTTATCACTTTTTATTAAAAATCTCATAGAATTTGATCTCTATTCTTAAATTTTAACCAAAATTATAAATACTTATAAGTTATTTTAGCTGTGGTAAATATTTTTCAGTTATTGCAAATATCTGTATACTGATGCTCAGCTTCTCATCCTATTTAAATTGTATAGTTTTCTAAGTTTAGAATCATTAAGATCTAAGATTTATTTGAAATATTTTATAAAACAAAACCGTGTGAAATTAAACAATAAAATATTTTATTATAAACAAGATTTTTCCATCTATGATTTTTAAATGATTAGAGAAATATAATTGTGAAAAATGAGCTATGATATCCTTAGGAATTTTTTACCGAACTATCAGCATTTTCGCGTATGCTTATTATCTGTATGTCAAGTTGTCGAATAATATTGTTACGAAAACTGTAAATGCTGTAAATATCTGCATTGATGCTTTTTTCAATTTATAGATTCTTTTGTATACAATATTATGTCATGAAAACAGTTATTTTCAGAATTGAGGAATAGACCCATAAAATCAAAGGCAGTTTGGCTACATAAAGAGACAAGGCAACTAGGTTTTCATTACATCATGCATATTGAGGCATATAAGAATTTTGTTGAAAATTCTATTTTGGCAACCTTAGTATATACGTCATCGCGCAAGCCTCAATTCTTCATCCTGGTAGCATTTATTCATGGCTAAAAAATTCAGAATTTTGATATCCTGGACTATACGGCATCTGTGTCGTGGTGAGTCTGATGGACAACCAGTTGTAAAACAAACGGATGGATCACTAGTTCTAAAAGTTGTTGTTCAGTTTCTGCATTATAGTAAATGCAAATGTTCTCTAGATCGTGTAATTACTTCAAGCTGAAGTAATTGTTATCTATTTGTGACAAGGGATCCGCGAAAAAATTGTTTGCTTAGAAGAAACTTAATTTCTACATTTCGGCAGAAGCACATCCCCTGTGTCACGAGTTAAAACTCGTAATAAAATTGTGTCAAATTATTTTGGTGTCTTCAAAAATATTGCACTGCCTGAATTTGTTTTTTAAATAATAATTTTCAGTGCACTGTCTGCGGTCTTTTTTAGACAAATTTTTGTCATCTTGCATATCTTAATATGAAACTAAAAACATTATGCATTTTAGTCTTCATGTGCTGATATTCAGTAACTACATGCCTGCCTGAAATAAAAAATTGCAAGAATGTTGAGCTGTACATTGACACTGTTATGTTTCTTTATTTTTATAAAATAATGTATGAAAAACTATGTAAATAAAGTTATATTTTTTATATTTTAATTCTGTATTTAGACTATGCATATTAGAAAATGTAAAGTCTTTGTAGCGCGTGTAATTACTTCATACTGAAGTAATTGTAATCTATTTATGACTGAAGAGTTTCAAAACAATTGTTTGTTTATCAGAAATTTAACCTCTTCATTTCTGCATCAACACATACCCGTTGCCACGAAGAAAAACTTTTAACAAAACTATAACAAATTACTCAATTTTTAATAGTAAGTATAAAATCAATATACACCAAAACATAAATTATTTTTACAAGTACTCTGGATTTAAGCAGAAAAAGTAGAATTTGTGTATAAATTTTTGCCATAAGAAAATGATTAATTTTATTAGTAAAAATATTTATTGAGTGCATTCCTATTTAAAATATCGCAACTTCGAAACTGTCAAAATATTTATTTGAAACAAAAATTAATTTGTTCATTGCGCTTTACTAATTAGTTACATAAATGTATCTATTAAAAACAAAACATTCTTTTTTAATTTCAAATTCTAAACATAATTTTGTTTTTATATAAATAGTAACCAAAGTTAATTTGAGCACGTTTTTATGAATAAACTTTTTATATTATAACACAAATACATACCAAAAATTTCTATTTTAGATTAATAGAAAATGTGTATATAGAATTTTTGATTGCATTTTAATCTTACCGAATTTTTATAAATACATACTTTTAAGGTAGAAAAAACTTAATCCATACATGTTTCAACTTAAGGAAAGGAGCTTTGACGTAACAGTAATTATAGAATATTGCGCATTTTACTTAAAGCTTAGTTCAAAGGTAAATTTAGCCTTCCAGTTCTCCAAAATGTAAAACTCATAAACTTATAACAAACGCACTTAATAGTAAGAATAATTTTCCACTTTTTTCTATATATATATATATATATATATATATATATATATATATATATATATATATATATATATATATATATATATATATATATATATATATTTATATATATATATATATATTTATGTATGTATAAAAACACAAATATATTTCAAAAAATCTATCCAATTGAAACTTTTTTATAACACTTAAATTAAAAAATTCACTAAGATATTTAATAACATAAATTTTAATGATAAACATTTCTATTCACAATAAAAAGACACTTTTTTTTCATTTTTATCTTTTTTATTTTTATTTCCGTTGACAAAAAATTCTTTAATTTAACTTTTTCCTGTCAAGTATGGAAAATCTTTTGATACTGATATGATCTGATGTATAAATACTAAATATTTTAATATTTTTTTAAAAATGAAGTATCTTTTTCTTTAAATATTTTTGAATTAAATAAATCTTACGGGATATCTCATTTTATATTGCATTTTGAAAAAGCTTTTCCAGCTAAATTTACTTCTATCCTCTCAAATGAAATGGAACGTGTAAGGGAATCTGACAATCGTAAGTAAATGAAGCTAAAAATTATGATAATCATTTTTCTTGGTTGTTATTTTAAAATCTTTTATAATACGAAAAGCAAATACAATTTCGAGTGAAAAAATATTTTTAAGAAACATGCTTACGTTTATCAGAATAGGAATAGAATATTTGGCATTGATTTTTAAGAAAAGTGCATCTTTTCTTCTTTCTCACAAATGGAATTCAATTTTTTAGAATTCGACAGATTTCATGAAATCGCTTATTTTTATTTTTTCGATTGAACTGACTTATATATTATGTTCTGCAAAAAATAAATTTATTCCTACTTTTTAGTTTTGTTAATTGTAAAGGTGCTTATGACTTCTCCCTTTTCATTGATTAATTTTGATTGCTCATGAATGTTTCATTAATTTATGATTACAAATATCAAAAGTAAAGTTCGGGTAATTTTAGGTAAACCTTAAATTGGCATTTCGTTATTAATTTTTTAAAAAGTTGTTCATTTGCTTAAAGTACTATAATATTAATATTAAGTTAAACGCATTTTTTTAAGTTTAAATTTAAAAAAATATAAATACAGCTATTGACATGTTTTTTTTTTATTTCTAAGTCACTGACTATGATATATCTTTCATTCAGTTTTAGGAATGTTTGTACGATGTCTTAATGTTAATAACTGTATTTTTGGAAGATTTTATTTTTCTTGTCTTCTTTTCTGTAATAACTTAAATACATATTGGATAATTGTCTCCTTTATTTGATAATGTTTGATAAATTATACTAAAAAATTTTTGAAATAAGTGAATCATATTTGGATGCGCTTTAATCTCTAACAAAATATTTTTAAAAATTTCGCTTGCATTTCAATATTTAATAACAAATTTGGATGTATTCAAATTTAGATAATAATATATGGATAGTAAATATGTTATATATAACAGATTTATTATCGATATTTTTTATTATCTAAATTTGAATTGCTATTTATAACGTCCATCTGAACTTGTGTTTTTAGAAATATTTTATTTTAAATTGATTTTTTTTTTGTTGCAACTAAAGGCACCATTATTTTTCGACCGATATATTTCCTCTTTCAATATTCTTTTTAAAAATTCTTGTGAATGAAATCAAATTAAAGTACATATGTTTTTGGATAAAATTATGAATATGTTATAATTAGGTTAAAAATGGCTTTAGAATTGTATTAAAAGTATATAGAAAATTTCGCAGAGAAGATTTTAAGCACTCTTAATTTTAATCAAGGAAATAATTTTGGCATATATTAGATATTAAATTTCTTTACAATAGTATTAGAAAATTAAATTCATTTAATTAGAAAATATAAATTAATTTTTTTAAAGTAAAATGAAACATAATTCTTTTTCCTGTAATACTCTTTGCATATTTCTTTTGAATGCTTATGCCATTAACTTTGTTCTCAATTTCTATTTTTCCAATTGGGAAGCAGCACATTTAAAAATCCAAACTTAAAAATGATAGCAGCCCTAAGATCCAATATATCAGCATTAGCGTAAATTGTCTGAAAATCTCTCATGCTCAAACTTTTCTCGTATTATACATTATGCTCCTCCTCAACTAACTTTAAGAATAATATGTCCTGATACCCATATTTATTCTTCAAATGCATGGCATGTCAACATCAATCGCTTTCCCTCTAGACTTAAGCAGTTTGTTCTATAGCAATGAACCTCTTCGCTCTTAATTATACCTGAAGTCTTAGGTTTCTTTGGAAATGGCTCGAATACGCAAGGGGGGGCATTTTACTCTCTTTGAAGGGTTTATGGATAGAAAATCAATATTTCAATTTAAATTTCTTTGTTGCTTTAGATATAACAGCTATAATCAGTTTTTATTTTCGTTAAAATTTTGTTTATTTACATTTACTTAATCTAATTTCTGATGATGAATGATGGAAATGTATTACTGGAATGGGCTGTTTTAAACAATAATACGCTTGAATTCAAAATTATTATATATAAAAGCATTTAATTATTAATTTTATTTGATTTGTTATAAAATAATTTATTTTAAAAATGATTACATTTTTTTCATGAATATGTACAAATGTAATATATCTTAATGATAAATAAATTTATATGAAATATGAATCTTATATTTATTCTTAAAATAGTGTAATTGTGTTTTAATGAAAGTAATGGTCCAATAATTTTATATATAAAGGTATGCCAATGCATATTGTAACAAAGGCTAAATTTCAAATGTCATTTGCTTAATTTTAAATTGAAAATAAATAGAATTAAAAAATATTTATTTCTTTAAAAAAATTTTATTCAGAAACAGGAATAAAATTAGTCTTTATATTTGCGATAACTTAAAGGATTTTTTACATATTTTTTATTATAATTTCATCATGACCACCTGACAGTTGTAATAACATAAATCCTTCTCTGGTTTTTTAACATTGGTTGTTCATCACATAAAGGAAATATGAATTATTTTTTTCTTTCTTTTTTTAAGTAAAGAGTTTGTCAGTAAGAAATTAAAATCCTTTTAGTTTTTTGTTTTAAACTTACTAAGCTAACTATTTCTAAGAATCAAATATTTATTTGCATGTAGAGTCCAACTAATAAACCATTATTAAACCAATTTATCTATTCCTAATTCCAATCAGTTAAAATGACATATATTCCAATGTACTCTAAATAAGAATATGAATGCATATTATATCATAAGTTCTCAAAATGTAATTGAAATTGAACTATTCAAGAAAGTTTAAGTTATCAACAAAACAACATCGCAAATAAAAGTAAGCAATTATAAAATGTATTAAATATTTTCTGTCATAAAATCCCATATTCCAGGTGATATCATTCTTATATTTGTGATAATGTACTTATGTATTATAATATTTTAGTTCGTCCATTATTAAAAAATTTTCCAATCAATTGATGGTCAAAGAAGTGTATATATTATCAAGGCTTTCAGTCTACGATTTAAATTCTAGAATAATAGTTGCCATTTTCTACAATTTTTGTTCTCTTCTTTTTGAAACACTCCATTTATACAAGGGAAAAATAAATTTAAAAAAATTTAACCCAGCATATCTTTAAAAGCATATCCCACGATTTTCTTAACAAAAAGAAAAATGCATTTATAGAAAGTAAGGACAAAACAACAATCTAAGAAAATATTCTTTTAATACAGTCAATTTAATAAACGAATAAAAATTTCTAAATAAATAATAAACTATTTCGTATCATTTTAGTGAATCTCTTGATGCTGCCATTGGCAGAAAGATGACATATGTTGCAGCATTTTTGGTTAAATAAGAAGTTAAATTGAAATATAACACTTTGTTCCTTTATAGTCTATTATGCAAGTCGTAAAATTAAAATTCAAATACAGAAAATTTAATTTCTAGAAGACTAAGAGTTAAGACACAAAAAGAGAGTATATACTGTATTTTTATTTTATACTAGTTAGATTCCGGAATAATTAAGCATTAAAACCATTTAATTAAAGTTAATGGGATAAACTAGGATCTATTAATCAAAATTTCATTTAAAGTAACAGATTGAACCTAAATACTGCTGAAAGTAATATATAGAATTTCAGAATTTTGTGCCAGTACATCTTTTTTGCAATCAGTAGTTGAATGTCTTCTTAGTTTAAGTTATTAAAATATAAGAGCAGAAATACATTAGATATTGAAACAGTTGCCATTGCTCTTTTCTTTAAAATGGATAGAAACGAAATTTTTATTCACCAAAAACTTCAATTTTTCTTTTTAAATAATACTGTTGTGCAAATGCATGCCCTTAATCATTAAACATGCTCTAAAATCATAAGTAAAATCTCTATTTATATCACACAATACGAGACGATAAACTTTTAAAATATATATATATATATATACATATATATATATATAATAGAGACAAATATTTTCATTTATTGAAAATTTGTATTTGTAATTGTATTTCTGGATGCAAATAAAGATTTACACTAAAAATAGTAGGTATATATATCTGAAAATAAAAATAGTAGGCAAAAGGTTTTCTAATATAATTAATGTTGTTATAATATTTATTTTTAATATTTGTCTTTAACAACTATATCTATAAGAAATTGATCCCATTATTACAAACGCTTAGTCTCTCATCCCTTCAATGGGGGGATACACTCAGTTATAAGCATGCTTGGAAACAAAGCACAAGTGTTTTTGCGTTAGGTTGACCATCTGACCGGGACAGAAACGCATACAGTAGATTAATAGTAGCGCTCCACCCCCAAGACACAGGTCTGAGGTTCAATTATCTGTCTGAGAGAGGTTTATTCATCCTCTCATCCCTTCAATGGGGTGATAAATTCAGTTCAAAACATGCTTTGGAACTAAGCACAGGAGTTTTCACGTTAGGTAGACCATATAAACGGGTTACACACACATACAGAAGCTTAGTAGTAACGCTCCACTCCCAAGATGCAGGTCAGAGGTTCGATGCTCTGGCTGAGAAAGATCCATTGCTTTCTCATACCTTCAATGGGGGATAAATTCAGTTCCATGATTGGAAACTAAGCACAAGATTTTTTGCGTTTCTTGACCATGTAATCGGGACACACACTCTATATATATATATATATATATATATATATATATATATATATATATATATATATATATCCGTAATGTCATTGTTGCAGGGCAGACCAGGCTTCCTCCAACCATATTCTCAGGTTTTGGTTTCACCGTTCTTGAGATTATAAAAAATTCATTAATGTTTATAGACTTTAAGATTTTTCGTTTTATCGAGGTGGTTTGGGAAGCTACGTTATCTTGGATTAGAAATGACATCCAAAATTAACTTTCAGAATTAATACTAAATTTTGTTTTTGATAAAATGTGTACTATTGCAAATAGTATAATTTATGCATATATATTTAGTATAAATTTAATGATAATTAAACTTTAATGATAGATTTTTAAAAATATAATTATTAATGATATTTTCTATATAAAATCTAATGTAATTGACATGAAATTTCCAATAAACCTGATTTAATGCTATTTTGCTTCCTAAGCATGATTTTTGAGCTAATATATGTAAAAAAATCCAAAATATACTCTGTCTCTCTAATTTGTGTATTCTTTATCAGCAAATATAGTTTTCAAATCTATAAGTTACTTTATAAAGTATAATTGAAATATAAGTGTAAATTTTATTTAAATACTCTTTAATTTTAATATTCACAAGAAGGAAATCGTTTCCGAACTTTGTTTTATATTTAAACATGCAGCTTAAATTGTCCTGATTTTATTAAGAATTTAGTAATATAAAGGATTGAAATAATGTATATAATCTTTAATAATTTTGCTTTAAAACTAGTTGTTCATTAGCTTACAACATGTTTGAAATATTTATGTCGGAATTGCTTTTCTGTATACTAATAGTACCAAGATAGAATAATTGACTTGACATTTAATTGAATTTTCAAATTTTAATTAGTTCCCAAGAAATGTTGAAGCTTATTATGGTCAGATAGTAGAAAACATTTTTGTTATAGAAAGAAAAATTTAAAATACTAAAAATTGCAATTATATCTCTTTACACTGCATCTTTTCCCGTAAATCTTATTAGACAGTTTTAGGTCTAACTACATTACTTGAATATATAAGTTACTTTTCCATTTTTGGATTGTGATGGTGAGTATTCATGAAATGTAATAGACATTAAAATATACAGTAATATAAATGCGAAATAAAAGGCCCAGAACTGTATAATAACAATCTTACAATAAAATATTTTTGTATATACATTATTTTCTGAATTTATCAGAGCCGTTGTAACCTAGTAATTATGGTTTCTGCTTTCCGTCCAGAAGGGCAGAGTTCGATTCAAAGTGATGCCAAAGACCCAGTGAGTACATGCGGTATCCGCGCTAGTAAAATTTGTAGAATCAGAAGTTCTATGGTCGGTCGTTAAACAGTTACCATGTGATCTACAGAAAATGTCCTTTCCCTCCAAACCAAACTCAGAACTGAGAGAGTGGATCATCTGATGGTGCCATCTATCGGAGGAGTTTAGTCGTACTTTCACTTTCATGGTGATCTAGTTGAATGAAAGGCGCATCCTACTGATCTAAAATCACATAGCTGACGGCATAGCGATCTTGGCCTATCCAAGTGTTTTAAGTGACAACAACAACAGAATTTACAGTACATCAAGCAAACTCTTACACAATGGCCTCAACAGTAGATAAATTAATAAGTCTTGGGTCTTCAGTTCAATATTTACTGAACCCATTTTTAACTTTAACTTAGAATAATTCTTGTGTTTCGGAACTCATAGTAAATTACAGTCCCGTTATAATTAAGTTTAAATTATTAGTCCCATTAGTTTTTAAAAATGACCATAGACGTGTTCAAATAAAATTCTTTGTATGAAATTATAAAACTGTAGGAAGGAGTAAATTTTAAGGTAGAATTTCTTTTGATAATATATTTTTTTTCCAAATATAATAAGTTAATCTTAAAAAATAGAGATAAAAGTCATAAAAAGTAACATTTCATAATAAGTGCTTGAATTCCTACCTATCTTTTTAACGAAGAATGAATTCATCAAATTAAAACTCTGAAATATAACAATAACTACATGATTTAAAAAGTATACATTACCTCTTAAGATTAAAATCATTACAACTGTTAAAGTTTAATCTCTTTTAATTTAATTTTTGTATATAATTATTTTATATAATTAATTTAATTTATTATAATTTTTAAATATGAAATACTTTTATATATTCGTTAATGGCATCAAATTGAAGGTCTTTATAACATCAAAATTATGATGAAAAATATGATAAAGGTTTTATTTTTCACAATTAGAAGGTAATTATGTGTAATGATTATTATAATTATCTTTAAAAGGCAGAAATAATAAGACAGAATTTTTCGATTGTAATTCTTTGAGATTTGATAAATGTATATCTCCGGAAAAATATAAAAAAACTTAATTGCTTAAATTATTTTCATAATTAGTATTCAGTAATAATTACGTGCGAGTAATTGTTAATAAAATAACTATTTTTCTAAAATTCAAAACTAAGCAATTTTTCACGATAATGACGTGCTAGGAAATCATTGTTTTCCGAGTGAAAAGAATTTTCTCCTTCCCCTTTAGTTATTTGATCAGTTCGAGACAAAATATTAATATTATACATCATTTAGTCTAAGATGCGTCAAAAAGTTTTTGAGTCAAGAATAAATATGGCATTTATTTTAAATGCATCATACTCAGAAATTTTACATTTCAGAGAATATATAGAAAGGAATATAATGAATTTCTGGAGGAGATTTATTTTAGGAAACACATTCTATGATGGTTCAAAATAACATTTTAAAAATTTCATAGTTGTCCCATACTGTATAATAAATTTTGGTTAAATAAATATTTGTATCAAGAAAGCTTTATTATATATTTTACTGAAATATCGCAATTTATTTTACTTAGAGAAGCATAAATAGCCATGGTTTAGAGCACAATTTGATAAAATAAGAATATAAAGTAGCATGAAATAAAATTTCCAATATAAGAATCTCAATCACTTATTGAAGTAATTTTGTTGATTTTTTCAAATGATTCATCAAAATTTTAAACGACGGTCAAATTATTATATGTTTGTTATGTAATGATATTTTTTATAATAAATGGTTATATTAAATTGTATATCAAATTTCAGATTTTTTCCTTGGTAATCAACAATTCGCTTTAAGATACTATTTCTTGTAAACACCAAATATTATGTAAATCTTTTTTTTCTAAATTCATGCATTGGCACTTTAACCGAGGCTGTTTACGTTTAGTGAGACCAAAACTGGCCTACAATGGGAAAATTTCACCAACGTCTTTTGGAGTTTTTTATAAATAATTTAATGCTTTTAGACATTGGGAAGACCTATTGAGATTGGCTATGGAAAACGTTTTTGTTTGGAAATGTTGGCTATGTTTGGAAAACGTTTTTTGTCAGCGTGTTTTATTTATTACTTCTATGTTTTTAACTTTAATTGAAAATATTCTTCATTCAAACAATTTGTCTTTACTTGGTTGCAAATATTTAAACTCTGGAAATCAAAAGATTTATATATTAAATAATATTAGATATTTAATTGGAACAAAATATTTTCACAATCTTTCTTTGTTTTCTGTGACAATAATGTATTTAAAACATTTGAAGATATTATTTCATATTAATTATCATATCAATTTTTCTTATTTTTAATGAATTTTATGATTTAAAAAAATTTTTGCATAACTTATATCTGCTACGAACTTAATTCATGTTAATAATTGCACCATACACAA
Organism: Latrodectus elegans; assembly: GCA_030067965.1. Lineage (NCBI taxonomy): Eukaryota > Metazoa > Arthropoda > Arachnida > Araneae > Theridiidae > Latrodectus > Latrodectus elegans. Next base: position 9,517,043 of record CM057816.1, read on the forward strand.
TTCGTAATACTAAATTCTGGGGCACGACAATCATGTGGGACAAGGCCTAGAGTGCATATCTCTGTCTTCCTGACCGACAGGCCCTGTGCTGTGAAGTATACGTCCCGATTAGGTGGTCAACCTAATGTGAAACCCCCAATGTTTAGTTCCCAAGCATGCTTGGTACTCAGTTTATCAAACAACTGAAGGGATGAAAGGATAAGTCTTCCTTACCCAGTTCAAGAATCGAACCTCGGATCTGTGCTTTGATGTCGTGAATCGTCTCCACTAAGCTACTGGCTTTCTAATCTTAGCGTCTACTTAAAAGTATTAAGTAGAAATTGTAATTTAAGATTATTTTTGTGTCATGACAAACAATTAAGTCAAGATACTACTAACAGATGCAACTATTACAGTTATATAAAATGAATAATTATAATATTGTATATAAATTTTTATGATATTTCAAAGGTAATCATTCTTTCACATCATTTTAGGGAACAAATGCAAAAATTAAATTTCCATGTCTTTGCATTAAATTTCCATGCATAAATGTTTGAAAACTAAATTTAAATGTTAAATCTACTCTTATTTTAGTTATAAGCAGTGAATTTTTTCATTTAAAATAACAACAAAAAATTATATTACGTCAAAATAATCACGTGTATTTACGAGTATGTACGTGAGCAACAGAATCGAGCAATTAAAGCTAAATGCATTTGTAATTTGCAAAATTATTGCTTCACGTAAGAAAAGAAAAAAAATCAGAGAAAAGAATTTGTATTGATTTCCGAACCATCGCTTGGGTGTTTTAGAAAACTGCATTTCCTTTTATAAAAAAGGTTAATTTTAGGACTTAGAGCTTACAAAAGTCATTAAATCTTAGTTACAGAAGAAAAAATCAATATCTACTCCAACAGAGATATTTTTTCTCGCATTAAGATTTACATATAGAAATCATTTATAATAAATCTTTATTTCATTGTTTACATAAATTTATACAATGCTTCTAAGCGTTTTTATAAATTGTATTTGAAATAAAAATAGTTATTTTCATAACCATACGATAAGAATCATTACAAAATGAAATATCATTGTGTTTTATATTCTCTCTTGATTTTATTAAGTTTTGCAAAATTTCATGGTAAGGTTTTTATATTTGAAGATTTATGTTTTTGATTTTTAGCATTCTTTTAAATAAATTTATTTATGCAAAAAATCGTTATGATGATCAATATTTGATTGGATTAGTTTTTGCTTAGATAACATTTATTATTTGTTTGGAAATTTAACCTATATGCTACAGAAATGCTTTTATGTTCACAGTATTCTTTACACTGGCAATACCATTCATTCAAGTTTGAAAATTAGCTGCAAGAGTGGAATGTTGTTGGGTGTGTTTTCCTTAAGTCCCCCAAATTTGCTATGGAGTTAAATTTCGGTATTTGCATCACACAGGAAATATATTGGAATTTAAATAAATACCGAGGGACCTAACTTTAAACACTTCTGGTGCTATGTACATTTATATTAATGGCCATAAATTATCAATCGTCATCGGGATAAAAAGACAATATCACAGGGTGGAATTGATCTGCCAGAATAACTAGATGCACATGACTGTTTTCTTTCGTGGAGTACCAAGGCACCACTTTAGTGCCAGCAGATCATACCCCATATCAATATATTTCCTCTAGGCTTTGGCACAATGCAAGTTAATAAAGATGAACCCATGCTTTCGAAAAGTACTTCCCAAATTTCCTCATTCTGAATAAGGTTGAGATAGCAGAAGAATTCTGTAGAAATGAGCCTTGGTTTAATACTATTGCCAGTAGAGTTCATTTTTTGTTTTACATTTTAGGGGAAATGCGCCAATAATGCTAGATGAAAATTATGCTCAAACCATAATTACTTCTTCTGGACAAAAATTTTGGGTTCTGATAGAAATTTTTCAAAACATTTGATTTGAAACATCAAACGAGTTGCTTTCAAGAACCCAAAGAAATTCATTATTTTAAATATCAAAGTCACTGCTTGACATGTACCAACGTAAGCAATTTTCAAATAGAGAAAGATCTGTCCTTTGTTCTTCCATTTTATTTTATTCATTGTGAGGTTCACTCTTACATGTTAATTATACTACGATTATAATCATGTGTAAACTTCTTCATAAAAAGTTGCACACTTTATTTATCCTAGTAATCATTTAATAAAAATTACTATTTCAATACCATTGGTCCTTGTGAGTACAAGTATTAGTACTAATATCATATTTCTAATTTGTAGAAGTTGTATTTTTAATACATATAAAAAATGTTTCCTCAGAAATATAACAAAAATGTATTGTAATAGAAACTTATAATTTTACGTAAGAAATATGAGTACATGGTTTACAAAAAAATCTGTCTTCTAAGAAAAGTCCAATCTTAGAAAAAAGAATAATCAAAATTTTATGTAGTAAAATGTTATAAAAATAAATTTAAAAAAAAATTTAATAAGGGGGAATACCCACAATAGCTTGAATATACTGGCGGCATCGATTTTCCATGTTCTTATATAACTGTCGGCAACCAAAGGTATGAAGCGAAGAAAAGATAGGCGTAAGTTGTTTTCCAGCTCTCCTGTAGTTCATGGAACAGTATTCAAAACAAAAACCTGTCTCACAGATGATCTATAGCATACAAGTCTGAAGATGGGATTGGACATTCCAATATCTTCAAATTTAGATCCTCAACAACTTCATGAAGTCACGTGTCATCTCATCCATAAGAATAAATCGTAGTCAATTTCACCGGTATATGTGCAGACATATTGATTCAAGATCTCATGTTAACATCTCACACCTATCCCAGTTCTTCTCTGGAAGACATGGTCACAGTAACAAATGAGTGAGGTCATTGTCAACTTTTACCATTATTCCACCGCTATGTGTCTTTTCTCAGTGTTGGAAGGACGAAATATAGTACTTTATTTTCTCTCCAGATCACAACACGTCCTGAAACACTCTACTGTAGTATAAATCTAACGTGTGACGATTGAATTACTGTACCGACTGTAAAACGTACAGAATACCATCGTTGCTTGATCCAGGAAAAACGTTTTTTTTTTTTTTTTTTTTTTTTTTTGCACAAGAGAAGCGGATGCTTCTCTGTCGTCTGGTGAATGGGACATACACAACTTATTACCTTGCGTAGAGAGTTGCATGGTAAAGACTCCGTACTAGTCAATATTCTTATCCATGATGCTACACAGTGGTCTGCCACAACTTGCAGCACAAAAGTGCTTTTTCTCCATCGGAGACCAAGAACAAGAAAACGATCTTTTGCAGATGTTGTACTTCGCGGTTAGCCTGGACCATGTCTTCTGGACACAGAAGCTACATATTCATATTGACTACCGTGACGGTGAGGAACAGTACGAGACACATTAGAAACGTAGTTTATCTTTCAGCCTATGATATCCCCATTTCTATTAATCCGACTGTTCATCATTTGAATGCATCGGGCAAAACTACTTCTCTCATGCATTGTGGGATCCCCTGACTTCTATCAACAAATCTGAAAAAAATTGAAAATCAACAAAATTTACATTTTTAATTAAGAAAGTCTGTTGTTTGTACATTTTCCTCTCTTATTTATAAACCTGTTCTTATTTTGTCCAATTTTGTGTTAAAAAGTGACAGCTAGCATTTTCAGATGAATTTACACAAATTCATTTTCTTCATTTATGAACTATCAATTTTATTTTTAGTTTTTGTGCTCACAAAAGCATCTTATTCCTTAAATTTGGAGGTCAGTGTACTTATTCTGTAAGACCACACAAGTCTCAAATGTTAAATATCTAAAATAAAAATATTTATTATGTTTTTGACATTTAGTAATACAAAGAAATATAAATTTATTTTTGGTAACTAAAGCAATTATATTTTATGGCATATTTTTATGAGTACAAAAATATTTCAAAATTGAGGAAAATCATTTCTCAAGATGATATGACATAAATCAATATATGAAGAACTAATAAAACATACCTATCGTAAAATACAGAAATAAAAATGATTAAATGTTTAAAGGAAATTAGTACATATCGCTTAAAATGAAACATCAATTGATTTCTTAAGATCATGTACAAGAATAGGGTTGGAGTAAAATGAGATGTAGAAAATAGGGATAATTTTCCAGCTGAAGCCAAACGATCGATTTTTCATTGAAGGAAAAATTTAACGCATGGTGCATTTTATGAAGAAACATTGCAGGGGTGTTCACAAAACTCTTTTTTTTTTTCTTCCATAATCATTTTTTATGGAACAAACGATGTCTTCAAATGGGAGTATATCTTGGGGGAAAGATGAAAGCACGAAAAAGACGATGAAGATTCAGTGGAGATTTGCATGATAATCCATCTTATTTAGAAAAGCGGTATACTTTTCTAGAACTGATAAACACGTAAAAAATCTGAATAATCTCTGGAAAATGGTAGAGAGTACTAAAACTCTTGAGAAAGTTCAAAAAAGTTAGATTTTAAACAAAATACTTACTCTGCATACAAAATTTCTTGTTTAATCATATAGAATGTAAAATGCTATTATCATATCTTAATTTATGCCTAAAACAAATGTTTGGCTACTTTCCATTGAGAGTAAATTTCTATTTTGAAATAAATATTAGCTTTTACAAACAAGTGATTTCAATCAACCGCTATAAATATTTTTATTTTAAAACCAAATTTATCTTCAAATCGGTATTTCCTATTAAAAAATGTAAATATTTTTCATTAATTTAACTTCCTGCGTGAATATTACTTATCTTTGACGTGTGTGAGTTTGCAGAAATATAGAGTTAATGTTTAAATAATTTTGAAAAACAAGAAATATTGATAAACTTTTGGTGTAAGAATTCCAGATAAGTGTATCTAAAAAGGGTAAATGAGAAACTTATGTTTACTTTAAAAGTTCTAAATATTCCTTAGGAAATCATTACTGAATGTTCAATTTTGGAATGACTTAAAAGTTTACAAAAGCAATATATATATTTTTTTAACAATGAATGAAATATGAAATGAGATTTATTGGTTAATAAAATTTAAATACAAAAATCACGATTGTTACAAATGAATTTCAGGATAATTATTAAAATACCTTTTAAATGCAATCATCTGTTTAAAAATTTTAAATAATTTAACTAGTTATGTATTCATTTATTACTAATTATATATTAATTAGGTTATTTATATTATAATTATTGAATTTTAGGCAAATAAACTCAAATAAAAACTTTAAAAGTATTTTTTTCCTATAAAAATTAACCTGTTGAACAAATAAGTTTAAAATGTTTTTATCAGTTCTTGGTGCAAGAAAATGAGTATAAGGAAAGATACATTATGTTTAGTTAACTATTTCGCTTCTAAAATTGTTTTTCAAATATTAAACATTTCACATTATGTTTAATATATTTACTTTTCTTCTCACATCAATTAATATTTTGTATTGGAAATTGCAGAAAATTTCAAAAATGAATAAATTGTCTTAAGATTGTTGTTATTACGGTATTCAATAACAAATAAAAATATATTTTTCCTCTATGTGTGGACTTATGTCACACAATTAAATAAAATGTAGTTGTTCTGTTTAGACATATATATTATTAATATAATTGAATGGAATTTAAATGTTTTATCAATGAAATATCTTAAAATAGAATCAATTTCAAAGTCTTATATTTCCGAATTATTTATAAACATTTGTCCTACTTAAATAAAATACCCAATAACTTTATAAATCTAAAAAAATTATTAAGTAGTGTATTTAGCTATATACATACGTATAAAATATTAGAAATGTTTACTTCAATTCTTGCACATTTAATTCTTATATATTTTAAACTCACATAGGGCATTTTGCATGTTAAATTCCTCTACATTTCTTTTTCATTTCACAACAGGCTGACATAAATCGCTTCACTACAGAAATTAGGGATTCATTGATAAAACTCTCTTATAATAACAGAAGATTAAGAAATCCCGAAAATGTCGTAGACTTCAAAATGGAATAATTTAATCTTCATAGTGTCTTACTTTATATATTTTGATTTCAAAATTTTGAATTACACTCAATCAGTAAAAAAGTTCATTTTGTTTTATAACTAAATAACCAAAAGAATTAATCATTTAAAAAATTAAAGCTATATATTGATGATATGTATTCCTTAGATCAATTAAAAATATTGACAAAAACCTTATTCTTTTAAAAGTAAAATCAAAAAATATAACTTCCACTTTTTTGACAAAAAAGTATTATGCAATAAATTTCGAATTGTAAAGTGGCTTCAAATAAACCATAAAAAGTTATATGTACTTAAATAGTTCAATAGATAGTTATGGCCACAAATAATGCTATATTTTTGACAAATTTCGCATTTTGATTCAATGAAAATGTTAAAAATTAGGGATGTGTGTATGATTTATATTAATATTATAATTCTTAAATAGTAATTAAGGGGTTGAATATTGACCATGCCTAGTTGAAAAAAACTGTTTTTTAATAATTTGGGATGTGTGCTTACTAAACAGAAAAATAAGCTTACATTAATTAACTTTTAATCGTTTTAAGCATTTCTATATATATTATATATTATTTTCTATACATATTTTTTATGTAACTATTCTTAAATCTATAATATGGTGGATACATAATAAATAATTTAATAAATCGAAAATATTTAAATTTGCTTTCACTTTTCTTGAAATGCTAGAAATTTAATTTTTACTAATATTGCTTATACATTTAAGAAAATATTTTTATTTTTTATGAGTAAAAAAATTTAGAATTTCTAGCAATGATTTGATCATTAATAACTTGAATGAATGCATTCACACTTTAAGGTATAAGGAATTCTATTAGGGAAAAAAATTAAATTTATTATTAAGCATAAATTTGCATATTGATTCCGGATTAATAGTTTTCCTAAATAAATAAGAGTTAACATTAATTCAAAGAAATGTTGCAATCAACAGTTATATTCAAAACTTAAAATTGAAAAAAATCGCGGAAGTTATTATTTAAACATGTTTTGGAGTCAGAAATTCAAATAAAAGAATAAGTATAAGCAAATAATAACTATATATTTAATATTTAATGAATTTCTTATTCTATCAGCTACTTTTTGTTCATTCAGAAAGTTATAAAAGCAGAATGGAAATCGGTTACCTCTATCTCACGAAACAGTTGTTAAGCTACATAAATCATGCTAGCCATTTTTCTGTCTAAAATGTATCGTAAACTACAAAAACTTTGTTTTATATTGTTTCAAGCATAAAAAATTACTTAATTTGTTGTACTTTGGAAATATTTTTGAAAAACGTTTTATTTAAAGAGAAAACTGTTTTCATTTTAAAAGTTATATTTAAATTTTTCAAATAAAAAATAGGATATGCTGCATTAATTTTAACAAAAGTCTCTTTTAAAAATTATTTAATATGGTAATTATGAAAACGTGTAAAAAAACCCATTAATTAAAAAACTTTAATTTCTAGGTTTTTATACAAATATTTTTAAAGAAAACTAAGGTGAATGTTAATATTTTATTTTAAAATGCATTGTTGCCCTTATAATAATCTCTGTCTATATTTATGAGTTCACATTAAAAATTACAGCTATATTTAACATCATTAAGTTCACATGCTTTAATATGTCTTGAAATTTTAATGTTTCATTCAATTTCAACATACATTTGAAAAAAAATATATTAAATTCTTAAGAATCACTAAGTTTTCATTGGAGTCACATCTCAAGTCTCAATTTTATAATTACAAAAATCATAAAAAATTATTATATATAAAGAAGCATAAAAAAATGCATTTCATGGATGCACTTTGCATTAACGTTTTACTTACCTACACATACACACACACACACACATATATGTATATATATATATTCACACATATAATCTAGCAAATAAAAGCAAGGAATAGAACAACTCAATAATCCAACTGTTCTATTATTACATTGAAAAAAAAGTAAACTTCGACGTAATCTTGTAATCTTGGATGGGCATAGAAGTTCCTTTCTCAGTGAGCATTCACTTATCTTTTCTGCGGAAATGATAGATGAACGTGGTCCACCTTCTAAACGGGCTTGTGGGTGGAGTGACGTGGGTAAACCTATTTGCCTCTGTGACTTGGTGACCGCCGTGTAACTATAAATGAGTAGCACATTCCTGACTTATTATGGCTAATAGTTATTCATTCAGCGCCCACCGTTAATAAAGAATTGCCGTTAGTAAAGAAATATATATTGCTTGTCATTTGAAAAGTTGTCGCACCGTTAGTAAAGACCGTTGTCGCACAAGCATGCTTCCATGTACCTAGATATGAACTGGGTTCTCTCAATTAGAAGCAATCAGATGGAAATATTGTGATATTGAATCAGGGACCAAGAAGATGGCCCCAATTTTTGACCTTCCCCCGGAAGTTTCATTTCACATGAAGGACATTCAGACAAAGATATATTTAACGTGTTTCAGCCGTCTTTACTGAACACGACAGGTCGTCGGTTAAACCGGGAATTGAAGTCACTGCCTTCCAATAATAAGAACGACCCCCTAACAAATTAGGTCTTTGCTGCCCCTCATTTGGAAAATTAATACTTGTACACATATCAAACAATCAATAAGTACACATGTGTACATAAATTAAGAATAATGCAAGTTCAGGGAAAGAAAGAGACAGAAGCAAAACAAATGTGACTTATTTGTAAAGTTTATTTATTAAACAAATGGCAAAAAGTAAAAAAGACGCTGTATATTTGACACCATTAATAAAAATTACTATTTTTACTCCCTGTAGCCAATTTGAGAAAAGAACCTATTTACAAAAACCAATACAGTGGATAAAAATGTATTGGCAATTGACTGTAAATGATAATATTTGCTGACAAAGTATGTTTACAAATTTTATTTAACTATAGAGATTACAGAAAGAGACAAGACATAAATATAACGAAATTTTCATTTAAATATTTTTTGAGTCAAAATCTACGAGAAAATCCGAAATTTACATGATAAAAAAAGTATTCGCTAATTATGAAATTGACAAAATTATGAACGCAAACAAAATCCGTATATGTTTAATACTTTGTATTTATACCTTCTGCATTTATAACAGCTTGTAATCTATTTCTCATAGAGGAAACTAAGGTATTTGTTGTACTGTGTTGGGAATTTTGTGGCACTCTTGGAAGAGTAAACGTTTGAGGTTGTCTTTACTTGAAATTTTATGTTTCCTGATTTCTAGATCCAGCAGGTGCCCTAGATTTTCAATTGGATTGATGTCAGGTGATTGAGGTGGGTTTTTAACTGGAGATGAGCATTTTAGCGTAGCTATTCATGGGTGAAATTCACTGCATTCTAGGGGTCATTGCCTTGTTGAAAAATGAATGATGTTCCCCAGTCAAGATTTTGGGCACTGACTTTTATGTCATGACGCAAAATGCCAATGTATTCACGTGCTGTCATTATACCATCAATAAAATACAGGTTGCCCACTCCATTAGCTGCCACACAGCCCCAAACTAAGACGCTGACTCTACAATGTTTTACAGTAGCAGTTAAATGTTGCTCTTCCAATTCAGTATTTGGCCTCCTCCCCACACCTCGTCGTCCATCCCTGCCTAAAATGTTAAAATTTAATTCGTCGGAAAAAATAACTGTGTTCGAAAACTCTTCAGATAATTTAACGTGATATTTAGCGAAATCTAACCTCTTTTTTTCAATTTATTTCCGATATTAAAGATTTCTTTCTATCTGCCCTTCCATAAGAACTTCTCTCATGTAAAACATTCCGTACAGTCTGTATGCTGAAAATCTTTTGCGAAGTGAAAGCAACATCTCTAGCTATCTGGGGTGCACTTATTCTAGGGTTTTTCTTAACCTTCTCTTAATAATGACTCGTTCTTCTCTTGTAGAAAACATGCGAAATCGTCCACTTCTAGTCTTATTTTCTGTTGATCCTGTTTCCTTGAGCTTTATTACAACAAATCTGACAGTAAATAAACTTATATTCAACTGCACTTCAGACGATAAGTTAAACCTTCATTTCTAAGCCCTATAATCGTGTTTGTTAACAATAACGTCCAACTTCTTCGATTTCGAAGTCATTTTACAGCAGTAATTGCAAAATAATGCTCTTAGAGTAGTTTTGCTGACTTTACGGCGGTGGAGTTTCTTACCAGTCGAAACACATGACTTCAATATAACAAAATGTGAATAGCAATCAAAACTTTGCCAATATAATTTTAACATGCAAATTTTCGTTTTTGTAGAAAAATTCGTAGAAAATGCAAATTAAAATTTTTACTATTTTTATATATTTGTTTTGTATTTAATTACGACAGCTAAAATTGCAAAACATTTTATTCATTTGTCAATATGAATAAATTAAGGCAATTTCCAATAATTTTTTACCCACAGTATAACATGGTTGGTATGATGGTTAACATATCATATAACCCTCAGACGATGCAATACATGCCGTACAAAGCCTAGACATGCAGAGTATCAAATTATCAGTCTGATCTTGGAGATTATTACACCACTCATCAATCAAGTCTCCCCAAAATTCCGGTAGACATGAAGGAGGGGGTTGACAAGCTGCAACTCGTTGGCCAAGCATTCTATATTGGAATCTCTATTAAATTCAAATCCAGTGAGTATGCTGGCCAGGCCATACGGGTAATATCCTACGATTGAAGACATTCGTCTACAACGTTTGCTTGGTGAGGACGGGCGTTGTCATCCATAAACAGAAATTCTGCACCTATTGACCCCCGAAACAAACGTACATGTTGTTCCAGAATAACATTCCGATAGATGTAGCCTGCCATAGTGACATTCTGAAGATGCAGGTTAGTTCTGGTACTCTGAATAATTCCTCCGAAAACGAGCAATCCTACACATCCATAATGGTGTTCTTTTGGTGGCAATGGATACCCGGTCCTCTAGATGTGAAAGTCCGGAGATAATTAGACTGTAAGCTAAACATGGACTCGTCGGAAAACATCACACAAGACCACTGATGCAGCGCCCACAATACATGCTCTATAATCCAGGTTATCCGGAGGCGACCGTGAGTTTCGGTATGTGGAACACATCTGACAGGCCTTCAAGTATATGCACCAATGTGCCCTAATCGTCTGTACACGGTCTGCTTTGAAACTGTCGTACCGGTAACTGAAATGAGCTGATGAGACAGGTTTGATGCTGTGCTCCGTCTATTTCTTTTAACAGTAACTGTCAAATACCACTCCTCATTCCGCGTGTAACTTATAAGCGACCTGTGCTGTAACGTCTATTTACATTACCATCATCTTGGAACCGTTGCCGAATCTTGGTGATGACATTCTGACGATTTCAAGTTCCTCGGATACTTCCAACTAAGTACGTCCACCTTCCAGACCACTGATAATTCTACCGCGTTAAACATCTTACAAATGCTTCCTTTGTGCCCTAACTATGCGGTTACTACACAGTAAGGCTTTTAAAGCGCTTGTGAACAATCTTACTTCTTTGCAACTATTCCTTATTTACCCCTCTTTGACACTCTCGTCATTGTGAAGTTCTATTTGCGCTATCTGGTGGTTTATTGTAATATTTGTATTATTCTTCAAGATGTGTGTGATAATTCTACATGTGAAATTTTTATTTCAGAGTTCAATATCTTTGAGATTCTGATTTATTCTTAATTTATGAACATAAATATTTCAATCCAACCACGTTTATGATGAGTTTCGTGAAATAATGGTTTTTATTAAGTATGAATTTAAAATCTCATTTTTGTAAAACAGTTGTCATCTCCCCCATTAATATTTTAAAAGAAATTTTTTCGCCGGTGTTACTATCAGCGTCGTAAAATATTATATGCTTTTAAAAACCATGAATCCATCTGGTGTAAAATGTTGCTTTAAGGAAACATATTTTTTTTTATACTGAAACATTATTTTCTCTAACAATTATGGAGGGATTAACATTTTATTCATGCATCATCATCAATATACGATACTTGGTCATAGAGTATTGTGATTTCCTTTGGCACCATTTCCTCGAATACTTAAGTTAAGAAAATATTGCTGTACATTAATATCACTGCACAATCACAGGTTAAATGAAAGAGAGCTAATTTCTATATTCTACATAAATAACTCATCTCCTAAAGCTTTTGATGATTTTTGCTAATACAGAATACTGTATAAAAATTACCACGGTGAAATTGTCTTTTTCTTTAAGACATTGCTGCTTAAAGATTAAAAGTAAGGAAGCTTAATGTAGGTATTTCGAATTAAAAATGAAATTTCTAGGCTTTTAAAGGATAATAATTTCAAAATCAATTCATAGATATTAGAATTCTAACTAAATTTGCATTTATTTTCAACTTAAGTGAATTCTAATTAAAGTAGCGTCATATTTTATTCAGGATAAAAATGTGGAAATTAGAAGCAATTTTTTTATTATTGTGATGAAAATCATGCGAAGTATAAATGCAAATGTTAAAAAAAACCATGCAAATTTTTTTGTGTCAATGAAATAAGGAAAGTCAAGGAAAAAAATTAATAATTAACCGAATTTATGTAAAAATGGCATTAATTCATTTATACCCTTTAATTTACTTGCCATTATACAGAGAATTTCATGATCAGAAGGAATTCATATTATATATATATATATATATATATATATATATATATATATATATATATATATATATATATATATATATATATATATATATATATATATATATATATATATATATATATATATATATATATATATATATATATATATATATATATATATATATATAGAATACCTTTGTATAGGTATATTAAGCATTGTGAATATTGAATTTCTAATCTATTATTGATTGCAAAGTTTTGTTATTATTATATGAATCGCTGAGTTGGATTCAGTAACTGATTTTGTAGTCACTGTGACAATTGTATTGAAAATAAAGTTACGCATTTTTTAACTATTCAACCGATAATTTTTCTTTTATAGCCATTTAAAACTTTTTGATTGATAATAATTTTCGCAAAACTAACAGTTTATGGATTGAAAAGTTTCATCACAACATTTCGCCATAAGCATTTCTGAGATTTATTTTTAACATCGCCAACGTTTGAGTGCATGTTCCTTGCAGTTCAGTCGTTGTTAGTTAATAATATTGGTGTCATCTTAAATAATTGACTGATATTTACATATAAAAGAAAATAAATGACAAGTATGTGTCTTTATTTACAGCACTTATTTATCCTACAAATGTTATTGGTTTACATTTTTATATTTACTTCATTTTTTGAAATATTTTGATTCTTTCTTTGTTGAGGTCATTTTCGGAAGAGAAAATTAAATTCATAAACTATTGACAGACCAGAATGCTAAAAATTCAGATGCAACATCTTAAAATTAATAAAATGATAATCTCAGAAAATTACAAACGTAATTTTTTATTTAGCATATATACATACATATTAACTGTAAAACTTTACTCCATGATGGTTTGCTTCACAAGCATTAAAATCGGGCCCTTTTAAAATAAAGTGTTAATTCAGTCATATCACATAAGTTTCTATTTCTATGGCTCAAATTATAATATTTATGTGAAAATGTAGGAAATATACATAGAATCAAATCATAAACAAATTTATCAATCAAAACAGTACAAAATTTATAATTTAACTTTATGTTTTTAAAAATTATAATAAAAAAGCGCACTTGATCCAAAGATTTTCAATTTTAAATTATTACTTCTAATTTCTCAAATTCCCATAATAATCCAGAGACACAAGAAAGGATGCAAAACTGCTGCAGATTTAACCTTACACCACCAGGAGGCCTCTACGTGGCAGAGAAGAAATGCTTCAATTTTCGGGGAATGTATATAATAAATAAACAAAGAAATCGTTCTCTTTTCATATGAGAGTTAATAAAATCTTCGTAAAATATCTGTATATGTTTTGTTAAGTTTTTGAATAAATTGGGAAACCGTTCGTAAGTTTATGCAATAAGTTAAAATAAAAAAGTATAGCTAGTTGAAGTATTAGAGAACATTCTTCTTTATTTAGTCTTAAATATGATTTATAAATAAGCATATAATTTAATTTTATTCTCATCCATTTTTTTTTCAAATTTAAATTTACATTCGTACATATTTTTGAATTTAAAACAGCTACTCTTTTACACTTAAAATAAAAAAAACAACATCTAAAATTCAATACTTTGTAGAAAGACATTATAGATGAAGTTATGAAAATAATTAACATCAAAAGAATTACGTCAATGAAGTTATAAATAGAAATTGAGATGCAGCTTCTGTTGATCTAAGGATTTGAGCACCATGATGGTAGAAGTCTTCGCTCGGGTTGGTGTTCTTTTTAATCAGGCACTGGTCTTTCGGCCTGTCTAGCTTGGAAGACCTTACAGGTAGCGAGTTACTACCTGCAACTCTCCGGTTCATTGGCGAAAGCAAGCCTTATCTCCTCGACAAGGAGCAACGCCATCTACATCAACACTCACCTCTTTAGAACATCGTTCTATTGTTAATTCTCAAATTACGAAAAGTTGGAAGATTCTTCTTTGCTATCTCTTGTTCGCGGCCAAGAAGTCATTATCTTTATATGCCTTCAACTGTAACAAAACCTCTTATACCGTTATTTCCAGATAAGCAACCGGCTACATAAGGAGTCTGTCGTATCTCAAACGGAAGAATGTTTTTTGGTCTGCTCTAAAAGTAAGACAGCAGGCTTCTTCTCAATACAACCGCAGCTATTTTGGACTCTCCAGGGAGAACATTTACTCATCATCCCTTCTGATCTTCGATTTCCACAAGGTCAATGATCTGATGGACCTCGTCTGAGTTCGTCAGACGTTTGGATGATTAGCCACAACAACAGAATTTTACGTAAATGTTCTTTTCACCAGAAAAGGTGAAATTTAAAACCTCCTTTCTAAATCTGTTTTGTCTACTGGATTCATGAAGTGAAATGAAAATTCATTCGAAGACGGTTTATGTAATTGATATAATTAGAAATAAAATAAATGTAGTTGGATTAAGAATAAAAAGGTGGAGTGGAATTATCGACATATTTCTCTCCAACTTCATTGTTCTGACCAGGATGTAAGGATGATTTTTGTTGCTTGAATAAATGAAGGCAAAAGTGTGAAATACTGGTTCTATGGCACATAACTCTACGAATAGAATAAATAGTTTACTCTATATACGTGTTCAAACAACATCAGGATATTCTGTACTTAACTTCTACTATCAATAATTTTCACTGAACAGCAATATCATTTTCTTTCAGAAATATTCCATGAGGTTAGAAAGGAATTTTTAGTTTAGAATTAAAGATGATTTTAATTGCATGCGTGAAGATAAGTTTTGAATAAAAAAGTATTATTATTAAATAGTACTGGAAAAGTAATGTTTTAGTTACAATTAATGTTTAATAAAATGTTTTAGTTACAATTATTCATTTTTAAATATCAAGAGCTATCTTAGTATAGAGACAACGTTTCCTTTCTGATAATAACAGGCTTATAGCTTAGAAGCAGAGATTTCAGTTTGTCTTTTTTAACAGTTTTGAAATAAAAAAATTATTAATTACTATTGAAAATGATAAAATTTAAAGATTTAATTAAAAGATTTACAATTGTGAAAGGAGATTTAGATGTTTGAATTTTTCTGTAAATATATGAACATAATTTATTGTAAATTCATTAAATATGAAATACTCTCAAAATAAAGAAAAATTTAAATTCAGTTTGATTTCATAAAAAAAGAACATATTATTAATTGTTTGAAAGAGAAATATAAAAGTAATTTTGTTCTTTAAAAATCTATTTTCAAATAAATAGGTATTTTTGTCAAGAAAGTAATGGTGAAGAACAATATCAAGAATAATATATAGAAAACTACTTAGAGATAAATATTCCGATAAAAGATATATAAATCTCTCAGAATTTGTTTTCAGAACACTTTGCAATTTTTTGGTCAGAATACAATAAAAAAAAAAAAAAAAAAGATATTTATAAATTTTGATTTCCCTTTTTGTGACATACAGTTGATTTTTGACTCAGAGAAAAAATATTGACGCATAGTTTGGGTTATGAAAGCAAACCATTAAGATGCAAGCAGCATGATTTCTCGTTTTCAGAGCTACTTTCAAAGAACTACTAATTGTATCTTCAAGTAAAAAGAAATTATATATTGAAGAACATTACTGAAGAAACAAAATTGCTTGAAAAATGATTTGGATAACAATCAATTTTATTTAGAAAAAAGTGAAATGTGAGTATATTTTAGGAATTTAAATCGGAATAATCAATAAAACACACTTTGAAGGCGATACCAGCAAAAATTTTAAATCGTTAAAGAAGCAATTAGTTTTAAAAATTTTTCACGACATTTTCCGATTAAGAAATCCTTAAAATTAATGAAGTAATTTATTTTAAATAAATAATTCATAATAAAATAAATTCTTATCTGTAAAATATGATGTATAATTTAAATTAATGATAAACTTATAAATCAAATTTAAAAGAAATTGGAATCTAATACTTACCGTTAATTTACGTTTGTTTTTTTAATTTAATTGTTTGACACATTTTATTAAAAGTTGTAAAATATTTAGCGTAAAATTTGAATATTAAAATACCATTTTAGTGATATTTATATGTTAACTATATTAATATAAAGAATTTTTTTATAAATGTAATTGATTATTTTATAATGTGCGAGTTTTTAATTATAAGGCCGTTTTGTGATTGCATTCATTATGAGGAATTTATAATGATATATGTGCTTGTTAAATCTGTGGAATTGAAAGCCTTGTGTATCGGTCGTTCAGCAGTTACCATGGATGTAATAGTCTGGAGAAAGATTCCTCTCCTTCCTTATTAATGTCAAAATTGATGGAGTGAGTCCTCTGGTGGTGGCATCTATCGGAGGAGCCTTTCACCTTTTTGGTGCTCTGCTTAAGCTAAAGACGCACCCTACTAACTTAATTCGCTTAGTCAACGGCATAGCAACCTTGGCTTGTCCAAGTGTCATAAGTATCAACAACAACAGAATTTATAGTAAAAAACCTGTTTTTTTGTAATAAAACGCATTTTTTAGGATTTTTCAATTTTTTTATAAACAGAAATTTGTGTGACTGCGTTGTTGCCACAAAGCTTCTATTTTTATTTTACAAAAATAATTTCTAAAAGTGACACATAAATCTTTGCACAAAACAAAGAAAAGAAACCTTTAATTGTACAGCAGTGAATAATTCCAATTTTGAATGCTTTAAAATAAGGAAATTAAAACTTGTTTTACTCTAATATATGTAAGTAAAATTTTCGTAATTGACACAACCTTTAACATTTTTTCCATTTCGCATTGCAGATTTTATTGTTTTAGTTATAAAACAAGGAAAAATATTATGCATGTATTTTTAATGTAATTCATTATATCTAAATATACATATTTAATATATTAGGATTAAACTATAGTAAAAGCGATTTCTATTAAGATACCTACCTAAGCATAATGTTGATGAGAATTCAAAAGATTTGCATTTGCTTATTGTCATGAAAATAATTAATATTTTGCTAATATTAAATAAAAATTTTTTACAATCTTGAAGTATTCAAGTAAAAATGAAACAAAGTATATATGTTGTAAAAGTGCTACATTATAAATTTTGCGTTTTCATTATAAATTTTGTAAAAATAATGTTATTACAGACAATGTAGTTTTCTTATACATTATCAATAAACTAGTATAACAAATATTAGCAGACACTTAACTATAGAAAATAAATTATTCAGTGACTGTCTGGCGTTATAATGCCGTATTAAACAAAACCATATTGAATTAAAAAATGTAATACATTATAAAATAACTAAATAATATCATCATAACACATTTTTCAGGGGCAAATAAGACATTAAATGTCTGAGATGCTTAATGCAGATTCTAATGTACTAATATTTGCATAACATATAATTTTTATAAGCTATCAGTAAGGTGTTCGTATTAATAGAGATATATTTAAATCAATGATCTACGCTATTTTTATAAGAAATAAAATCTACATGTACAATTTATTATCATTGTCTTTTAATGCAAAAATTGTAGCTGTTTTGATATTAAATACTTAAATAACTAACAGAATGACAAAAAGCCTCAAAACATTCTTATTAAGTTATAATAAATAAGCAATATTTTACCTAGAATATAAATATCTGATTGATTGATTCATGATAATGTAGAAGTATATGAAAATATTTTATGTACAAAATGATCTTTAATTTGATACCATCAATATCTCGTGGATGTCATAAATATTTGAAAAATTATATTCCCTAAACTACTTTGCATAGAATCTCATGTTCCGATTATTAATTTAAGCAAAAACTATTTATTTTAATAACTGGCAGTTCACATCATCAAACTCCTTGGTATCCTGCTTCTAAGAGATGTATCAGTTTATTATTATTCCCTAGAATTTGCTTTTAATGTAAAAGAAAATTTAACGTAAGACACATTATGATACAAAGATCTTCTGGGTTAAATACTGAGCAAAGGTTCCTTATAATTCATGATGCCAAATTCTGAAATTGGCGATTTTTTGACGGATTTTCTTATGAAACTGGCACAACTTCGTTTTTATTATGTCATACATATGGAGACCTATAAGAATTATGCTGAAAATTCTATTTTGGTAATACTAGTATTCACATCATCGGCCACGTCACGATACGTCATCTTGGCAACATTTCTTCAGAAAAAAAATTCAAAATTTGGAATTATGGATTATACGGCACATGTGCCAAATACTGAAATATTAAAAAATTTTTAAAAAAGTTGCAATAATTCAATAAAACATATTTACAAATACAAAACATTGTCCAACATCCTTATAATAATGTTCAATAAATGGTAAAAAAAGAATCAGCTTTCTTTAATCAATATAGAAAATTTATTATTTTTCAAAGTTTGATTTTAAACTCTATGTAGAGTAAGATTTTCTGTTACCAAATATAGATTTAGTTCTCGGATATTGTAGTGATGTGATAGGAAATGGTAAATATGCTTTTGTTGATCTAATAGATGGGGGTATTTATTAAACAACAAGTGCAGGCATGCGTCGTGAATATACTAATTATGCGCATGTAGAACATATGAAATTTATGAATTGTGTTTTTGTTTCTTATGCCATCTGATTAAACAATAGGCTATCTATAGTTGGTTGGTGTCGTGACCATGGACAAAATTAAATATGACCATGAGTGTGCAGAAGATAATTGGCTCTACCTTCTTGAGGATTTCAGAGTATTAACTCTTTTTTTTGTCGATCCAGGCAACATTTCTTATAGCATGAGTGTGTGGCAGCACATTTCTTATAGCATGGCATTCCTCAAGCTGATCTAAAGATTTTAAAATGGAAGGGCAGTCAAAAATGTGTCTTGATGTTAGTGGAATATTATTATAATTAATGCAAAGACGGTAGGCTCCGTTGCCATCTCTCTGAACCTTCTAAGGCGAGACATAGTTTTAGTATGGTTTCTATTTGCGTTTGTTAAATCAGATCCATAAATCCATAAATTAACAAATATCCGAAAACAATAAGAGGACTTCGAAACAAGTTCTCTTTTTCAAATCTTAAACAGGAAAACGTTTAACCCAGTGTAAACTGGGTGATGTTGCTTTTTCTACACATAGATAAAAACTTCTTTCGATAGTCAATTTTAAAATGTTTCAAGTGTCCACTTATGAATCTTGATAATGCTTTCTCCTGCACGCGACAACCCTTAAAGGTGATCTAACCTCTTGGTCCGTGAATTGTAGAAATATGTATCGTTTCATCAAAACCAAGAAAAGCAGATAAAACCAAATCTTAGTTTTAGTTATGCTATCAAGACTATCTTCCTTCCTATTGCCACTTGTGAATCATTTTAACATTTGAGATGAGATCTCTGACGTAGGGCAAAGAAGACAAATGGGAAAATTCCTATAATTATAATTTTAATGAGTGTAATCTAAAATGAGAATTAAAATAATCATATATTATTCCACCCTATTACTTAATATATGGTCACCCGTTTCTTATGGCTGATAATTAAAAATAGGTATTAAAAATGGACACGGACTTTGGAAAGAGCAAAGCACCGTCCATTTGAAACTATTTTTTTTGTAAAACTGTAAGAAATAACACACTATACAAACAATAAGATTGATATTTTGTTATAATAATGAATCTATATATAGAGTTACCTTAACTTACGAGTCATGAAAGGATGGATAACGCTGTCTCGATAAATCATTTCTAAGAAGTAAGAGAACTTTTTTTTTACTTTACACTATAAATGTATGAATTTACTTAAATAATTCTTGTCCCTATACAGTAAATCAATAATAAGAAATCACTATATTAAAAATCAAGAATCCATAGCTTGGATAATTTTAAGGCGCATTGAAATTTTTGAAATGATTACATTTACAAAAATGTAGAAATCTTTTAAGTAAGACACAATGTATAATGGTAAACTTAGAACGATATTAAACTTTAATTGCTTAATAATTTTTATTAACATTTTTAAGATAGTTATGCTATAAAATTGCAATTTTATTCATATTATTTAGAAATTTATATTCTAAAATTCAAGCATTTTTTTTCTTTTATAATTTTCCAAAAAATGTACGATAATACGAAGAAAATATAATCCACATTGTTATTACACTACATTCTTCAGAAAATTATGACTTAAAACCACATATTCTTACTATTTACCTTCTATGTAAAAGTTGAGTTTTTACGTATAGTTACGAGTTGATATTTAATCAAAATTTTTATTCATGAGAAAATTTTATTAATTTTGTTTCCATGGAAATACTAAATATATTTTAAATGAAATTTTGTAATTAAAAATAATTATAAAATCTTAGTAAAATAAAAAAAATATTATATTTATGATTTATTAACCTCTTTGTACAAATTTCATAATATTTACCAATAATTTTTATATGTAAAAAAGAAATGACTTAAAAATATTTGCAAATCTTATTGAGTATGCCGTATTTTTTTATAGATTACTCAATAATTGACTATTTAATTAATTGGTTTGATGATATGATAATATTGTAATAATATTTCTTTATTATTATTTAAAAATAATTTTCGTTTAAATTTATGTAAGGAGAAAATAATTATTAGAGTTCTTTTCCTTCTTTCTCACCTACAACACGCTTATGCAGAATAAATCTCTGAAAGTGCTTTTAGAAATAGAAAAGAATTTCTATTTTAGGATTTGTATCTTAGATTGAACTGATTTTTGTGCAACAGAGTCTGTCATTCATCACATATATCCTAGGGAGCCATTACGATCAACTACGATAAAACTAATAAAAAATATTTCCTGATGTTATATCATACGAATTTTGGAATCCAAAATGAAATAATAATGATATATGCAATTTTTCAGTGCCAAATATTTATTGCAAAATAAAAAAATTCAATTTTCTGCTTCTCATATTTTTAGATAATAAAATGATGAATTTCTTGTACAAACTTTAACATTTTATCAAAATAACAATAAAACATTTCATCAGAATTAAAAAATGTTATTCCTATATTTTCTAATTTTTTTTTTAGTGTTTACACGATCTAATCTATTAAATAAATATCCTTATTTTATATTAATATTTGTAAGAGAATGGATATAAAGCAGTACATTTGTAAGACTATTCTCAAGAAATGTTTTAGAAATATTTTGTTAAAACGTTAAAAAATTCTACAAATATTTATCATTTAAAGTTGTTACTATATATATATATATTGTTGTGGGGCTGTCTAGGGGTTTGTTGAATAAGGATTTCAAGTTAACTAACAAAGATATTTAATAATACAAAAGATTAGATTACAGGAGCGTTTTTACTGCGTCCACAAGGTGCGGGTAGATGAGTGGCTCTCAAGTGGTCAGTAGCGATGGCGCTTGACTCGCTGGAGTATACAACACTCGTCCATCCTGATATAATCAGTCCCCGACCAATTTGCTAATTATTAGATTAAAATATAAAAAGAAAGAATAATTAAAGATAAAGAAAAAACAATTCCGAAAGAAAAAATGCAAAAGTTAAAGTTCAATTGTTCTTGTTTGGCTGAAAAGTAAATAAATATAATAGTAGATCAAAGTCAATAGTTTCTTAATTAAAACTCTTAGGAATTATCCCATGGTTTCATTAAACCTGCAGATGTGTAAGCCAGGTTTGGTCCTTCGTATTTGCCTATTTTCTTGACATCATATCTATCATTACACCGGACCTTCATGATTTCGTAGAAACCAAAACATTTTGGGTGCAATTTCATTCCTACACCAAACTGGGTTTTCTTTATGGCAACTTTGTCTCATATGTTATATTTCTTTGCTCTTTTCGCTGTTTGTTGCATTGTTTTTTTACTTTGTTGTTGTAACTTTAAAATGTTTAATTTGACATCTTCTCTCATTAGTTGCTTATTCTGTAGTACCGATTGGTAATTTTCTTTTTCCAGAAGTTCTTTTATTTTGAGGTCATTTTTATTTTTCATTTTGATGCCTGTTAAAAGCTCAAATGGTGTAAATTTGGTGGCTGCTGATAGGGTGCTGTTGATAACTCGTTGTAGTGATGATGTGTCCTTGTACCAGTGATTAGAATTTTCAAGTGTTAATTTTGTTGAAACTGATATTAATGTTACTTGAATTTTTTCAACTTGTCCATTGCCGCGTGGTACTCCTGTGGTAATTAAAATAATTTCGATGTCTTCTTCCTTGCAATATTTTTGAAATTCTGTTGAAGTAAAAGCTGGTCCTTTATCACAAATTATTCGTCGTGGGTTTCCGAAATTTACTTGTTGTAGTTTCAGTTTTTCTAAGGCATCATGTGTTAAAGTGGATTTGACTGGATAAATCCAAACAAATTTTGTAAAAGCATCTACTACTATAAAATGTGCTTGTAGTTTTTGTTGGTGGATGGGAGAGGTCCTAGGAAATCTATGTGTCAAGCAGTAAGTCTCCTTTTAGTATTGGATATAAAAATCTTTCTTGTTTGCCAAGTTTTTTTTTTTTTTTTTTTTTTTTTTTAGATGAAAGTATGGATTGGATGCAATTTGTGATAACATTTTCTAGTCTTTCGTACATTGGGGAAATAGAATTGTTGTTTCAACAAATTTTCTGTTTTATCTATTCCAAAATGCCCTTCAGAATGTTCAAGTTAGTTGTACAGTTTGTTTTTGCACATGTAGTGGGACTATTAAAAGTTCTTGATCGTTCACCACTTTGTACAAAATATCATTTTTTAATGTAAAATCTGTTGAAGTAGATGTTTGAAATAATTGCTTAATGCTTGACGTATACTCATCTTTATTTTGTGCTTCTTTTATTTTTTGTGTTATTTCGTTGTATTGTATGGCCAGGATTGGGTAACGGCTAAGATCATCAACATGTTGCATTTTCGTGCTGATCTGTGGAGTATCTCATAATCAAAATCTTCCAAGAGAGCCCATCGTGCTATTTTGGGAGGTAAGTATTCTTTAAATATTGTTTTTAGGATAGCTTGACAATCTGTTTAAATCTGGAATTTTATGCCTACGAGGTAGTGCCGAATTATTTTCAATGCTGCAATTATCGCTAAAACTTCTAGTTCATATCTCAAGTATTTCTCTTCTTGTGGAAATGTTTTTCTGCTCATGTAGTATATTGGATTGAAGTTATTGTCAGAATCCACTTGAAGGAGTATGGCACCGGAATCCTTTCGAACTGGCATCACAGTGTAATTGTAAAGGGGCATTTTGCTGAAAAAGATGCAGTATTGGTTGTGTTGACAGGATTTGTTTTAAAGTTAGGAACGCTTGTTTTTGTTCAGGGCCAAATGTAAATGAGATTTCGTTTCGTAAAAGGTCACTTAAAGGTTTTGAGATTAATGGATATTCTTTAATAAATTTTCGGAAGTAACCAGTAAGTCCTAAGAAAGATTGAATCTGTGTTGAATTGTTTTAGGTTCGGGAAAATTCATAATTGCATTTGTTTTAGCTGTTGAGGAACGAATGATTCCTTGCTCGTTTATATGACCAAAAAAATTTATTTTACGCTGTTGAAAATTACACATTTTATAGTTGAACTCTATTCCATAATTAGAAGCAAGTTGGAGAACATTTCCAAGCTTTGAAATTCCTTCAAATTCAGTTTTTGATGGGATTATGAAGTCATCCACGAAAATAATAACAATATTGTCTTTAATGAGTTCTTTGAAGGCAATTTGAACGTATTTTTGAAATAATTGGGGATAATTGCATAGACCAAAGGGAACTTTTATGAATTCATATTGTCTGTTGTGTGTTATGAAGCTGGTGAATTTACGACTATCAGGTTCAACGTATAAATGGAAAAAACTTGACTTGAGATCGAGGTTTGAAAAATAAATTGCTCCTTATAGGTTATCAAAAATATCTTCAATGAGGGTTAATAGAAATCTTTGTTTAATAGTCTTTGAATTGAGAGCACAATAATCGACACAGAGTCTTATTGATTTGTCTTTTTTTCTTAACTAAGACCAAAGATTCTGTGAAATCTGAATTAGATTCACAAATGATACCGTCTTTTAGCCATTGTTCAATCTGCTTTTCAACTAAATTTTGCTCTATCTGTCCTAACTTTCTAGGCGGAAATGCGATAGGTATGTCATCGGTTAGAATTATTTTCAAACGTAAATTTGTATCTTTAATTTTATTCGGCTTATAAGATTTGTTAATTTGTTCTATATATTTGCGCGTCTTAATGTTTAAAATATGTGATAAATCAACTTCGGTGTGGGTATTTAAATTCGGTAAATATCAGTTTTTATTTTCGAAAATGAGCATTTGGTATCTTCATATAAACGATTACTTCCGTTTTGAAAACAAGTGGCTGTATTTACATCGAAAGTCGCACTTTCGGGACTACGTGAGGTGTTGAGTGACGTCACTTCCTTATGAGGTGTAAGTGATTTGGAGTCTCCTTCGCGTTTGGGAATAAATTATGAGCAGATGTTTCTACTCGACATTCCTCTACTACTCTTGTGGTTCTGCTATTAGGGGAGGAATGCACTGACCTTCGACACATTGAGTAACACTTTCACCGGATCTATTTTTAGAATCTAGCCGCGAGTAGTGAGGCGCGCTATGTGGGAAAAGGTTTTTTCACATTCCTTTTTGCTGATTGTATTCTAATTATTTAAATCAGAAGATCGCTCCTTAATGTTATGCAGAGTGCCTTTCGCATTCTTTTGCTAATTCACTTGGTTTGAACCAGTTTTCGCTTTGACGTATCAAATTATGTTGTTGCGTTTCACGGTCAAGGGTGGAAAATAATTTGTCCGCTATCATTAATTCGAATAAAGCATTATGATTCGCATAATTCGCAATCTGTATTTTGAAAACATATTTGACTGGAAATAAATGATTTAAAGTAAAAAATTGAATAGTACAGACATTTAGAAATAACCCATAATATTGTAGTCAAGATATTAAGCTCACATTTGTTGAAAAATCTTCCAATTCAGTAAGACCTAAGAAAAGATGTGTAATTAAGTACGTATGAAGAGTTTGCCAACAAGAAAAATTCTTGTTTTCTGACTGAATATCATGAAGTGGCAAAGTTAAACTTTTAAATTTGAACGCCATGACTATGAGATTTTGACACTTAATACGTTCAATGAATCTCCATTATAGATATGAGAAATCCAAAATTGATGAAGATCACAAATGTATTTAAGGCTTATTGTTATAAACAGTGAAATTATGAAAAATAATTATTATCTAATTCCAAAGTGCATTTTTTCTTTCCTTTATAATCATATGTATGTTTGTAATTAGATTAATTTTATAATAGAGCTAATAATTCTTCCAATTATTTTGAACTTGTAAACATTTAATGCAAAAAAGTATTTTGAAATGATAAGAAATATAAATTTTCAAGTAGGATGGAAAGATAAGCTCAAAATATTTTTAAATTACAAAAAATTAATAATACAACACATAATGTAATTACTTTTAGTCTGTGCTAAATTTTAAGAAGCTATTAATTGAAAAGAAAAAAAGTTTAAAATGTTTTTGATATTCTCCAATAATATGACATACAGCAATCAGAATATAAAAAATAACCATTTATAAAGAAAAGTTAAACTGCATCACAGTAATTTAATATGCATAAAATATATTATTATTAATGAACTATATCTATATGCAATGTTAATAAATTGCGAAGTTTCATATATAACATTTTCTGATTATATCTATGCACAACCATGTTAATCCGTTACTCAGGAATTTATTATTCGTTCATTGTATAACGCTATGTAACCTTGAGTTCAAATTGATGAGATCAAATTAACAGAATGGAAAATTTCTAATTCAGATTTAACTTCTATTTTACATAAAATTAAGGTTGTAAAATATCACTTATACATGCACACACAGTGGTTCAGGTGAGCCCTAGATTGTACATAAAGTAAACGGTTTTGTAATACTTGCTTTGTAATGAAGTCACACTTGACTTGGCACTCTTAGATTAGATTAGATTTAAGGTAGGATGGTTCCAAAAGAACCTAGCACCACGACCATAGGTCTATTGTACTATACCCCTTAGAAAGCCTTATTTGAAGAGACCAGTGGCTGAAGCAAAATTCAGCAGACATTGTACAGGAATTTTCTGCAACATCCAAGGTTCAATCAAATGCTGACCCAGCTGTTCAAATCTATGTGCAGAAAAGGTTTCACATTCACATAAGATTTGTATTGAAGTTTCTTCCATATAATGACAACCTCTACAAGTGCGATCATCTGAAACTCCCATTATGGTGAGATGTCTTTTAAGGTGGCAGAGTTCTGTAAGTAGCCCAACTGCTTTCCTTAGATTTCTTCTATTAAGCTTTAATAATTCTTTTTGCCTTTTACTAGGTCACGTGCTATTTAATAGCCTTGCTTGTCTTTGATCATTGGCATTATACCAATTCATAAACTGTTGTTTTCTGAAGAGTTCAAAGACATTCTATCTTATCAATTCTTTAGAAATACCTAGCACTGGTTTTGGACCCAAAAAGTCGGTTGTTGATCCAGTTCTTACCAGCTCATTAGCTAATTCATTACCAGGAACGTCAGAGTGCCAAGGCACCCACATTAAAGTGATGGGGTTATTAGTAGCTAATTTACACAGCGTGAAATAACATTCCCAGACAAGAACATAAGTTGCAGTAGACTTTTGTAGAGCTAGCTTGACTCTGTCAGAGCAAATAATTATTCTTTTACAAGAATAGTTTCTGTCCAAGCATATTCTACTGTATATGAGAATGGCAAAGACTTCTGCTTGGAATACAGTTGCATATTTACCTAAAGAGAATGATAGATTTGTGCCATCACCAGGACAACAAATACGAGCCCCAGTGCTGAAATTCATTTTTGAGCCATCAGTATACCAGTAAATACAGCTTTTACTGATGGCAACATTATTCCAGTTTTCTCTCAAGGGAAATTTATTTGTATAAGTCTTATCAAAAGCATACTTAATGATCGTGTAATCAGTAGGCATACTTATCAGTAGGTTGACTAGTTACGTCATCATTGAGGTTTCCCCAGGATATGAACCTAGAGTAGTTCTTCCACTGACCTGTGTTTTTAAGCCTCTTCATGCTAAGTATTGCTTCTGCTTCAATACGCATATAAAGAGGATGCATACCAAGCAGAAGCTCCAGTGTAGATGTGGGAGTTGTTCGAATACACCCAGAGATAGCTACACAAAGCATCCTTTGTAATTTTGTTAATTCTGCTTTAGCAGTTTCATTTTTGATTTTAGGCCACCTGACCACTGAGTCATAGGTAATAATGGGACAAATAATCATTGTGTAAATCCATTGAATAACTTAGGGATTTAAGCTCCAAGTTTTTCCAAATGCATTCCTACATGGCCATAAAGCTTTTTTCACTCTTTCAATACAAAAGTTGCAGTGCTTGTTCCAACTTAACTTCATGTCAAAAATACTCTTAAGAATTTAACTTCTTTGGAGCAAGTTAACTCTTGACCAAAAAAAAAATTTTCTTTTTCAAATTAAGATTCTTTTTATTTGAGAAGGCTATCATAATGTTTTTTTGAGGATTTACAGAAAGGCTTTCTTTTTTACACCAAGTCTCAATTTGTTTGAGGGTGTTGGACATGATGCTAAAGATTGTTTCATCAAACTTACCTCTGACGAATATAACTAAATCATCTGCATATCCAATGGTGGTTATGCCTGGTTTTTTTAACACCTCTAAAAGGTAATCAAAAACACAGCACCATAAGATGGGTGAAAGATCCCCTCCCTGTGGACAACCAACTTTGGCTTGGATCATCAAGTTTTCACCTAAAAATGAGGCGTTGACAAATCCATTATTGAGCAGATTTTCTATTCAAGAACAAATTGTGTCATTAACTCCCTTTCTAGCAAGAGTTTGTAAAATAGTTTCAATAGGTACCTTATCAAAAGCACTTTCAATATCTGAGAAAACAGCTGAAGCAAGTTCCTTAGCCTTAAAGTTCTTCTCCAAAATGAAGGATAGGTTGTAGATGGCACTGTCAGTGGATCTACCATGTTGATATAAATATTGAGAGTTAGAAAGTGAATTTTCCACTAAATGGACTTCTCTAATATATCTATCAGCTTTTCAACTGCCTTTAGAAGAAAAGATGTTAAGCTGATAGGTCTAAAAGATTTAGCTTCATGGTAATTATCTTTCCCTATATTTTAGGAATTAAAATTACTTTTGTATGCCTCCAAGCAATAGGTATATGCCCAAAGTATATACTTGCCCTAAAAAGTGTACAGAGAATTGGAGTAATGCACTGGAATCCCTCAATATGTAGAGCCGGTGCAATTCCATCCATTCCTGGTGATTTAAAAGGTTTAAAGAATATTATTGCCCATTTTGTTCGATCATAAGTTATGATTTTTTGGCAACATCCCAGTTATTTCTATCACAATTTGATGTAGAGAGTGAAAAATTAGGAGTTCCATTTATTTCGTTGGAACCTGGAAAGTGAACTCTGGACAGTT
Organism: Latrodectus elegans; assembly: GCA_030067965.1. NCBI lineage: Eukaryota > Metazoa > Arthropoda > Arachnida > Araneae > Theridiidae > Latrodectus > Latrodectus elegans. Next base: position 9,546,158 of record CM057816.1, read on the forward strand.
CAGCCAGTATCTCTCTCCCAGATTCTGAAAACTTGCCATTTTTTAATTTAAGAGAGTTTAGACAGCAGCTCCTGTCTTTAGACATTATTTTAACGAGTCTTGCAGTAGCAGACACAGTTTTAATGTCAGTGCAGTAATTTTGCTAAGAATTCTTTTTGAAATTCCTGATTGTTTTATTATAAGTGGTAAGTGCCAGTTTATATTTCTGCCACTCACCATTCTTTTTGGCTCTATTAAAAAGCTTTCTACATTGTCTTCGCAATTTAATTAACTCTTTAGACCACTAAGGAACTAACCTTGGAGAGCAAGTATTGCTGACATAACAATTTTGATAGTATGCTTGAAGAATGGCATGTTGCATGTAATCAACGGCCAGCTCCAAATCTGCTACCGAAGATAACTTATCGAAGTCACCTTCCTTGAGGAGATCTTCTAGATCTTTTTTGTAGGAACCTCTGTTGGTATTTTTTGGGTTCCTAACCTACCACCTCTAGTCTGTTTGCTCCTAAAACAGAAAAGCTAATGTATAGGTGGTCATATAGCTTATTTCATCAGACACTTTCCAATCTTTAATAAAGTCAGCACACTTACTGTTACATAAGGTGATCTCAATGACTTCTCTTCTATTTATAGTATTAAAGGTGGGTTCATTACCTCTATTAAGAATAAATAGATTATAATACAAAATGTATTCTAAAAGATCCTCACCACGTCTGTTGCAATCACTACTTCCCCACATAGTGTGGTGAGCATTTGCATCACATCCTTTGATGAGTTTCTTACTCAAACTGTTATAATCTAAAAGACTGTCAATTTGCACATTAAATGTTTCTTTATCTTTGAAAGGAAGATATGAAGACATAAAGAGGATTTCATCTTTGATTCCTTGCAATAAACAGGATACTTTTACAGCAACATTATCTCCATTTATTTAATTAACCAGAATGAGGGCATTTAATCTGTTGCTAATAGCAATACATGTTCCTGGTCTCAAACAACATTTATCATAAAATATGTTAAAACCCTGGCGCAAAACAGAACCATTGCAAGTCCATCTTGAATTAAAACAATGTCAACCTTCCCTACTAGTCATCTTCTTGCTAAGAATATCTGAAGCTGATCGATAATTATGAAGGTGTATCTGGGCTACTTTGATGATACTTACCATTGTGGCGCCCAACGAAGCTAAGAAGAAACAATGCTTCCCAAGTCTCCGTAAGTAGGGGACTTACTTACTTGAGTTTCCTGCAAAATCTTTTCTATCTCCCTCTCAGATAGAGGAGAGCTAGGTTGCAGGGTTATATCAGAATCAGAATCTAAATCCAGTTCTTCAATGTTAGGCAATTCAATTTCCTTACTAGAAGTAGGAGAGGATTTATTTACTTGAGAGGAAGTTGCACCTTCTTGTACAGTTTCCATCTCTTCATTGCTCTGTACATCCGTCTGGTTTGGGTCCCGGAGAATTTCGAAGGTTCCCCAATCCAAACCAGTATAGGCACCATAATTTGTCTTTTTAATGGCTTCAGAGTCTTCCATATCAACCTCGAAGATCCATCTAATAAAATGTGTCTCTACAGATTTCTGCAGAGTACGCCATTCTACAGACTTCAACTCCGTGTTGAGTCTATTTAGCCGTTTCAGAAAGATGTCAGGATCCTCGGTATGTGTTTCCCTTGTCTTAAAGGCCAACTTTACCGGCTTAAGTAGATCACTGAGATCCAGAACACTGAGCCCCTCACCACCAAACAGACTCTTGTTACCATGGGAGGATTTTTTAATCCATTCCACAGTTTCAGGGTCATCAAATAGGAGAATAAGTGCCCCAGACACTAAACTGAAGCCTCGAACCCTAGGCAGATGATTTCCTATGGAGACCTCATCTGTCCTGGTCAGAATCTCCAGCTGTATGGAGTCAACATCCTCCTTGTAGAGTTTGATGGTTGGGAAACCATCATTCACAATAGCAGCTTTTTGGCTTTTAACAGCCTAAGCAAAAGTCCCAGGTTGATGATCATCCCTGAGCTTTTTGGAAGCAGTGTTACTGAGAGAAAAGGTTGACACCTCAGATATAAGTCTTTTGGTGTCACCCACCTTCTGAGCAATCTCCGCCTGCTCCCTTGCTTTATTGAGTCGCCTTAGATTGCGTCTCTGTGACTTTGTGAGAACTCCTGGTTCTCCAACTGTGCTGCCTGTGTGTTGCCTTGTGGTAACTCCACTTTCTCGAGCAGCCAGATTGCCAGTGCTCTCCTTTTTGCCGGGATTTTGTTCCTTAGGAACTGTTTTGCAGGCTGATTGAATAACACCAGGAGATTTATCCACTCCTTTTTTTATAATTTTTTATATTATTTATTTTTTTGTTTTCGTCATCCATAAGTCAGAAACTTATGGGAAATATAAAGTCCCCACCTGCATAGCCTCCCTGTACAAGTGGAAGGCAAACATATAGTCAAGTTTTGCTTAGTTCCTCGAGGGGCCCGTTAGCGACACCATAACCCTGATGCCATTCATCCTTCAGCATGGAGTCTAACACCTTGGATTGGGTTACCTTTCTGTATTAGCCAGGTGTATTAGCTCAGCCTTCTCGCCATGGATGACTTTACCAGAACCTAAACCAAGTTTAAGTTCCAGACGTACATCACCTGTGCTACCTGTGTACACCCTCATACCACTTTGAGGTTACAGAATAGGTTTTGTGAGGATAGCACTCTTTCTTCAAAACTTCATAGCACATATAAAATCACAGGTCAATAGAGCTATGCCATTACAGCAAAATCTCTTAAGGATAGCAAGAAATAATTGGGTAATTTCCCAAAGACACAGAATCTTACTGTATTAAACTGTAATAGAGAGTGTGTTGGCGCATGGGGTAGCAATTTGGGGAACACCATTAACAACAAGGGTAAAACAATTACTTGCTTCGATTCAAAGGAGATTTTTGCTACACATCACTGGTACGTTTAGAATAACAGTTCTTCAAGTTATGACTGGAACACCTCCTCTCTTCCTAAAAATAGAATTCGAAGAAAAGTTTATAAGACATGCAAGGGCACAAATTTCTTGAGAAGTTCATCCTATTCTTCTTGCACCAAATTTGATTGAGAAAGTTATAAAAAGAGAAACAATCCACCTTGGAGTCTTCAATATTGAGAGCAAAGTAAGAATACATGAGCAAAGCCGTATACCATGTTAAAATGAAAGCTTCTTAACAATTTTCAGAAATGGCTCAAAAATAGAAGAAAAGTTGGATGCGGAATGGTAGTATACTCTGAATTCGGGTTACAAAGTACTTGGAAAACTGGGTTACAAACCGAGAACACAGTATACCTAGCTGAAGTCTATGCTCGGCGTAAAGCCATTCAAGTAGCTGCTTCACAACCTCTTCCAACAAACAGCTGGTCAGATAGTCAAGCAGGCCTTAAATTCTTATCCAATCTTCTTAACGAATGTCCTATGGTACGAGAAATGTAAGATCTCCTAACAACACCAGACAACATCAGGATTGGTTGGATAAAATCCCATCAAGGTACAGAAGGAAATGAGGCAGTGGACACACTTGCAAAAGCGGCTGCACTATCAAGTAATTTTTCTCAGGTACTACAATTACCACATTTTCATACCAAATCCTTATTTTATAGTTGGATTATGGATCATTGGCAGGAAGATTGGGATAATGGAATAACTTCAAGAAATATTTACGAGATGATACCGAAAATTAGCAGGAAAACCCTTAACTGGACTAGGAATGAGGTACTTTTCTTTACAGGCCACGGATCATTTCCATCTTACTTCCACAGGTTCCACATTTCTGATTGCAAAGATTACATTTGTGGAAAAGAAGGCAACCCACTCCACTTCTTGATGACCTGATCGTTAACATTATCCTGGTATTTAGCCATACTCAACGAAAGTTGTAAGTTCATCTGGAAGAAAAGAATTCTGAGAAATCGTACAGCGAGAGTGAAATTGAATAAATCATTTGAATTCCTAATAAACAATGAGAACTTAATTTATTGGATTGGGAACTTCTCTGTAACTTAGCTAAAAACATGTTTATGATCAAATTAAGGCTCTGTCTTCGTAAATATCAAAAACATTTTTGAATATGATTTATAAATTTTAATTTAATTATAATCAAGAACTTCGCAAAATTACAATTATTATGTTAACTGTATACAATTCATCATAGACTCCATTATATTGTCATCTTGTTTTCATCTTTACAATTTACCGGAATTCGATTATATGACATGCTGTAAAATAATCATGTTCAACTGTTGTAAAATGTTTTATAATGTCATTTTTTAATATATTTTTAAATAAAAGTCCCAGCATCTCCCATTAAATTGGTAAAGATCCTTGGAGTTAGGTACAGGGGAGTTTGCTGGTATCTACTTCAATTCTTTCCTTTACATTAAAGGTACACTAATGGCAAGACATTGAGTGTCACAGATTGACATAAATACATCCCCAGATGGCTTGTATATTCAGTATTTTTATTGTATGCGTTTTAAAAACCTTGCTGGAGACTAGCTAGGAAGCATGATCGGCACTAACATATAAAGTTTGTAACTCACAGATACACAATATTAAATATTTGATAAATAAGTATCATAAACTAAATATGAACAAGAATTCGTCTATTGTTATCATGCATGAATTGTTTGTGAATAATTTTGTAATTTTACGAAAATAATAAACTAAATTTTAAACACTTAATTTTTTATAGAAAATATTTAAGAAAAATTAAATTTTAGTCATTGGTTTGTGCATCATTTATAGGTCTTCTTTTCCACACGAAGGGTAATTAGACCGGAGCCCACGGTTTAAAATGAATTCAAAACCACAATAAACATCAATGTGTTTGTGTGTGTGTGTGTCCAAGGTAGGAACCCCCCCCCCTCCGAATCGTTGAACCACAGGTTAGTGTGCTATCCATTCGACTAACAGCTTGGCATTCAGTCCTTGGAATGTCATTGTATCGAACATAATTTACACTCTAATGAAAATTCTTTTGCATTTGTCATAAAGAAAAGAAAACTATGTTATTGAATGAATTGCATAATTACATTTTCTATAGTTACTCATTCATGCGATTATGTAATGTGTAAATAATATGATTTTATTTTGATTCAAATAAATTTGTTATTAACATTATCAAAATTTATTTAAATATAAAAAAATACTGCTATCTTACTAAAGAAGAACATTTCTAAACATAGTTAAGCAAAAAAAAAAACGGTTAAATATAATTTTAACTTTTTACCGCAACAAGCAAAAAAATTTCCTTTGAAAAAAAATTAAGCATATATCTCTGAATAAAACTTAAACATTTTAGGGTTACATGAAGGCAAATCTACTCTATATTGATGCTAATTTAAAATATATTTTTACTTCATCGTTTCATTAGGCTCGCCAACCACTGTCAGAAATATTGAAAATCGTCATCGGATAAAAAATGTACTAACTAAAAATATTCCCAATGGATTCAACTTATTTTATACCAATAACAATTTGAAATATTATGTAGTAAAGATAATTTTAAAAATGATAAAGCATACTCTTCTCTACCTTGTATTTTATTTACTTTCTCTTGCATCCTCTATATCTAAATACATTTTATGAATTAAATTCCAGATAAAATCAAAAATAAATAAAAATGTTAAAATTCGGTATAAATTTTATTTTGCATATTATTTCTTAATTTTATTTTTAATCAGTTACATTTTTACTATATCACTTTAAGATTACAATTAAATGAAAAATGAAATTTTAAATTCACAAATTATTTCTTTAGTATAGTAAAAAAATGCATTTTTAACAGTAACTTAACTAACAGTCTTGAATATAATCAAAGACAAATTTTCAACTTTTATTCAAGATTACGGTTCACATATTAATTTACATAAATAAACTAATTACAATGCAAATATTATTTTAAAAAACAGATTTTTGCTCCTTTTTCTAATATTTGTTTGTATGCAGTGAGCGAAATTATTTTTAGAATCAAATTTATTATTGATACATATAAATAGTGAAATTTCAAATTTTCATTAGGTCTAAAACTTTATTTCAATTTTCAATAAATTTCTTTAGAATCATTCTTGATATTTTTGATATATTATTCGCAAAGAATTTTGGATTAAATTACAAACGAATAAGTTAATTTTGATGACGAAAACTTTTATTTGAAATTCTCTGTAAGTAATTATAATTTCTCATTCTAATTTTTTATCTGTGTATACAATTTGCGCTTTAAAAATGTATGAAAAATAATCTTTTAAAACATATATGATATTATTTTAAAAAATGTTTTTTAAAATGGTAGTTATATCTTTATTATATCGGTCATGTCATGCTTAATTATAAATGTATAAGTTTAGCAATAATTTTTAAATGGAATAGTATTGTAAATAAAATTTTAGGTAATGATAAAACTGTAAAAAAACATTTTGGAATAAGTACCTCTGTCAGAATTTTGGTATTCTTTTAATACAAAATAAATTTCGACTGCCTTTCTTTTAAGAAAACTATTAAATCCTTAAAATTAATTTATTCAACCTTAAGTTCGAAAAATTAAATTATAATCTAAAATTTAAACATATTACTAAACATTATCTATATCTTAATATAATCTCTACCTTAATACATAAGATACATTAACTTTGATTAATGACAGTTACGTGCTCGTTAAATTTGTGGAATCGAAAGTCCTGTGGCCGGTCGCTTAGCAGTTACAATGGGTGTAATGATCTGTAGAAAATTTCCTCCCCTTTTCCAGATCAAAGTCAAAATTGAGGAAGTGGATTCTTTTTGGCGCCACTTATCGGAGAGTTTAGAGCAAAGTCGTACTTTCACTTTCGTGATGCTTTGCTTGAACAAAAGACACACTCGACTGACTAAATTCGCATAGCCAATGGCATAACGAGCTTAGCTATAATCAAGTGCCATGAGTAAAATCAACAATAACTACAGAAATGCTCAGATGCGTGTCAAAACATGCAATTTTTAAAAATGTTAAACAATTTCATATACTAAAATGAGAGCTGTAAGAAAGTTTATATTTACATCATATTGCAATTATCCAATGGAAAGAATAATTGTAAAAAGAGAAAGTTCTCTGAACACACATCAATTTAAATATTTGAAAATTCTGTTACTAATAATATATTGCACTATCGATAAAAATCTCAAATACAAAAATATGCTTACTTATTTGTTTTTGCAATTGTATAATTAAAATAATTATTGCTATTAGTTTTAGAATTTACAATATTGAATTTGAAATAACAATGAAGAAATTGAAACATTTTACATATTTCTTTAATTGTCAATTAAATAATATTATAATACGATTAATTAAATTTAAATTTCATGAAAAATCGAATATACTTAGTAATAAATAATGTTGTCAAATACAATGAAAATGTATGCGATAGTTTTAAAATTAAATTTTATTTTTAAAAACTTGCATTAATCGATATATATATTCTTTCTTTCTTACATTATTCTACACAATTCCATTAAGAATGCCGTTCTTTTCCTTCAGGAAGTATATTGCAATTATTAGGCTCCTTAAATGATATTCGTTTCCGTTCTTTGATCCTAGAAACGGAAATTCTGCATTTATTTGTCAAGAGAAATTTAAACAAGGAACAAGATGATCCATTTCTCTCTTGGGAGGGAAACAAAAGTCAATCTGAAGTCCGCAGCGTGAAATCACATCTTTGTTAATTCGCCACGTGATTCATCTTCCGCATCACGCATGAATCACTTTTAAAAGTAATATTCCTTAACAGAATGTTTCTGAATCATTTAATGCGAGACACTTTTGTTCAGTTTTCCGGCATGTTTTCAAATATAAGGTTTCCTAGATACTAAAATAGATAACACGAACACAAACAAACAACAATCACACACACACACATGTATATACATATTAACTAACTGACTCATATATAATTTATTAAAATTACTGCATGCACATTTTAAACTTTTTGAATAAACCATGGATAAAACACGGGGGAAAACAATAAATTTATGCGAAAGAATTCATACAAGCACATACATATACATATTTTTTTCCTTCTACTACTAAGATAATCCACATACGTTATCACTACAAGAAGTGGGGGTAATGGCTATGTATACAGTGGGGCACCCAGTCGGTGGGCCATCATTGCCCCGAAAGTGTGTGGGTCTTCATAATATAGAAGGATATTGCAATAACCACATATTTTTTGGTGTTCCAGTCATCATTAGGAAACACGACAAATTTTCACTTTAGATTCGAATTCACACAATTCCGGTAAGGAGAGAGTAAGTCCGAATTAACCAGGCCACATAAACAAACACACACACATACAATTAACAACCTCCATAAACAAACACACACACACACACACACAAACATATATATATATATGTGTGTGTGTGTACACACTTTAAAGGTAAAATAATTTATATGAAAAATGTAAAATAGAATAGAATCGATATAATATATATATATATTAAATGAAATAGATGGTTATTTCTTCCATAATATCTTTCAAAAGGTTTTTAGTCAAGATATTTTTAGGTTTTACATTGTTCATTGAAGCTTGTGTTTCAAAAAGGCCTTATTACGAGATTGTGATTTTTGAAACTGTAAAGTCCTTCCTGCACAAAATTAAGCGACAAGTTCTGGGCGCTGTGTTGCTTCTTTAGCATTATACTGAAACATTTGAAGATCCTTAACTGTGATCTCCTTTACATCCCCGAGCCGAGCTGGCAGCCAAATGGTTAGCGCACTTGCCTTCCGTTCAACAGCTCGTGGGTTCGAATCCCACCTTGGGCATGGATGGTTGTAGTTGTTCGGATTCCACTTTAAACCGTAGGTGCCGCTGTAATTAGCCATCGTGTGCAAAAAATGGCCGTTGAGCGACAAACAAACCAAACCTTTATATCCCCGAAGATTTTGACTACTGAATCGTAAACATATTACCCAGAATCAAAATTTAAGCTGTTCATTTAAGCGATATTTTTATAATACATTTTTAAACTTCAGTTTATAGCTTTAATTGTTATTTTTACTTCATATGAAAATAAAATGCGATTAAAATTATTATTTACTTTTAAATTATTTCTCAAAAACATTAATTATTTAGTTAATAATCATATTATATTTAACAGTTTTTAAAATTTATATTAATTATATCATTCATGATTTTTTATTTAAAAAGAATAAAATCAGCATGACAGATATTTTCGACTTTTTATTTATTTGTTCTTACAACTAAGGAAAACATTTATAGAAATAAATTTTCATTAGCTGCATTCAATTGCATATATATATATATATGTATATATATATATATATATATATATATACATATACATATACATATATATATATATATATATATATATATATATATATATATATATATATATATATGTATATATATATATATAAGCCCATGTGGAAGCACGGTACAATGAGTAGATACATTGCATCCGAGAATCCGTGAGGGTTTCGGAAAATATTATAATAATTAGTGTAATATATATAGAAACGAAGTGATTTATCCGACGTCCAAAAGGGCATAATCATTGTCTTTCGGGACAAAAGGAGAAACATTTTCGAAATGGCTAAGTTCATGAAATATTCAAGTACAACGATTTTGGAAGATGATGCTTTTGCGCATATTCTTCTTCAAAGACGAAATGAAGAGGCCAGGCTTAAACGCTCACAAAGACCGTCACGGCCGGAAATGCTGCAGGTTTTATGCCTAAGCCAATTCTTATATATAAAGGCAAAAATCCACGGGCATTAAAAAACAAAAATTCGGCTCTGTTGCTCATGTTCTGTATACGTAATTCCAAGGCCTGGATAACAAAATCTCTGGCCCTTGAATAATTCCTCCATCGTTTCATTCCTCCGGTAAAGCTGTATCTGGCTGAAAATGACCTCCCCTTTTAAGGTCCTTCTCTTGATGGACTGTGCAAGAGGCAATGCAAAATACCTGCAATAAAACAGTGTGCAGATAAATTTTCTATTTCCGAACACTACATCTCTAATACAATTGATGGATCAAGGATCAATGGATTCGTACCTTTAAGACACATTCTACACTCACTCCACGATGGATGGCCTCATCTCGACGGCCAGTGACGAATACACCTTGAAAGCATACTGGCAGAGTTGCGACTTTTCCTCATGTTTTTCTAATGTTCAGAAAACATTTAAGGACATGAAGAGTGAGACCATGAATTCTAGCTGGAAAAAATTATAGCCGAACGTGATGCGCGACTATCCAGGCTTCACTCTTGAAGAGGTTCATCACTCATCGTTGAGGCTGGCTTACAACATAACGAATGAAGGATTTGTCGACATGGAAAAGAAGACATCCTTCGAGAAGGCTCTAATCGATTGGCACGCAGAACCAATGACCGATGTAGAACTTCTTAGGGTGACAATGTCTGCAAGGGTGGAAGAAAATGAAGAAGAAACAGAGAAGCGTAGCCTTACCCTGAAGACTTCACTTTGAAATTCGGTTTTAAATTAATTAAAATATGCATCTACCTTATTAGGAAAAAAGTACATAAAATGTTTTTTTTTCTAAAATAAAGTTTCCAAAATATTCAATTACATAATTTTTCTTTCACAGTTTAAGAAAATATGCTAAATTAAAAATAATGTAAGCTATAAGATTAAATATTTTTAATGTATACAGCCTTTCAAACAATATTTGATAATTTTTGTGTGAGTCTGTGAATGTGATTCTGTAAAGGTTTAAATGTATACTCTTAAATTATATAGAAAACAATTATTGACTATTCTAAATTAAATTTCATAGTAATTGTGGATTTAAACACAGTAACTGTGCATTATGTGTATACATTTGTATCTTTGTTGATTTTTTTCTTTGTTAAAAATATATAAAAATATATTCATGAATAATATTCTCTACTGCTTACCAAATTAATTTTTTCTAGCGTTATAAGTTATGTGTAAATATACAATAACATATAGTAATATTTCCGCAGTTTTCAAATTACCAACACGTTTATTTTGGATAATATGTTATCTAAACAGCTTAATACTAAAATAGCAGCAGTTTAAATTTCACGCCAGCAATCAATAACAAAGGCCTACTGAGATGGAATCATCATAACTGCACAATACTGAGACACTGCAGAATAATACGATCTTGAATCAAGCAGTAAGCACGGAATGAATGTAACTGATTGTATATGTTATCCTTAATTAACTAGTCGTGCCAATGAACAATGGACCTCCCAGGTACGTCACAGAATTACTTTGGAGGGAACATCTATCGAACGGGATTCAATACTAATGAGAACCCTCCACAAACAATGCTTCAATTTCCATGTTAAAATCTATATTAGATATTTATTTTCAATTATTTATGAGATGAATACTGTTTATTTATAAGGTTCTCAGCTCTCTTAAAGCCTAATGTATAGATTTAAGAATTTATTTTAAAGCGGACCATAAGTTATGTAAATAAAGACATTCAATTCTCTAGGTAAACAATGGTAGTATTACAACAAGATTTTTCATTAGCTTTCCTCCTGAAACGATTGAATAAAATGTTTACTTTTGTAAAGATTTTAAATTAATTCTTAAAATCTTGGTAAAAGTAGGCGCATTTTTTTAAGTTTTAGAAAGTTTAGTTGTATAAAATGTGAAACAGGATTTAAGCTTTCTAATAAATTTATTCTGTAATCAAAACTCCTAAAACTCATAGCTTCCCATTGTAATTAGAAATAAAGTGTCGTAAAATGTAAGACAATTTTCATATAGAAACAAAACAATTATTTAAGAATAAATATTTTAAAATCTAAATATTTCACATTCAAATTACAGTTTAAAGAAGGGATTCGAGTTTAGCAGTATATACATTTAAGGAAAACAATTCATATTTTAATATAAATCAATCTCTTTAATAATAAAATAAAATCGAGATTATAAAATTAAAAAGAGTATCATAATATGTGAGATTGAATTCACATAAGTTGTAAAATATTTAAAAAAAAACTAATTATTTTTTGTTCTGATAGCTAACTAAATTTTCTATTTTTTAAGTAATTTTTTATAGCAAAAACAGTTGTGTAATTTTCTTACTTCTTATATTTCAATTTACTTTTCTTAATAGTTTATTGATTGTATTTCTGAATTAAACATAATTTTCAATCAAACAATTGACTGCAATAAACTTTTTAAGTTTACTAAATCAATCTTAAGATTTAACTATACATGAATGATTGCGTTAAAATGAACAGGTATAAAGTATTAGAAGCAAACAATATAAAAATGCAGAATTTCAGTGGAAAGTCTTTTGTATGAATTATGTATAAAAGAAATAAACTAATGGTAATTTTTTGTCACTAAAATATTATCATGAACACAATCACTAACTAATCAAATTCTTAAAAAAATACCTTATAGAATTAATAAAGCAAATCATATTTTATATCTAAATAATAATTTATGACACTTGATATGCTCTATTAGAAACAATATAGATATCTAAGCGAGAATGTAGAAAGAGAGAAATACGCCAAATTAGAAAATTATCGAATGATTAACATTAATTTCATACAATTATCAAAAATACATTGCAAATAAAGTTTTAGCTGAGTTAATTTGCACAGAATTTTCCACGGATTAAATGCCTCAAGCCATTCATTTCTTAGAATAGATGGAAAAAAATCCATTTATAGCCACATCAATCTTTTCTTCTGAATAAAAACGACGTCCACGTAAGATCTTTTTTAGATTAAAGAATAACCAAAAGTCGCACATAGTTAGATCAGGTGAATAGGGCGGATGTTCGATCACTTCAATTTGTTTAAGAAACTCAACTGTTAATCGAACTCAACAAATGTATGTGAAGATGCATTGTCATTGTGAAGCATTAGTCCCCTAACATTCAGACCTTGTAGAATTTTTGGAAGACATTTAGTGGTATAGCAGTTTCCTGTTACTGTCTTCTGTCCTTCCAGCTTGATGGTTTTGATCAATCTCATGCTTCTGAAGAAAACGGCATACATCACTTTTTCAGTGCGCGTTGTTTTTTCACCATTGTCGGCGTGGGATCATCTTCAAAAACCCATACTTTGCTTTCTTCACGTGTTGGAACGTCAAAAAACGGTATGTACGTTTCATCACCTGTTACAATTTTAGAAATGATGTGGTGGCCACCATCATTTAGCAATTTAAGAGTTTCTTCACAATTTCTGATACGCTCCTCTTTTTGGTGTTCAGTTAGATTATGGGGAACCCAACGGCAAACTACTTTTTACATAAGTAATTCTTCATGAATAATTTTGTGTATGGCTGCTTATCCAATGTTAAGTTTCGTCTGTATCGTTTGATAGGTACAGCGATTATCATCCCTTAACATTTTTCGTATGGCAGACATATTACCTGGGATTACTGCCGACAGTTGCCTTCCTCTGTGTTCTGCATGCTGAAGAAAATTGCGATCTCTTCTAAATTCTCTAAACCATCTAAATGTAGTAGCACGAACTGAAGATTCATTACCAAATGCTAAGTGAAAACGTTGAACGCATTCTTTTTGATTTAATCCTGCTTTAAAATCGTAGAAAATCATAGCGCGAAAATGTTCTCGGGTCAACTCTATTTTCTCTTCTGTTTAAAATTTATTCTACGCTAAACAAGTTGAAGTAAATCAGTAAAAAATCGTCTTCTGCGTTAAAATACTTTGTATTTTAAAATTAAACCATTATTTTTATTTTGTTAATTCTCGTCCACGCGTATCTTAAAAATTTAAGAGTAACCCTCGTAAAAGTTGCGAATTTTAAATTTACATCTATAATTTTTCTCTTATCATAAAATTTGAAGACAAACTTTTACCTTAATTTAAGAAATTATTTTTCACCCACCTACTAATAAGAGTCCAAGAAAATATTCTACAGAGAATCACAATTGTGCGTGGAGGTAAAGTTATATAAAAAATTAATAAATAGAAACTTAAGCATCTAATAGTAAAACTGAAGCAATATTTCGAAGCAACAAGTTTTAAAATGAATTTTAGATACCTGTAGAATCTCTTGCATATTTTAAACCGTAAACATATGTTGAAATAAGATTCTCATTATTAATTAGCAAATATAAATATATCAAAATAATTCCAAAATGTTAATTTTCTCCCCTATTAAATTGAATTATTCTATATATTTTGACTTTGACTCCTAAGCTGTGGGCCCACGTTTGAATCCCGGTCATAGATGTTACTTTCTTTCCCTGTTCTCTCTGTGCTTCTCTGTTCTTCCTGCTCTGATGATGTTTGAAAAGTGGCCCTCCCTATAAACGGGTTTGTGGTGGTATGGCACGAACAACGCTACTCACCTCCGTGACATGGTTTACAGGTGTCCGATAGGTAACGACAAATGAGTAGCAGTTTCTGGCCTTGTTGTGGCATAGCGTTCATCCCCCAAGTGCCCACCGTTGGAAAAAAATATATTGCGACATTTAAAATAAAAATATTGTTATCAAATTTTTTAAAAAAAAATATGTAAAAACAAGCAATTATTATCATATCAGTTTTAAAATTAAAAATGCTAATGTGAACTAACCTAGTAATTTATTTATTTAGAAAATAATATTAAACATTATAGAAACTATGCTTTTAATAAATACAAATTTAAGTAAAATTAGATAATAAATTTCTCTTACGTATTTAAAAACATCTCAGCTTTAGAAATGAAAAGTAAAATTCAAAATTGAGTAGCAAAATGATTTTAAATACAAACTTGCTAATCAAACAATAGAATATGGAAACACATTTCATCACATTAAAAGGGTAGGAAAAATAATAGCCATGCACATACCACTAAAAGAATACAAAAAGTTGATGGGAATGTGGAGGACAATATCAACTAGAATCTCATAAAGCTGTTAAATCAACTGCTCATGCTACTGCAACGGTGAGTTATCATGGTTTAATTGTCCATGAAGAGTAAACTTCTTGGAAGCTGGTATTAAGTTTCCAGTTTCAATTTAATTCATTAGTTAAATTATCAAATCTATAAAAATACTGTGCCATAGAAAAATATTCAAGAAACCGAATCCTTTACTGCTAAGTAGAATTCTGGAATGAAATATCAATATGTAACTATAAAAATTTCTATAAGTTTAAATTTATTATGTTTTGCATTAGTAAGTATAAGCTTCAAACTATTTAAAATGTCATGTTTAGTATGTGCTTCCAAAGCTAAAGGTACACACTTATTAAATTATTGACTATGCATCATGAATCTTTATATCACAAAATTGATCATTACAGGAGTCATTGTACTGTTCTTGAAGGGGTAATGTAGTCTAATCTGATGAATCTCGTTTCCACTTGTATGAGATATATAGATGCAGAAATGTATGAGGGGATTTGGAAAAACACAAATAATCAATATCTATAAATTAAATATATAAATAAAAAATATAAAAAGTTGCTTGACTCACTATCGAGACAGGATTTATACAGTGGAGGGTTTATATAACTCCTGAGAGGGGTTTTGAGATTTTTCTAACATATGGACGATATGTACAGAGAACCAAATCTTGATCAATTTATACACATTCATATAAATTTCATATTACGACATTCATGAACAATTCCAACAGGATAAACGGACATCGAGAGTTTAATTTGTGTGGCTCCATGTTTAATAATTTTAATAGACACTCGTGTCCATAAATTAAGGATACTACAAGTTCAGGCAAAGAAAGAGACAGAAGCAAAACAAATGTGACTTTTTTTAAAGTCTATTTACTAAACAAAAGGTAAAGAGTAAAAAAGATGCAATTTATTTTACATTAATAAAAATTGTGATTTTTACTCCCTGGAGCAAATTAAAAATAACACCTATTACAAAAACCGGTATAATATGGTTGGCATGATGGTTAATAGATAGTATGCCCCCCCAGACGGTACAATACAGGCCGTACAACGATTAGGCATGCTGAGTATCAAATTATCGATCAGATATTGGAGACTATTACACCTCTCATCAAGCAATGCTGTCCGAAGTCCCGGTAGACACGTGGGAGGGGGACGACGGGTGGCAATTCGTCAGCCAACCATCTCCCACACATGCTGTATTGGATTCAAGTATGGTGAATATGATGGCCAAGCCACACGGGTGATATCATCCGATTGAAGGTATTCGTCTACAATGTTTGCACGGTAAGGGCAGACGTTGTCATCCATAAAAAGCAATTCTGCATCCATGGCGCTCCGAGACAAACGTACATATTATTCAAGAATCCCCTCCTGATAGATGTGGCCTGTCATGATTACATTCTGAATATGCAGGATAATTCTGGAACTCAGGATAATTCCGCCCCAAACGAGCAATCCACCCCTCTCCATATTAAATTCCGGCCAGAAACAGACTGAAAGCTAAACCTAAACTTGTCAGAAAACATCACACAAGACCACTGTTGCTTTGTCCACAATGCATACTCTCTACTCCAGGCTAACCGCAGGTGAGTTGCAGTAAGTGGAACACATCTGACAGGCCTACGAGCATATAGACCAATGTGTCCTAAGCGTCTATACACGGTCTGTCTTGAAACTGTCGTTCCGTAGCTGAAGAGAGTTAACTAGACAGATCTGATGTTGTGCTCCATCTGTTTCTTTTAGAAGCAATTGCCAAATACCTGTCATCATTGGGCGTTGTAATTCGGGGGCGACCTGTACAGTAATGTCTACTTACATTACAATCATCAGTGAACCGTTACCTAAGAATGGAGATGACACTCTGTGCTAGGCGATTCCAACTTCCTTGGATACATCCAGCTGGGTACGTCCACATTTCAAACGGCCGATACTTCTAGCACGTAAAATATCATCCAAATGCTTCGTTTGCGCTTGTGAACAATTTTACTTCTTTGCAACCATTTCTAATATACCTCTTTCTTACACTCTCGTCATTATGACATACTATCGGGGCAATCTGGGGATTTCTATATTAATTTGTATATTATTCATCAAGATGTGTGTGATAATTCTACATGTGAAACTTTTATTTTAGAGTTCAATTTCTGTGTGATTCTGAACTAATGTTAATTGACGGACATGTATATAGATATTGCCATTAACTATCTCACTATTTATAATTAATTATTAAGCATTATTCAGATGTCATTTACCGTCCATAAGTCTGAAAGCTTTGAGAAAAGCTACTCAGAATCCTTTGTGTGTAGATGATTCTCTAACTATGTGATGCAAGACATATCACTTTGCTTAATTTCTAAATATTTGTGAAGGATCTACAAATTATTAAGTTGCCATACTATTTTTTTGTTGTATGAATTTTCATTTAATCTATACTTTAAAATAATATGTATCAAGTTTTTATATTTATTGTAAACCATGAAAAATGTTTATTTATGGAAAAATAATTATAAAAGAGTGAGCCGAATTTAACGTGTGTAAATCATTAGATTTATTCGAATTTTTCTCATATATGTTAGTATTCATTTTGAAAATTCAAATTTTTTGATTTTTAAAATTTCAAAAGTTCTAATTCTTATGAAGGAACTCTAGAAAAAACAAATTTAAGAATAAAACACTTTTATGGAGACATTTATCAAAATGGAATACAAAATAAAATAGTGCTTAGCTAAATTAGTATATTTTTATTTAATTTAGAAAATGTTAACTTCGAAGAAAATTTATTCTGAAAATAATATAACACCGAAGATATTTTTCATCTCACATGAAACAAACAAAAATATTTTCACGTCATGTTTTACTGTGTAATTTTACAAGAAATTTTTTCCTCTCACTTCTCATAATGAAAAATATAAATTTCTACAAATTGATCATAAACTAATTTTATCAGAAAATATGTAACTTTAAATTAATGTTAACAGTATAACACACGCACGCACACACACACGTATACGAGTATATATATATATATATACTCGTATATGTGTAATATACAATATTATAATATTAACATTAATTTAAAATACACACACATGTATGTATATATATATATATATATGTATATATATATAAGTATATATATATATATATATATATATATATATATATATATATATATATATATATATATATATATATATATAATTTATTCTTCTATTTAATTAAAATTTTTAAAAATCATTGTCACAGTATAAAATTATAAAGCTGACATTAAAATAAATGCTTGAATTTCATACTTAACAACAGAAAATATATAACAAATTTGAAAACCAGGTTTTCAATAATTATGTATTTTCAGTTTATTAAATGATTGTGTGTATAAACTAAACAAATAAAAATTTGTATCATTAAATTCATTTCCAAATCTTAACTTATATATAAAACAGTAATATTTTTTGTTTATTTCCAAGCTAAAAGGGCCTTTATTTGCAAGATTAATTAAAAGAGCTATTGAAAGAAAATTTATTTATAAAGAAATCCTTTTTATCATTTGAAAAATGTAAATAATACAGAAATGTTCTTTAATTAATTTCAATCTAATGATCATAGTTAAATTCATTTAAGTTTCCCAATTAGTATTCCTTGTTTTGTTTTTAAAAAAAAGAAAATTGATTTGCTTAAAATGAAATTTTATTTAATAGTTTTAAAAAAAATATTGGTATGCTGATTTCAGTCATGCATACATACCTCTGTAAACTTGAGAGAGAAGTCTGAATTCAATGGACGCTTGTGATTAAAATCCCTTTCTTGAAAAACAATAAAATATTTTAATAAAAATAAACGGAAATTTGTTTAATCTAATCATGTATTACCTTACCTAATGTTTTGTAAATATATATAATAAGTATAGAAATAAAAGAGCAAAAAAACTTATTTAAAAATTAAGGCGATATGGGAACAATTTTAGGGCTCCAAATGGAATCATAATAAATTTAATTATAGTTTCTTCAACTATGAATAGAGCAAAATATTTATATGATCAAGGTTTGTTGACCGTTGAGCAGTTACCATGCATTTAATGGTCTGGAGAAAATTTTCTCCCCCTCCAGATCAATCTCAAAATTGAGAGAGTGGATAATCTGGTGGTTCCATCTATCAGAGGAGTTTAGAGAAAAGTCTTATATTTATCTTCATGGTACTCTTGTTAAACGAAAAACTCCTCTTACTGATTCATCAAATTCGCATAGACGACGGCATAGTAAGGTTGGCTTGTCCAAGAGTCATTAGTAACCACAAAGTTTTCTTGAAACAAATTAGGATAATTTCATTAAAAAGACAACTTTTAAAATTATTGTTGACATTCTTTGACTCAATTTAGAGAATGCATCACAAACATGTGTAACTTCAATGATGGGATTATAAAACAATAATGTGAATGTAGGAAAAATTTACCTCTAACTTTTTTCATAAAATTCATATTTCAATGTGCAGATGTATTTTGTTGGTGATATATATTTAGCTTTACATTCAGCTGTTAGTTAAATATAATGCATAGGAAATTCATCTTGATTTTATTTCTTTTATAAATGACACTTTAAACATAAATCATTAAAATCTTGAGTTCTTGAAATGTATGACTTAATTCTTTCACCGAGGTTTTTCTGTTACGCAACTGTTGTGAAAAGTGTTTTATAAGCGGATATTGCAACTACACATATCTGATCTTCTTCATAATATAATCCAACAACTTATCCCTCTCAACATCATGTTACAACATATCACTTGTGTACTTAAAAAGGTTTTTTTTTATTTTAGTCAAGTGAGTTTGTTTTTACCACTCTAGATCAATAAACTGTAGAACTATTTGAAACTTCTTGCCTCGAATATTTTTATATGCTCTAAAATAACAGTTCAACGCAGTAGTCAGACAAATAATTGCAGTTAGAAGCTATTTTTTGATTTTTATCTATTTTGATTTGCTGAGCATCTCATCCTGGAATATATTCCCTTACGAACTGCCAGAATCGAAGTGAACTCGGGTGTAATGCATATTCTCTCAACATAACAAGTGCCCTTTTTTAATTATGTTACTCTCTCCCTCTCTCCTTCTTATGATTGCCATCATGATATTTATTAATACTTGGAGATATATGTATAATAGTATTAATTAATTTCAATTGAGCATTGAATGATTTATAGTCCAAAATTTTTAAGTTCTTTTTTTTAAATATTGAAATACAAAATAATTGCTGTTGTTGTTGTTACTAATCTCCATGTCAATATGTATATTAGACGAGGTGCACGAGTCTACTCACTTCCAGGAAATCAAAAACAAGCGTAGGTGTCATGAAAGCTCCATGACTCAAGGGTGGAGAAAAAGGGTTGCCTCTCTAAGTGGTAAGACCCGAGCATCAATGGTAGAGGACTTACTTAGCTCAAATCCCTGTAAGATTTAGCTGGATATTGTGGAATAGCCTTGGGTGGCCTTACCAGAAGTATACACTGCAAACATACTACGCCTCCTCGCCACGATGAGGCATAAAATAATTAAATATAATAATAACTAATATAATCACTCAAGGGAAATAGAATTTAATTTAATATAGTGAATTAAATAGATTTAATGTATATTAAAATAAATTAATCAAGAAATTTTTAAGATTTTTATAATGCGGAAGTAAATTTTTAGATCGTTTTTACTATCAAGAAAAGATAATTTTGCATCTTTTTAAGGTATACCATATATTTAAATCATAATTTGGGCACAGTAAACTTTTTTACAAAATATGCAATGTTTACCAATGTAACAATTAAGCTGCTAACTTGAAATCTTGTCTTCAAATTGACAGTTTGTGTATCTGTTATTTCTTTAGCTGTTTATGCTTTAGGAGGTATGAATGCTGTAAAAACTGTAGATCTTTTATAAGTTACACCAATTAGTTTAAGATATGCCAAGATTATATATATACACATGCAGCAATTAACTAATTCCTACAGACAAAAAACTAACGTAGTGTGTATTAAACCTCAATATTTAACTTAAAAACAATTTCATTTCATGGTAATATAAAACAATTTTATGTAATTTAAATTATTCTGTCTAAAAACTTATTGGGATTTGAATTTACACCTATTTTAAAATTTTTGATTACGATTCTGAGGTTACAAAGATTAGGTGATTGCGGTGGTGTAGTGTCAAGGAATTCAAATGGATCCATGACTGCCACTAATGGCTTTAACCTCATTATTTTCTCTATTCAGAGACCGCCATCAAATGGGTATTTTCCAATATTCTGGAGAGTATTGCTGGACTATTGAAAATATGACTTGGAGAGAGTTCTTATTCAGGACTACATTTTACACGTGTCCTTGAAATGTCTACGTTTATTTTCATACCACCGAAATGGCCTGTTCTCAATTGTGAAATTGCGTTTGTGATTTCATTGCTGGAATCAATCTCGTAAGATACAGATTTATCGTATAGTAAATTTCTTTCAAGATAAATTTCTTATTTTTATTATCAATAATATACTAATATACGTTTTTATTACCAAAAAATAATGTGGTATTAAAATAAACTCTTCATATTTAAAATAGAAATATATCTAAGAATTTATATTATTATAAATATAAGAATTTATATTTCGCCCCCACAATTGTGTGTAGCAGTACACCAGGTTCATCCTTCTCATTAAGATGATTTCAAACGTTTTAGCTTTTTTTGCATAACATTTTATTCTGAGTTTAATAAATAGTTTCCTAATTGCGTAGTTCAATGTTTCTAATCTACAATTTTGTTTACTATATTTTATGAAAAAATGCAGAAAATACTAACACATATACATTTAATATTAACTCATATTATTTTTTTTAAGAAACAAACAATTCCATGGTGCACTAAGTAATATTTTTTGGAAAGAAGGTGGTAGAACGAAAACATTGAGAACCATTGATTTCTATTATCAGTAAGGATGAAAATCATAAAAGGTGCAATATGACGGCAAACTATAATATAAAATTCATTTTTTCAAATACTTAAATGATTCGATTAATATTTATAATTATGAGAGCAATAGGGCTTATACATTTTTAATCATATATTTAAATAGGGTTTGTATTGAAAAGCTTAAAATCAATGATATAAAAATAAATTTAGCACAGGAAAAATATTATTTAATAAAGAAATAAATCCATAAAAAACTGGAGAAAACTGCCAGCAATATAATTTCGTTATTTATATTTAATTATAAAATATTCAAATCAAGTCGTTCATATCATTCTAAAATAAAATGAAAAAAAATTCAATTCTAAAATAAAATGAAAAAAATTCAATTCTAAAATGAAATAAAAAAAATTCACAAAAATATTACGGTGAAATATTTAATGTATTATTACTTTTCTTTTGTTGATTAAAGTCTTTATAAATCCCAAAAGAATCCATTTATTGAAAATAAATAATTTTTTTAATCTTATCTAAATACTTCAAATCAAAAGTTTAACATATGTAGATAAACTGATTTACAAAATTTACGGATGATTTTATGAAATTTCTTAAAAAAGCGTACTATACTTTTTAAAATAGACTAATATACGTTAATTTGATTCCAAAATACAACTCATTTGTTTTTAAACTTCAAATATTTTAAGATTTGCATATTATTAATTAAAGAATTGAAATTTTTATCTGAAAATGTAACTTTAGGGAATTAAATCAAAATTTAATTTGTGGTACAAAATTTATAAATTGCATTTGAATGCATTAATCTATGTAGCATTTGTAATTGAGTTTAATGCAGAAAAGAAATTGTAAATGAAAATGAATAAAAATTTAAGCTTCCTCTTTGGAAACTTTCCTTTTTCATAAATGAAATTAATTAACATGAGAATCTGTATTTTAATGAGTTTAATACTACCATTAATAATGAATGTTTTCTTATTTTTGGCTCTGAAATGTTCTCTCATATTACTGTAAAATAATTAGTTTCATACGAAGTTCATTTTAGCATTTTTAAGAATTTAATTTTAAATATCTTAAAGTACGCTTTGCTGTGAGTAATTAATAAGTGTTTGAAATTTTGTGAAATTATTTAAGTTCCTCTTAAAATCAGATACATAAACATTTAGTGAAAAACATTAAAAAATATTTAATTCTAAACTGTAACAAAGATAATTAAACAATGGGTAAATAATATTTTTATATAATTTGAATTTAATTTATCAAAGTTCACTGCAAATATTAGTTATAAATATAAAGATTAATAGAGATAATTTTAGCATTTATTTACCATATTTGCAAAATTGTAATTGTGTCTCTAACATATATAATGCATCAAATTTCAGCTTCTTTAAAATGAAGAAAAAACCTTTGAAACGTTACATTTAAATGAGTAATTATCGAATTTTCATTGTATAGCAAATTGAGAAAGTGAAAAATATATATTTATTGCAATGTCTCTAAATTTTACAATGTGTAACAGATTATAATGATAAATTTTTACAGTAATAAAATATATTTTCGATTATAAATAATAATAAATATATTACACAATACTACTAATTAAAAATAACAGGAATTGTTTTGCTAAATAATGATAAATCAATTTAAATAATATTATACACAATCAAACAAATAGTTTAGAACAAATATGCAAAAGAAAAATTACCGCCACTTTCATTATGTTATATGGAAACTTAGGTAAGCCTATTTTATTGTTACTTTATTGTTTGCTTATAAAATTTTTAAGCTTAAATGCACATAAAATGAGTTAAGATTGTCGAAAAAAATTGTAGTACCTCAAATTCTTTTAGAATTTTCTTCTTTTTTATGAGTTTTTCCCTCGTGACATAGAAAAAAATTCTAAAAACCAGAAAGCAAAAATGATTCAATTATACTGAAAAATGTTATACTGCTATTTAATTGTTAGACTCTTCGATAATGTGTACAAAACTTCTCAAAATCCAGCTTATTGCCGAATAATTTAATCATACGAAAATTAAATTTCCTATTTCCTTCTAATCCTTCCTTGTCAGAAACTGAGAAAAATGGTTTTCTGCTTTCGAATTATATCTTTATTAAAATTTTTCTTTTCTAAAAATCATTCTAAGAGTGGAAAAAATGAAGTTTCATATCATTAGTAACATTGTACAGAATATGAAAGTGTTCACAGATAAATACTGGATGAGAATCAGTTAAGTATGAAAAGAAATGAGTACATATTATTGTTGTTGTTTCCAATCCTTCAGATATCCAGTGGCTGCTAGATCAGATGCATGACACTGTGAACCCTAGTGAGGTCGTGCACCAGCAGTGGAATTGCACCTATCATTCTCCAGAGCAAATCCCCAAACTATACTAGGTGCGATCAGGAGAAGCCAGCTTCAGGTTGCATTTTGTGCTAGGAAGTATGTCCGTCGGTATCAGCTGCATATTATGCTTACTGCTGCTGATATGTTTAATAAAGTATTTTTTCTTGCACCATGGCAGTGACGTCATACTTTGTTCTTCGCATTTTTTTCGTAAACTATGTATTGTACAGGAACGCTTCTTTGGACATTTTTTATGTATTTCCAACGAGGAATCTAGCTGTGCAGAGTTTATGCGGTCGTTTTTGGACACCCTGAATATATATATATATATTTATATATATATATATATATATATATATATATATATATATATATATACAATATATACATACAATTTGAAAAAAATGAAAGTTATATAAAAACATTTTCTAAGCATTGCTCGCTGAGACAAAATAATTAAATAAACAACATTAGTAGCATATTTATATTATAATATTAGAAATTAGAACACTGCATAAAATATTATGAACCCTGCATAAAAAAATCAGAAAACGTTTTGCTTGAGGTCGACTAAAACGGGTTTCTTTTCCTTAATCGCATTTAACTCTTCATACATGAAATCAATATGATAATATCAGTAGCACTTCATAATTTTCCTTTGTTTTATCACCACAATGATTTTTCTCTCAGTCATAATACTTTTTATATTTTTTCTATCGATCTATTTCCTTTTTTAACGTCAAATATAAGACATGTTAAATACACTTGCTTAAGTCAAGAAGAAAACTTCAAAAAGATTAATCAGGATTTTATTAATTCAAAATATTATTCTGAAATGAAATTTAATATGTATGAAAACTTATTACATCCAACTTGTGCGGAAATTAACTATTATTAAATCTCCCTCTGTTTAATTAGCTTCAAGCCAGATTTGGCGAACATTATTCTAAATAACTACTTTTTTCTTCTAATAATATTCCTTTAATAGCATATCGTATTTATAATTATAATTATAATGATTATCTAACACTATTTGTGAGTCAAAAAGAATCTTACTAATAGAAAGAAGCTAAAAATCTACTAATTACTCCAAGTATATCATTAAAAAAAGAAGTATGTAAAATGAAAATAACATGGTTATTAATTTGCACTCTCTCATTATAAATGAAATATTATCCAATATAAATTATAAACACATCAATAAAACATACACTAAGCTAAAATTGAAAATCAACTCTCGTTTAATTGAATTGTAAAATAATTTACTGTAGTTCAAATTTGTTGGATGATTTCAATTTTATGCAGAGCATTTCGATAAAATTAATAAAAGAAGTAATAAGTTATAATACATACATTTTGTTCCGAATATATATAACTGTACGAACTTATATTATTAAATAAAACAAGTATTTACATCATTCTATTTTAAAAATGTAGATTTGGAAGCATACATCAAAAGTAAAGTGTTTTATTTCTAAAATATATTGAGCTATTATTTAAATGCAGTTCCTGGTTTTAGAATAAAATGAAAAAATATTTCTAAGTTTAAAAGATGGAAAAGTATCTTCTTGTGAGGTAAACTTTTAACACATCGTTCATTTTATAAATCCACTTTAAAAAACAATTATTTTTTTTACCATTCTTTTTTTGCATCTTTCAATCCTGTCGTAAAATAAAGTAAATAGAGCAAGGAAAACGAAGTAAGTTCCTGGAAATAGTCGTCCATCATATTTGGCAGATACAATGCTTTTGTGGAAATGTTAGTAGCGTTGTGGATTTTAAAAACTACGCACTTGGGCTAACATTTTTTTCTTTAATCATAAAAATAAATTTTTCTTAGAAAAATGTAATAAGTTCATTAAGTTTGTTATAAATATTCCTTAAAATACTTCGAATTACTAATTTCTAGCAAAAGGAGTTGTATATTATTATTTTGAAGTTAATATAAATTTAAAATAAAATTTTTTTCATTTTAATAAACTTCAAAATCAAATTTTGATTAGGCGAGAAATTCAAAGCTTCATTAATAGTGTTACAAAGTTTGAAAATATTTCTTGTATTCATCTTGAAATATTTTACAGATATGAAGTACTCAGATTCTGGGACAAAAAGTATGAGAGGTAGGCGTATTTTATGTTAAGAATGGCTGTTTTGTTGATTTGGTAGCTTGGCAGCATTTTGGCGAGATTCATGGTGACTTGGCTATTACTTGGCTAGATTTGGCGATAAATAGATAGTTTTGTAAACTTCCACCACCTAACCTCTACGGCCGTTATCAAGCGAGATAGCCTAGAATCTCACAGAACGTTGGAGAAAGACCTAGGCTTTCACGCCAAGTAAGTTATAAATACCACCGTTTCATTGACTAAGTGAAACAGTTTTTAGTTTTGGGTGGTACTGATAAATTAGTGCATTCGAATTGTCTGTCTGAGGTATTTGAAGACCTTTGTTTGTGGGAGCAGTTTACCATTGAATATGTTGAATCGGTACTGTATAGTTGTGTTTCGCAAATGCTGTAACTGCTGTTTTTTTTTTCTGCATCTTATAGAAATTTCTACAAATAAAAATCCTATAATTTTTACGAAATTATTTCACCGACTCTCAATCAACATGAACACCGAATCTCGGTAAAATATTGCAATAATTTTCTGTTATCAATGCATAAATTGATACCAGAGCAGTAAGCAACTTTAAAACGACGTGTGAAAAACAAACGCGTCAATTTTAACTATTAGTTTATGAACTAATCTTTTTAATCATGTAAAAACTATTGTTATTTATTATTTTGTCATAAGTTTAGTAAGTGTTGATATTTGTTAGAATAATATCTTACCTATCAGTTACAAATAAATAGAGAAAGTAAAAAATAAAATTATGTGCAACATAAATCTGAAGCAAACATTTGGAAATATAATAGGAAGTTTAAACATTCTTCAAAAATGAAAAAAAGCACATATTTCTTCAGGTTTTGATCATGTTCTAAGAAGTATGTCAAACTGAGGAAATGGATCCTCAAAAAAAAGAATTTTCCTCCCCAAATCGATTTATCCTCTTTTAAAGGGAAAATTTTGACATATGGCTGTCTATGCAAAGAAAGGGAAGTAGAGCATAAATAATGATTATCTCACTTTATCCTTTTTTTGCATTATCTTAAAGTGGAAGGAACAAAAACAAGTTAAACGATGAAAATTGCACGGCCGTCAATCATATCTGGCGGATCAAATACTATTTTGTGGTAATGATAGTCTCGATAATCAGCCTACTGATGATGAAAACTGAAACTCCCAAATTATCAGATTAACATTCTTAAAGTAAGTTGAGAAAATACCTCATATGTTTTTATGAGGGTAACATGATTATTTCCAAAATCCACAGAAGTCATTTATCATCAAATATTGTGTAAATTTATACGAATTTTTTCAAAGATCAAAGATGTGATGTTTCAGTTAAAATATTTATTTTCTTATAATTTTAAATTATTCCAACGAAATTTGATGTTGTAACATATTTTAAAATTTTTCAGCATTTCAAATTCAAACCTTACTGAATTTGTTGATATATAAAATATTCCGAAATCTAACACATAAATTTTTGATAAGGTATTCCTTTGAGTATTTATAATTTACTTTCTAGATACTTTCTGGAGAAATGTGACTTAACAAGAAAAAAAATCAATGATTCTGGAAAGTTTTCTTTAAATTACTTATCAAGATTATATCATTTGGCATTTATATGTTCTATAAAAACTAAATCGTTTACAAATTGGATTTGGTATATTAAATAATTTGGTATAATTGTTTACAAATTGGATTTCACGTAAATGTACTTAAGTGAACATGGAGTGTTACTAGGTCAACAGAAAAGTAGATTATACAATAATTATTAACTCATGAGAAAAACCAGTGTCTTTTTAAATTATTTATTACAGGCACAAACTTACGCAACAAAAGATATGGGGATTAATTCCAGAAACATAACCCTTTTCCTCGATTTACAAACTTTATTTGCCGTTATCTAAACAATATCACGTGATGTGCGCGCGAACATGGAAAATTATTTTTAATTTACTAATTTTAATTTCGTATTTCATTGTTCTTAATTATCTCAATACAGTGCACATCTTAGTTATCAATACAATTTTTATCTATTACAATTTATAAAGTGTAAAAATCATGATTTCTATAATAAAATGTATTAAAAAATATTACATTAAATATTACATGAAAATGTATTCATAAAAATTTATAAATCTAACAACCACTTGAGAATTATTTTTAATATCAATAGCCTTTATACTTAATAAATTTTAAAAAAATTACATATACCAGTAATTTATTAATTTCTGATCGACCAACTTATTTTTCATATTCCACCACACTGCTTACGATGTAAAATTGATCGATAATATCTGTATTAGATAAATTGTCTATGAAAAAAGATACATTCTATATCTAAAAAATTAGTAGCATGAAATTTGTAA
The DNA here is from genome assembly GCA_030067965.1 of Latrodectus elegans. Taxonomy (NCBI): domain Eukaryota; kingdom Metazoa; phylum Arthropoda; class Arachnida; order Araneae; family Theridiidae; genus Latrodectus; species Latrodectus elegans. The sequence goes on from CM057816.1 coordinate 9,574,868, forward strand.
TTTTTTCACCATATTCTTATAGATGATTTCTTATTGCAATTTATTCACTTAAAAACAGCTTTCTTATGGGGAAAAGCTTTATTATTTAAAATAATTTACTACACAAGGAACCCTTTTAATACTTGCTATTTTTTTCCATGTATTAAAATTACACATTTACCACCTTTAATTCTAATTACAAAGTTTCAACTACATCAGTTTTTAATTCTGAGAAGACAAAACTTAAAATTGAAATATAATCTTAAGTGCTTCACTTCATAAATTCATTTTCAAAGTGACAAAGTTCAGTTTAATTACACAATAGAAACATATTTATTTTAATTATTTTGGAAAGCTATTATTTCTCTGAGGATTTAAGTTCAAGAAACAGGAAATTAAATGTAATGACTTGCAGAAATTCCTTTAGTAGCCTTTTGAATATGATGATTAAGACAAATTTCATTCGATAGTAACTAAATAAGGTCAAAATGTATAAAAACTGTTTGTAAATGTCTTCTTCAATTCAGATTATAACTATACAATTTGTTGCTATGTTTTCAAACATTTAATATATTTTTCACATCATACGCAAGAAAAAAAGGTTATCTTGTAATCCCATATCGTAATGTTTCATTTAAAAGAAAACATAATCTAAAAAAAAAAAAAAAAGGAAACTGTAAGTTTTAAATTTTTTTCATAAAAACAATTTTTATATTCAAAAAATTTAAAAAAAATATGCATAGGCAAAAAATTTGATACTGACGTTAATTTTAATTTTCAATTAATTTTAAGAAAAATAATGCATTTTGTAAACATGTTTACATAATATGAGAGAGTTGATAAATGAAAATTTTGACTTGCTTTTTAAATTACCTATATTCAAAATGCTTATGAATTCTGCTTGAGAGCTATTAATTTTATTTTAAATGTATTTAAATTAAAAAAACTGACAATTATTTTACATTTAGTTAAATAACAGGTTAATGTAATAAGAATAGTTTCATATTTTGCACTATTACATTGGGAAGTGTATGAAATTTGTTTATTTGATTGAATAATCACATAAATGTTCTTTACAAATAATGCAAGAAGAACTTTTCTACCTTACATTATTTTTGTATACGCTCTTTGTAACCATTTTTAATTTTTATTTGAAAAACGAAACTATCAATGTCATGCGATGTCATTTAAAAAATCTTTTCCATTTTTTTAAGTATTTATCAAAAATATTTAATTATTTCATTTATTAATTCCTATATTGAATATCATGACTTTCTTAAATGTCTTTCGCGATCAAACATTAAACGATTACATTTTTATGATTTTTTTTTGACCAATGAGTTTCCCTTTTAGTAAATACCAACTTTATTACATCTTGATTTATGTTGTAGTTTAGACAGAAAATTTATAATTGCTTGAATTTTGCAGAGCATATAAGTAATAGAAATACATTCGTGGATGCTTACTCTTTTCAGGTAAAACGGTCGCTCAATCGTGAAAGTAGGCCTCATAGATCCTTAATATTTTTGCTAAAGGATATTTAATAATTGGTATAATTACTTAATAAACATAAAGCATAAGCGTAATAAACAAATATCAAATAGATAATTATGGGAAAAATTAGAAACCATTTTATAATTTATTCCAAATCATTCAAAGATGTTGACGCTTACATCAAGGGTAAAGAACTAACACTGTTACAGTTTAAAGATTATTATAGTTGTCATGTGTGCCAACCAGACTGACAGTATAGGATGCACTGCTCCGCTTTTCCAACTGAACCATATTTTGGTGTAGAGTCCGACTTTCTCAGTACAGGCACATGGCATAGGGACCCGTTTATCGGGTAGACAAGCATTCACAACCCATATAACAGGGCAGGATAGACAGAGGGAAAGTACATCCATGCACGAACGGGGTTTGAATCCAGGACCTCCCTATCCGCAATCAGGCACTCTGGCCACTAGACAGAGGAAGCGGCATCAAAGTTTGTTAAGAAACCAAAATAAATTCAATTTATTTAAAACTATAGTAATTAGTTTGAATTTAATGATTATTCATGATAATTTATTAAATATTAGTTATTAGGACAAAAAATATTAATTATTGTTATATTTTTTAAATATATCACAGTGAATTATTAAATTAGTGTCAAACTCCATTAATATTAACTACCATTTACTGAATTAGATTATAAATTCCAATAAATTATTCATGATATCTGGTTTATATATCTACTCTTAATGGACACACAACAGTAACGTTGTCAGGAACAACAGAGACCTGTAGAGAATAGAAGCTGCAGAGAGTTCAGTAACGGGATCAAGTATTAATAATTTCATAACTATTTAATCAAGCTCTGCGTCTCAAAGGTATCACGTTACAGTCTTTATGTCTAAGGTCTCAGAAATTGAGAGCAAAAATATGGTTGAGGATATAGATTCGTATTAAAAGAAAGTACATTGAACATCCTCATAGGAATTTAAAATTAGCAATATTATTTTACGAAATATAGAAATAAAATTATAAAGCAAATAAATTACTGATATTAATTATTTTATATTTTAAGTGTCAATTATTAAAAATTGGCGAATACATTTTTTATTGCGATTTCTATTCAAAATATTTATTTATGGTATTAAAATTATATTTATTCTCATTGACTTAAAACACATTAAATATTAAGTACAAACTAAAATATAATTTTTGTAGGGACATAAAAAACAGAAGTAATCTTATAATAAAAAACAAAAATTTACTATGACATTACACATGTGATTAAAACAGTTACAAAAGATCATTCTTAATAATAATATACAAGGTTATACTACCAGTACGGTACTAATAATAAAGAAAGTTATTTATGAACTGAATGGTTCTTCTTCCTTTCTTCTCGTTTCTTTTCTGTTGTCTCATTTCATATTAAATATTTTATAATTTCATTCTATTGTGCAGCAACGCCATCTGTAGTCAATAGAGTTTATATACATCTGTTACATTTTATATTAATGATTAGTGTTCACATAAAGCAGAGTTTTAATTCATCATACTCATGTGTTTCATTTTAATTTCACTGATCACGAATTTATTTAAATGCTTAAAGTACACTTAACAGAAATATTTTCTGAATCTCATTTCATTGGGAATTTGATTTTTTCGTACCCGCCCATACATTTATCAAACTTTTTATTAGATGCTTTAATAAATATTGAGTAACTGTTTGTTTATATAAATATATACAACTTGTGATTAAAAAACATTTACACTTGTATTCATAGTCCCTTTTCAGTTTAAGATTCATACTCTTCAAAAATAAAATAATATTTAGTTATGAGCTCAAAACATGCCGTGGTAGAAATAAACTGAAATTATGTTTTATTTTTTTATCCAGTAAAAGGTATTTTAGGTTGCAATATTTGAATGCTATATTAGTTCTAATAAAACCAATCTTTTAACTCTCTCTCAAGCATTTGAATCATCTGCATTTTTGAAATATTAGACAATATTTATGTGAACATTTCTGAAGCAAATTTAATTTTGCATAAAAATAAAAGCGAAATTGCAAAAAATTGAACGATAAATTATCTTTTATTTTTATTATTATAAATTTTGAGATCATGAATTTTTTACAGGAAAAGAAATAAAAGTATTTATAAGCAGCCCGTTTACGAGAATCATGCTAAAGGTAGAATGGTTACAGCTCGTGCTTTCGGTTCAACAGTTCGTGGGTTCAAATCAAACCTTGTGTTCTTAATAGTATAGAATCCACTTTAAAGCGTATGTTTCGGTCTAACTAGCTCTCATTTAAAAAAAATTGACCGTTGAGCAAAATAACAAACATTTTACAGAAGAGTATATGCTTATTCGAATGAAAATGTTTAACAGAAATAAAATTCTCGAACAGCTAAGAATGAATATTTGTTAGAAAGCAAGAAAAATAGTAACAATAGCTTTACAATTTTATGAAGATTTCTTAAATATTTAAATTATTAAAATTTAAAAATTATTAAATAATTTAAAATTTAATCAACTTAAATAAATAACGTATTTGTTCACTGGTCTAGGTAAACTTTTCTCATTTGAACGTAAATATATTTTTTTTATTATTATCAGAGATGAGATTTGTGTATGTTAAGAAATTAATATCGTAACAAAAGCTATCTAAAAACACGTTTTCCATTCTGATTTTTAAAAATAATAATTCACTTTCCTTTTAAATCTGATATTGTATAAAATGTATTCAAAATTAAGCTTTTTTTAAGTTAAAGAAACTATCGAATAAAACCACATATTTATTTAACAAATTAAATTAAATATTTAATAATGTAAAATAATTTAAATAAAATTCTCCTTTTCGAAAAATATATAGAATTATTTCTTAAAAATGTAAATGGACTAGAGAAATAATTCCATGAACAAAAATTGCTACTGCCATAAGAATTCACAAATAATGATAAATAATCCCATTCAGATGTATTATTTTAAACCATTTTTTAGATTGAATGCTTTCTCATCAGAATTCTTTTTTTAATTTATTTAAATTTACAATGAGAAAAATAAATACATGAAAAAATACTTAAAACGTTTACTAAATCTTTTTCTGTTCATATGTACATTAATATATACTAACTCATATATTATTTTTATGCTATAGTTCTATTCTGAGGCATGAAAAACAGAAGTAGTTACATCGGTTTCTTATATTTCATATGTAAAAAAATCTGTTAGTTTTATAAAAATGATTTGGCAGCATCTTGCCAGTGACAAAACTCACAAAGACTGTGACACATAATCTATCAAATTCTATATTTTTTTGCTCGAATAACAAATGGTCTTCATGATCGGACTTCTTTTTTTCTTTTCAGAATATTTGACTAAACATCCATAGTGATGCATGAACTCTTTTCACAGAGTTTCCCAAATTTTACCGACACAATTTTTGTGTAATTTCATGAAAATGTAACGCTTAGTATTATATTCATAAAAATCATACCATTTTTAATGGAAGTATATAAGAGGAAAATTTTCAATTTACAAAACTTTTAGGGTATGCTATTTAAACTGTTATAATCACTTATTGTTTTGAAAAAACACTTGATTATTAATAATGTATTTACAAATTTTATATGTGCATAGATCTACGGTTTTTTAGTTATTAAGGAATCAAAAGAATTTTATATATGTGTATATATATATATATATATATATATATATATATATATATATATATATATATATATATATATATATATATATATATATATATATATATATATATATGTATATATATACACATATATATATATATATATATATATATATATATATATATATATATATATATATATATATATATATTTCTATATATATATATATATATATATATATATATATATATATACACATGCATACGCACACACGCACACACACATATATATATATATATATATATAAATCACCATAAATAGAACATTATAATGTAAAATAAATGTAACATCTGCATGTTTTAGAAAATTTCTGAAGTAAAATTTTTTTAAAAAAAGTGGAAATTATATTAAAACAATTTTAAGTGAAAAATTTAACCCTATATGTTTGCGATAAGGGTGTTGTAAATCAGAAAACATGTGTGGTATTAATCAAATTAATTTGAAGAATATTTTGAATGGAAGAATATAATTCAAGTTTATAATGAAACAGAGAAGGAATTGATATCAATATTTTCTTAAATATACATTGAAGAGTTGAAAAAATTACTTATATTAATAAAACATATTACTGAATATTAAAAAATATATTTCATGTTGTAGAAAAGTATTCATCATTCTCAAAATTTAACATTAATATTATATTTAATATTATATTTTACATTAATATTATATTAATATTACATTTCATTACATATTTACCAATTCTAGTTTAAAATTAAAAAAATTCATAGCTATTCATTCTGATTAAATCACAAACTGCATTGTATTAAACGAGACAAATTTTAGTTTCACATGAATATTTCAATATTTATCACAGCCATTTGCAATTACAAACTTATAGAATAAATCAGCTTGTAACTGAAAGTGAATTCATTATTCTTTTTTTATTTATAATGAATATATGTATTCATAAAAAAACTTTTTCGCAGAGCTCAGTCATTTCCGCCATCGAATATAGAATATCACATTTCACATTCTTACCTTTAAATTAAATTTGTGTCCTATTTCATTTCAGATATTAATGAAGCATATGTTTTGCAATCAAAAAATTGTTTTGATTAATGAATCATTCTAAATTCATTAAACATAGAATACATATTTTGTTTCAAGCTTATTCCTTATAATTAAAATATATCTTTCCAAATGAATTAAATATCTGCTTATGAAAGCCGGTCTAACTGTTGAGAGGTTAATTGAAGCCGTTTTCAATAACTCTTTTTTTTTTTTTTTTGGTTTTTTTCCTTTAAAGTGGTGGAAATTACATTGATTTAAAACCTATTTCTTGTTTTAAATTTTAATCAAATTCATTCTCATAACAGAAAACTGAACAGCATGAAACATAGTGAAATTAAACCCAATCCTTAAGTTTATGTATCAGAGTTCTTTTCACTATTGTATTCACAAATAATAAGTAATCTCTAACAAATTAGCTTCCGCATACTTTACATAACCAAACATATATTTCAAAAAACGATTTCCTGGTACGAAATTCAGCAAGTCTTCAGTTCAACGACTTCATGGAATTCAAACAATTGTAATTACTTAAAATTTACATTTAAATGCAAGTTCCATTAGTTTTTACTTTACATATGAGACAAGTTCGAAAAGTAATAGGGAAGTATCATTTTGAAAAAAAATAGTAACAGAGTTGTTTTTAAGAAATACAATTTTTACATGATAAATTATATCTTAAACTATCTTTCTACGTTATGCCGACCAATGGTTGAGAGATTAGCATACCTAACTTCGAAGCAATATATCCCAGGTTCGAATTTTGCTGTGGGCATGGTTGTTTCTTTCTTTCTTTGTGTTTTTCTTTCCTTATAATTTTGCTTTTGGGATGAAGATGTCTAGCACATCCACTAGGTGCCCCACTGTATGAAATGGCATATTTCACTCATTATAGAACTAAATGGGTAAATTGCCTAAGAACAGCCGGGCATTAAAAAAATAATTCTGCGTCATTTCCGCTAGTTAAAATAATTGTCCTAAAGGGCTGCTAGCTTTTCTATATCTTCTTTATAGAAATTTCCGGTTACACACAGACACACAATGACTAAAATCATACCCTGCAGGATTTTTCCCCTCTTTGTCGGAGCTCACGCTCATATGCAGGAACAATTGATAATCGGTGTCCATAAGTCTGGACTGTGTGACGGGTGATCAAACTTCTCCTAATGATACTCTTGAAGTATCGTTTGAGCGTGGTTATGGAGCAATGCAATTTCATTAATCAGTATTCCTCAAAGTTTCTTTTGAATTGCACCCATCATTGTGCATTGACGTTTTCAATTCACTGAATTTCATGTACTGTTATCATTTCATACAAAGAACTTCATTAAATTCTTATGAAATAGTCTTCATTGTCTGTTATTCTAGAAGATGGATCAAGAAAGAATGAGTATAAGGAAGCGATAGAGTATCATGATATAAATATACAGAAGTATAATGCAATTATCGGTATAGACCTATTTAAATTATATTATTAAGTAGATTAATCCTATCATTTAATTTACAAAGCACAACGAGTGTTTAGTACAAGTATAAATTTATTAATTGTAACTAACGTAAACTTTTTAATTAGCTTAGAAAATTTAGTAAAGGATATACAGCATTTGTAGGCTATATAAAATTTTATCAATACATTTTGTTTATTATTTTCAATGCATATATTTTCAAATTAGAAAAATGTATTCAATGTGAACAAAAATATAATTTGTTTTAAGTGTGTGTTCAATGTATGTATTACACAAGAAACTGTAATCAAATAAATATCGCTTAGCTAATATTTAAAATTTTGCTCCTTCAATTTTGAAAATTAATTATAATATTGATTATTTTACTTGATTAAGTATTTTTTATAACATTGCCTTTATTTTATAAGCTCACGTGAAATATAAGCATAATATTTTGGTATAAATTAACTATACAAAAAACAACTCAATTAAATAAGTGAAAATACGCGTATGTTTTTATAGAAAAATGTTTTCCTCATAAAGTTCTAATTATGTAACATAATATTCAGAAACATTACCGTATTTACGCGAACCTAATGCGCATTGTTTTTGGCCAAATGTAGTATTCAAAATTGGGATGCACATTGTACAAGGTCAGCAATTCCCCGCAGACGTCAACTAAATTTAAATCGTGTTAATGGATTACTGTATTTCTTGACTACATTTACCATTACATTTATCGTTGAAACATTATTGCATAGAGGATACAAACTACAGTGTACGTAGTCACGAAACGGAGGGCAAACAGAGAAGAATGTCATATGACGCTACTTTCAAACGTAATTCCATATCCTGAAAAAAATGCCAATAAAAAGGCAGGGTGAGAGTTCAACGTAGCTGAGAGTAATGTTCGCTTGTGGTGGCAACAGATATTCCCACTGTTTGCCACTAAAGCTAGTAGAAAGAAATTTACTGGCCCTCGTAAAGGAAGACACCATGTAATTGAAGAAAATTTTTTTTGGAATTTGTATGTGAAAGGAGGAAGAAAAGACAACTTGTGACTAGTGACACCATAAGAAATAAAGCAAAAGAGGGGGCTGAAGATTTTGGGACACCGAAACAAAGTTTAAGACTAGCCGTGGATGGGTGGATAGACTTATGAAGTGGATGGGCTTACCTCTAAGACGCCGTGCAACTATATGCCAGAAGCTTCCTACAGATTTTGAGGGAAAACTACTAACATTTCAGCGGTATGTCATCACACTTCGGAAGGAAAAGAATTTTTGAATGGAGCAAATTGGCAACGCTGACGAGACGCCAATTTGGATTGATATGCCTCGTCACTACACCATTACGGTATCACCATTACTACACGGGACTAAGGAGGTTATCATCAAAACTTCGGAATGATGTTAAAATCAGCGCGTACCAGTGATGCCTGCAATAACAGCAGATGGGTGCAAATTTCCCCTTTTCTTAATCTTCATACTGAAAACATGACCTAAAACCCCTAAGAATGAAAAAGCAGTTCCCAGATGATGTCGTGATTCGAAACCAAGAGAAGGGGGATAACAAAATCTTTAATGCTTGATTGACTGTGAAATGTATGGGAATGCCGTCCGGTGAGCTCTTCAATCCACCATCAATGCTTTGTCTGGACGCATTTCATGGTTATCTCACCGACGACTTAAAAATGAAAGTGCACAGCCTAATTAGTGATCTTATTATCATTCCTTGAGGGATGACGTCTGTGTTACAACCCCTGGACGTTAGTATAAATAAACCTTTTAAGGGGTATGTTCAGGCGGAGTACGAAAACAGGTTTTATGTGATAAACCGTGAATTGATCCCGACAGGAAAAATTAAGCTTGCTGCACCGCATATTGTTGCACACTGGGTTTCTGCTGCTTAGAAAAGCATTGAAGCACCAATGATAGTGAAATCTTTCAAGGCATGTTCCATTTCAAATTCATTGAATGGCAATGAATATGACGTGCTCTGGAACGCCGAGGATGTTGATGATAAGGAAAGAAAAACTGAATATGTTTCTGACAAAGAGAGTTCGAGGATTCCAGTGATGAAAACATTAGTGAATAAAGACGTTTACAATTAATCACTGATTTTAGAAACTGTTAGCTAGATAGAAATGTTATGATTTATTTCATGTTCATATTTTACGATAGGTACAGTATATACGGTAATGGTAATTAATAGTTTATGGTTTACAAAACAACAGCCCTCTAATAGGCTAATTCTATGTTCTGTTACTTTATGTATAAATCCATTGCTGTATAAAGTTATGGTATCTAAATATATAAAATTATCATACCATTGATTGATAGTTTGTATACAAATTCATTGTGGTATAAAATAAGATTCAATAAATTCTTCTCACCATTGATGCGCATTACATTCGCCGACAAACAATGTTTTTTTTTTTATTTAAATTTTTAAAATGGGGATGCGCATTAGATTCGCATAAATACGGTATATTAAGTTTGAGGAATATGTTCTTGATCCTTAAAATTAAGCATTTGTGAATATTATTGTCTCTACAGATTTTGGTTTAAAATTAAAGGAATATCATATTTATTCAATAGGATTTTATCATACACTACGATCATTAAATGTACTGATCAAAGATGGCACACAAACCTTAGTTTCAGATAATTTTTTGAATATTTATAATATCCAAACAGATAACATAAGCTATTACAAATGCACTCGTCATTCATTTCATTTAAAATGAAAATAAATATTCTTAAGATAACTTTCTTTTGGAGCTTAGGATTCTTCCATTAAAATATTTAGTATGATATCTCATTTTAATTTTTAAATAAATTCGCGTTCTATTTCATTTGATATAATAATCATATATATGTTTTTAAATCATAGCCGTATTTTAATTAAAATTATTCTGCACTCATTTTATAGGGCACACATATTTTATTTGAAGTTCCTTCCTTGTAATTGAAATCTTTAATTTAGATTTTGTACACAAGTTTCCTTTCATTAATTGAATAAACATAAGCTAAGATTCCGTATTTTTTTATTCAACAATTTTAAATACTTTACTGAAAATGATTCTTGACTTTGAATGAATAGATTTTAGAAGCATTTATTTGTCATCAGAAATACATTTTTATCAGTATAATGGAAATTATAAATATTTAACATTATTTTTTAAAACAATTTTTAGGATCATATATTTACAAATTCATAATTGAAAGCGTACTTTTTTAATTAATAGTTCAAAATTTTTAATCATTTATTTTTATTTATAAATTAAAATCGTGGGAATAACGTGAAAAATATAATTAAATAATGTAAGCCTCACTCTTTTCATAATTTAATGGAACAAAATTAATTTCAAATGATTTTAGCGACATATACTAAGTTATTCTGCTTAAAAGACATCTCCAGGAAAATTACACACTTAAAGTAAATTATTTTGTTCCACAATTAATTTTTATTCCAATAGACTGACATTTAAAACATATTAACTAACATATAACATTAGATAATAATAAAATGCAAGATTTTGATGTATAATATTTTGAAGTTGAAATTATGTTTTTCACAAATGTTACATGAGTTAAAAATAATTACAGTTCACAAAATCTTAAAAAAATAGTTTTCTTAAAACTCGCTTTATTCACGTTATAAGTAGTTCACTCCAAGAGAATGATGAGAAACACAGTAAAATTCGATTCTCCTAGTGTATCAAAATTTCGAGCGTCATTTGATAAATGTGATACTAAGACTGTGTACGCTAAAACTTTATGTATGTAACTTTTGCAAATATAATTTAAAATATACCTTAAATATTTTTGCACCATTGCAATAAGAAATGGCGGAATTAGCTCAATACACCATTTCTCTTCAATTTTGACACATAAAAGTAGAAGAGTAGATATTGTATCAAGAAATATAATTACAGTAAACATATTAAATTCTTGTAATAATTAATGATTGTCGTATAGCAATTTGAATAAAACGTTTTATTTATCCCTAATGGTTTTAATTAATAAAATAAGAGAAAACTAGAGAAATAACAATCTTACTAAGCGAACTAGCGCATTTTGAGTAATTTTACTTTTCTTAACATATTTGAAAATACATTTGAATTTTACAGTTTGATGATAAATTTGAAGAGTATTCTGCACCTTTAACTTGTATGGAAATACAATATGTTCCGGATACAATATGATTATATAATTATTTTCCAATTTTACATAATTTAATATAATTTTAATGAATAATTTGATGAAATTAAACAAATTTTATTTTCTTATTTTGCTGATATTTTAACTCTTCTCTTTCTCATTTTCTGATCAGGTAATTTTGAATATACGTTTTCTATTTGACCTCAAAAAGGAATTAGCTTATTCCTCCTAAGTTAAAATAATGAAAACATCATAAAACATTTTATAGACCCTTGTTTTAATATTTGCAAAATAATTAAATTTGCTTTTTTCCAATAAACATGATCATATTCAGAGCTGGTATTTTAAGGATGCTAGTTTGATATTAGTGAAACTTTGCAGTAACTTGTAAATGTAGATATTTAATTATATCACTTTCAACAGTTTACAAGATGAAACATAATTACTTGACGCTTCTCAAAATATTTTTCAAAAATAATTTAAATTTCGAACTGTGTTATTTACACATTTTTGAATTAAATATTACATTTTTAGATTAAATATTTCACTTTTAAATTAAATATTTCATTTTTAAATTAAATATCTAAAACGATTTCATGCCATATTTTCAGAATATTATTTCTATATTACAAGATTCTATATCATATATAAATTTGGAATATATTTATCACTATGTCCAATTATTTTTAATAAAAAATGATGCGTAAAATATAATTATTTGCATAGTCACTCGTACTACTGTTAAAGAAGTATTTTACTGTATTAAATATCATATGTTTCAACAATACATAAAAAGAAATGTATGAAGTCTTATATTTTTTAGATTTAAATTGAAATTATTTTATATCAAATATTAAAAAATAACATTGCGAAAAAGTCATATTCATTCAATTAAGATTATATATATATATAACTTTATGTCAGTTTATTAAACACATTAATTGTATATAAGCATAGTATTTATATGAAGGGTAAATTAGCTCATTTTTACAATTAAAGGAATCATTGTTCAATCTAATTTATTGATTTCATTAAATAAGTATCACCAAGAAAAATTTCCTAAACGTAAAAATAAAATTAGGGAAATTATTATATTCAAAATGATATATTCTTGATGTGAACTAGTTATGGAAATATAAATCTCTTAATTCAGTTATCCATTGGGTGAAAAATACTTATCTAGACTTGGATGAAATAATCCCAAAATAATGAAAGGAAATTGAATTTGCTTGCTTGCAATTTATTCATCAGACAAATAATTCCTATTATTTTGCAATAGAGAATCACTGCGAGCAGAAATTTCATTATTAGGAGAAAAAAAATTGGTTGATAATGAAAAAGATAACTTAAATAATTATTCATCATCAGTATAAAAATATTTCCATTAGAAACAAAACTGCAAGTATTTTACTCTAGACACTCATTACAAAAAAGGCAGTTTAAATATAATTTGAGAAAATAAATGTAATCATTTGTAACTTTTAATCTTCTCCCGGTTTTTAATTAATTTACTTAACTTACATAATTAATTACGAGAGAAACCGGTGAAAAAATATATTTATATTATAATGAAATACTTGAAGGACATTTATAAACTGTCAATACAGAAAGCGGAAGAAAAAAGTGTGAAATAAATCAGACTTGGTTCCCTTATATATATATATATATATATATATATATATATATATATATATATATATATATATATATATATATATATATATATATATATATTAAAAATATCATACTATCCTGAAATGATGATCTAACTACTCAAGAGAAAGATAAAAAACTCAATGAACCTTTACTGATTTATTATGATGATAAGTGAAGTTAAAAGGATTTTAATTATTGTATACATTTTTTCTTCTGATGATTTTATTTAAGTAAAAATCTTATCATTTAGAAACACCAATTGTGCTGTGATATGTGATAATACGATCCTAACTTTTAATTTGTACTTCAAACTGACCAACTACAAATACCATTTCTCCCTTTTTATCCACTATATTTAAAAACCATATAAACCTATTTACACTATTTCATCGATTTTTCCAAACATAAAAATGGATTTTTTCTTAACATGAAAAAAATTAATAAAATAAAAACATATTCTTCTTAGAGATTGAAACTTTGAAATTTTAAAATTTACGTCATTAAATATTTTTAAGTAATTTTTACCAACTATTATTTTCTTTGAAATATAAATATGCCTTAAATTAATGAACCTTTTGCCATAAATTAATCAACCCCTAGTGTACCATAAGCGCCATGATTTATGTTATCAATATTCATCAAACTTTATTTGAATCAGTATGTTCGCAAGAGATAAAAAACATCAAATATTAATACTACGAAAATATTTTTTACAATTTGAAAGTAGAAGCCCTAAACTTATAGCAATATTTAGTACATTGATAACGCTTAGAAATGTTCAGTTCTTTAAAATTGAGTGAAGCGAGCGACAGATTATAAAGACAAGGTTATTATACAGCATACCCATCTCAATATGCTGTTAAATGTATTAGATAGGCATTTTATAAAGGTTTCATATTATTTTGTACAGTTTATTTAACTTTTCTCCAATGATTTTCATAATAATTGCAACATCGGTCATTATCAAATCTTTTACTATTTTTAGTTTTGAAATATCATGTCAAGAATTAATATTTTATTAATTCAATATGCGAAAAAAATTTGATGAACAATTTAACATTGTGTTTACAAAAGATATTTAGTGTGTCTCGGGAATTTGTGCACGAGAGTGTAATATATATTTGTAATTTCTTTCTTTGTTACACACATATATATAGTTTTTGGAGTTTACTTCTTCCATTCACTTTCATTGCACAAAATCTTACTTTTCATTATATCACTCTATTTTCTGTTGTTGTTACTTACTTACTGGGTTCATCAGAGCTAAAGCAGACATGAATTTATTCATTCTTAAATAGTCCAAAACCATCTCTATTTTCTACTATACATTAATAATAATTTGATCCAAAATAATTTTATTTGTTTTGATTGTTCCTCAGATTAAGATTTTTCAAAAATAGTAATATTACAATTTTTATTTCAAAACATGAAATTGATTTATATCATAACTAATCAATCATATCATATATTTTGCAAATGCAGCTGATATATATATATATATATATATATATATATATATATATATATATATATATATATATATATATATATATATATATATATATATATATATATATATATATATATATATATATATATATATATATATATATATATATATATATATATATATATATATATATATATATATATATATATATATATATATATATATATATATATATATATATATATATATATATATATATATATATATATATATATATATATATATATATATATATATATATATATATATATATATATATATGTGAGTTTGAGTATGAGTTTTGATGGATTTCTTCGTTTTGCATGCAAGTTTGTTGAAAGTATGCTAGTTTTTGGAGTTTACTTCCTTGTGATACAAGATTTATATCTATGAACTACGAAAAATCTTGACAGAAAAAATATTATGTGGTGGATATTCAAATTTGTAATGAAAGCCTTTTGTAATAAAATTCTTTATTATATCTTCTACCCTAAACACACAGTAGACTTAAGACTTCACTTAATTTAACAGCGTTAAAAATTTGATTTCTTTAATTAACAGGAAAAAGAGAATATTTGTAGCCAGGCCCCTATTTAATATTTTATGTAACCAATGCAGTAATTAATGTTCTATATTTTCCATGATTTCCAAAGATAGCTTAAATGTATTTTAGAAGTTTGAGTCAAGCTTTTCCTTTATAATAGTTTTTAAAATATTTAAGTTTAGAAACTAACTACACTTCATTACGAGGATGATTTCTGAAAGTATGATTTAGTTTCCTCCAAAACAAAATAGCAACTTATTAGAAAAATATATTACGATGAGCTTACTAACATATGTATTTAAACGAATAAAAATATATTCTCTAAAACAAAGCAGAAAACATTGAAAGATTTCAAAAATTGAAGAAATGTTAATAATTTTAAGAGATAGCAGCACTTTAAAGTAACTTTGTAGCATTAAGTTCTTAGATAAAATCAGGATTTACTAAAATATTGCACAATACCTTTTCACTGTAATGTTTATTAATTTATATTTTCAATGTTATATTAGAAAAGTAAATAAAAAAAATTAAATCCATTAAATGAGGATTAGACATTAACAGAAAAGGGAATAATGAGATTTAGAAATAATGAAATAATGTTCCTAGTAATAATTATTGTGGGATATTTGAACAATTATATTCATGATTAGGAACATTATTCATTATTAATAATTAATGGCAGAAAATATTATTAATAGCAGAAATTTATTTTAAGTAATAGTTTTCACATTATGGAATTTTATCATATGAGTAAGAAAAATGAAAGCTGAATCTCTTATGCTTTTGTTTTAAACACTTTCAGTAAAACAAATTACCTTTCCTTCAAACTTTCCACAATAATTTGTAAAGTATAAATATAGAATTACATTTGAATTAATTTCTTCAAATACTAGTGATTAATGCTTATCATTTGTGTTTCCCTTGACTTATTTGTGTTTTTCTTTTATTTCATATCATTCATTAAAATGAAATGTTTCATTGTGAAACATTATGTTTATATTTTTGAACAGAATATAAATTTTTTATTTAATGATATATTTTTTACATAGATTGTGTTCAGAAAACACATTTATATCGAAATGCTAAATTTTGAAAAATTAAAACAGCAATTTTCAAAGTTAATCTAAAAGCAAAAATAGAATGCATTAAATTTGAAATTTAAATTATACTATCTGAAAACTTCATAAATCATAAATATAATTCATGTCTTAAATCTACGTTTGGACATAAATTTTTTTTTATTTTTTCAAGAGGTTAAAGTAATTGAATTAATGATTAATATTCTTAATTCGATTTCTGCAATTTTATCTAAAATATTAATAAATTTAGAATTAACACATTTACCTTAACTCTATTGCAATAGTTTTGTTAGAGATTTTTATGATACTTCCAATGAAATTATACTGTTTTAATAATGTCAGATTCTTTATATTAATTTTTTACCAGATGCTTTTGCTAATATAAGCAAACTCCCAGTTTAAAATAATTCTAAACTTAAGTTTTAAGAAGAAGTAACATATTTAATAGGTGTTTCATGTAATTAAAATGCTCATACATTATGTGAACTGCTACATAATGCTAAGTAAATTATTTCCATTTATTTAAAAAATTAATTTAAAGTTTTCAATTTTAAAAGAATTCAATCGTTTAACCATACAAGTTATTACAAAAATCAAAAAATATACATTGATGTAAGTAAAAATGTTATAAGTTGATGTAAAACTATTTTGTGGCAATATGATGTAACATTCAAATTTTATAACAGAGAAATAGGATGAAAATAGTAATTGCAGTTTATTTCTGAATATATAGTAATGATTATTTTCCATAAGAAAGTAGATCAGAAAAGGCATTAAAAATAAGAACTATGAAATCAAATGATTTTATTTAAATTTTATGTATCTAATGATTTCAAATTCTTTGAAAAATGTTTGAAGAAATGAAGCTTCTTAAAAATATTCCCCCAAAAGTAAAATTAAGTGTGTAACAGAGATTTCATTAAATGAAACTGTTTTGTTAAATGTATTAAATTGATTATAAATTAAAAGACCAAAAATTCATTTAAGAACTCTGCGTTTATTTTATCTCAAATTTTAAGTCCAAATTTTTTTCATAAATTTATATTTATCAAAATTATCTTATATTTTTGCATACACGGGATTCATAGATGAAGAACCACACAGTTTAACGAAAGTAAATAAGATTTAATAATCAAGAATGCCACAAAAATACATTAGTTTGCAGCACTGCTCCATTCACAACTTAATCCTGAAAGCGCATAAAACAGTTCACATTGTTTCATTACACAAGAAATGTTTTCTGTCGCAGTAAGCTCCATGCGCTATAAAAAACTCATATCAACTGATTCCCAAGGCTCATTAGAAGCCTCTATTGATATATCCGAAGTGCTTCCCGATTTTTCCAGCTCATTCTGTACCTTTCCAGGGGTAACCCAAATGTTGCCAAATGTTACCAACCTGGCGACAAATTTTGCCTTTCCATATTTGGTGCCAAAAGTATCTTATTAGAAACGGTGCTAACTTGGTAATATCTCGCCAATTTGGTGGCTTTTTCCATAAAACTACAGTATTTCTAAAGTAAATCGCAACCAATGGATGCTACTAGAGACTCATGTAAACTCATCTAATCATGGTATTCTAAACAAACTCATCTAATTATGCTAATTACAGAAAGCTAATTGGGAATTTATTATTCTTAAATGCAGTAAAAATATAACTTAACACATCAAGATAAAAATGTACACAATATTTACAGATTTCGCAACAATGTTTTATTAAATGTTTTACTTTTGATAGAAAACAAAGTAATAATTGTGTAATCACTAATATAATATTATTTCTAATCCTATCTGGTTCATGAATCCTCAAACTAACAAAAATTGCTGGATAAAAGGGTATGTCACAGCTTTTAAAAGTCAAGAGCAGTGGAACATCCAAAGGAGAAGACTAACTTTTCTACAATCCAGTGGTTTAAACTGGGCGCTATGGAATGGACAAGAGTATATCTGCCAAACGAAAACTCCCAATGTACTTCGTACCTTTCCGCTTAGTGCCAACTCCTTTCCACTTTGAGGCAACCAGCAAGACTTCAGAGAGATCACTTATCAAATATGTTTTAATAATTTTATGTAGCTATATATAATTTGTTACTGGTAAAAAACCTAATTTGCTAATGTCTTTTTAATATATTTCAAAATAGATTCTGTTGATAAAATTATTAGGTTCCATTCCAGATAAAATCAACTTTTTTAAATTCATATAAGAGTTTCATTCTTTTTAATTTTTTAACTACGATTTTCCTTCTTTTACATTTTTTACTCAGTATATAACTTAAATAAATTAAATCCTAAGATATTCTTGTAACAATTTAAAGAAAAACTGAATTCAGAATACCTGAAAAATAATGTTTGATTAACGCAATGAAAGTTTTTGCCAAAAATGAATAATTACCCAAAGATACAAAAACCCAAAGAAAAATAAGGTTCCGTTATTGCATATGGCTTATAAAAGAAATCATTGGTAAAGAGAAGCTAATGAAACACATCTATAGAATGTTGCATAACAGAAATTAAAATTCTGATAAGAGTTGTTAACGTTATTCCTTTCCTATTTTTGCCCAAATATATTTGGAGAATTATAAAAAAATTTGAGGAAATTATTCTTGTCTCATTCTGCATAAATTTTTTAATCACTTAAAGCCTAATTAATATTTTTATTTCATTCATCACACACACTCACATATTTTGTATGTACATGCATGTATATGTAAATATATATATATATATATATACACACACAGAGAGGGAGATTACAGTATATAGACAATATTTAGAAAAATTCTGAACCCTTCTTTCATGATATCCAAATAGAGATGAATAGATCTGACATCATTGCTTATAAACATTTTTCCGTTTTCTCTGTTTGTATCCAAGTTTTATTAACTTTGTCTCCATTTACTTCTCTATCTTTAAGAATTATTATTAAAAGATGAGTTTGGCATTTTTGTTTCCAATTCAGTGTTTCATTTAGAGTTTCTATTGATCTATTATGATTTTTCGGTGCACTGTTCAAATATATCAAAATGCTACTTTTAAAATATACTATATCTGATTAATTGAATGTATCTTTATGCCGTGAAAGATATTTTTCCAGGCAATATAAAATAAATTCATGGAAGAAACTAATATTAGTATTGTATACAGAAATTTTTTGTTTCCCATTCATACACAATTTTTTAAATTAATTTTATGCTTAATATATAATAAAATTTCAGACCAGAATAACGTGTTAAATTAAATGATGTAATAATTCTATTAAATAATGTGGGGCTTGTTTAAAAATTGGCTACATTTTTTATGTCCATAGTTAATAATTTTCGGATCAGAGTGAGTTAGGTTTAATATTTTACATTTTGTAAATATTTCAAAATGCAAGTGTAATTTTTTTATGATCTGAAATAATATGAATAAGCTGTCTATTGTTCCTTTATTCAGTATAAAATAAGTAAATTAAAAAATTAAAGCAAATATTTATTTTATCATGGACGTTATATATTTTAGCACAAAATTTAATGTACTCAAAAATAAATCAAAAATATCTGTAATTCCATTTGAAGAAATTATATTTGAATGCAGAAAAACTACTAAAATTTCCCAGATTTCAAAAGTAATGCCAAATATTTTATTTCAAATCATTTTCTAAAATTACAATGTATCCAATTACAAGTCAAACAATACTTAACTGTAAATGGCAAACATTTTCAGATATAGAAAGTTAATATTCAATATAACGGACATCTGCTTTTAATATCAAAAAATATTAACTGTCCTCAAGAAGATTGTTAAGAAAATTTAATATACATTTTGTTACATTTAATATACATTTTGATATACATTTGGTTTGAAATAAATCAGAACACTGATATAATAAAAAAAAATTGTAAATCAAATTTTTTAAAAATCATAAAAACGCTTAAAAATATTTAGGTTAATTAATATTTGAAATTTTATTTATAATCAACACACTTTTTTACTTGTTTTGATCTAGTAAAATGATGTTTCTATGAATAAAATAAACAACACATAAAACTATTTATAAAGATAACGTAAACAAGTTGTTTGAATAATCATCATATTTACAACATAAATCAAGAATACATAGTAAATTATTTTTGTCGTATAGCAGTCTCCTTGTATAACATTATTAAATTAAGCAATGATCGACATTCAATTTTAATGATTAATATAAAAGTTCATTTTTAATAAATTATATAAAAATTGATTTTTAATAATTTAATAATTTTTAGTAAATTTCATTTTAGTATCTAAATAATGATTTTTCAAAAATAGTTCGTTCAAAACTCCTAGAAACAAGATAATTATTAAAAAAAAGAAAACTATAAGATCGTAACTATATTTTTAAGAAATAAAAATATTTGAAACCAATTTTAAATGAAATGATACATTCTAAAAATAAATGTTTCGATTTAAAGAAAAAATTCCTGCTGCCATTAGTGAAATTTAAGAAGAACTGAAGGAAATTTTTGGTTGGTTGTTGTCAAGGCAATGTAGACTAATTGTTTAGAGAATGCTTGTTTATCTTTTTTAATTTATTACATTATATATATATATATATATATATATATATATATATATATATATATATATATATATATATATATATATATATATATATATATATATATATATATATATATATATATAACTTGCTTTTTTTAAAGTTTTGCCTTTTATCAACATAATCTTGGCTTATTATAGCATTTATACTTCGAGAAATATTCCCTTATTTTAATCATTTAGTAAATTTTAATAAAGTTTATTTCCTAATGTACTTAGAAATGCAAGCTGTACATTTTCCTTTTTTTCAATACTTTACCAATCTTAAAACAACTAATGATTATTACGCTATTAAAAATATCTTTTATGCATTTTTTCTTACACACAAAAATTTTTATTACATTTATGTACTATTATTATTTATAAATATTCAGTGCAATTTCCAAATATTTTTTGAAACTGTTTTTTGATAGAATTCATAATTACTCAAGTAAGAAAATTTTATAATTATTTTACACTTAATTATTGCTTGAAAAAACACGTGAAACAATTGTTTTCTATACGCATATTTCAAAAAATCTGATTACTTAATATTTAAGTCAATTTTTCAAATAAAACGTATATTATTTTATTGAAAATGTTATTCAATTTCTTTAGAAATTAAATTGGCATCCTATTCCACAAGTGTTTTAATAAACATAATAAACTATGTCTTTAAATCTCGGTGATCTCAAATAAAAATTCAATATTTAACCGTTTCTAATAATCGCTCTATAGAAAACTGATATAATCTCTATTTTCAAAATTTGACATGGAATTCATTGAGAATTTGACATATATAAGAACTTAATATGAGATTAAATTTTGTAGGAGATTTTAATGAATCTTAACACATAATTTTACACTCTTTACAGATAAATAATCAAAGAAAACTTCAAATAGATAATCTGATAAAATTTTATAAATTTTACAATAGATTTTATAAATTTTCTCAAAATATATAAAGTCTATTGTCCCCAAAATTGTTTAATATATTCAAATGTATAGAAAATCTAGGAAAGTGTTCTCCAAATCATTCAATAAACTTTTAATAATTTATGTCACTACAAGTTGTTAAGCTACAAAGAAAAGTTATGTAGCTACAAGTTGTAAAAATATTTACTTTTTAAGTAACTGTGATGACTATCAGCTTAAGACAGGGTCCAGGTCTCAGATGATTTTTATACTTTGGTATATTTGTAAGAACTGTTAAGGAAAACAGCATAATTTTCCTATACTAACAAATAATTTCAATGAAACACTCATTAGACGAATAAACTATTTATTACATTTGTATATTTATTACATTTGTCCAGAAATTCGGATATGATGCCATTATTTCTTTAACCTTCCAATATTTCTGAACTCTATATGCAGATCACGAGTCGAGATGAGTAACATCAAAAATTGGATGTCGTCTGCGCAGAGCACATAAGGGAGGGTCACAAAGTCCAAACGCATACAAATGTGCGGGCAAACAGTCTTGAATAAACTAATAATGTACTAAGAATTTATGTGTGTAGTAAAACTATTTTTTTAAATTAAAATTTTAATAATAATGTCTTAAAATAGTACTTTTTTAGCATCATCATATACAATTTCATAAATTTAATGCATAAATTATTTTAAAATATATCACATTTCTAAATTCTGTGCAATAAAAAAGCCATATTAATTTTTCATTTTAATTAATATTAAAGCTTTATCAGAAATATAGCTCTTCAGTAAATAAACTTTTAATTAAAACAATTTCTAAATAATACAATTAATGACAATTACACTATTTAAAAAAATAATTGCCTGCTGAAATTGATAAAAAGAATCAGCTATTAACTTATTTACAATTATATATAACATAAATGTTTTATTTTTTGAATAAAATTAATTATGGAATAAGAAATCATTTATTTCAATCATCAGTAGGTTGAATGAGCTTGAAAATAACCATGATATTTATAGAAATTGAAATATTTTAAAAGACTGCGACTTGAAGCATTTTCTACAATCTTTTCGTTATTTCATTTTTTATCAGATGAATAGCAATTTTGTCATTTCTTTTCTCATTCAATTCTTGGTAATTTAAGTTACACATACACGGAAACTTTTATGCATATTTCCTTTGAGGAATTATTTTAATCCTGTGATGCAAAATTGATTTCCAAAGTGAATTTTAAATTATTGGAACGGGAATAATTGAGTATCAGAAATGCCAAAATTGCTCATTACTTCCAAATTTGCTACATTCTTTCCACTTGGGAAATTCAAATTGCAGAGCATTAAATAAAGTGCACCCTTGTCTTTCATTATAGTCAAATATCTTTCGTATAAATTCATTTGTTATTTCCCAAGGTAAATGTTACAATGCAAAATCAATATTTTTAAATTTTTAATTCAAATATATATATATATACATATATATATATAAATTTTATAAAATATTTAACATTCATATTTGGTGATTGGCAACATTATTCTTAGTAATTTAAAATGAAATCTGCTTTATTATAAAAAATTTTTAATGAATTTTCAAAATTAATTTTAAAGTTAAAAATATTGAAGCTTGATGGTAATGGTACTAATTCCCTGAAAGTAAAAATTACACCTTTGTTTCTCATAACAACTATCGTATATGTAATCAGATATGTACTGTAAATTAATTTAAAAAACTACATGCGCAGACTTCTTAAGTAGTTTTATTAAACATATTATGTAATATGCCATTAACCAATTTTTATATTTTAAAATGATAAAAAACAGAATAGTCTGTGGGAACAGGTGGAATTTTTACATTGAATTTTATCAGTAATCAACAAGTTATTAATTCCCATAGAAGTCAGAATGTAAAAATATAAGAATATAAATTTAGATGATCAATATACACACTGGCCATACCTATGCTTGCATTTTTTGATAATTATGTTTCCTATTTTACAGTTAGGCTTAAATTAAATTAACTTTAGTTAATTTAATCATTTTATAGTCGCAGATAAAAATAGTCAATTATTTCATTTATATAAATGTACTTAGACAAATTAAAAATATTGCGCATTTTAAATCTTGAAATAGTGTGAACTATGGAAATAAAAATAAGACATTTTTATTCTAATTGCATAGTTCATTTTGTATTCCATTAATAATGCAAACATAATTTGACAGAATATTTTTGAAAAATAGTTTATTCTAATTTTGTTATACATTCTAAATTTGTTCTAAGTTTATTCTAATTTTGTTATATATTCTAAATTTGTTCTAAGTTTATTCTAATTTTGTGTATTTAGACTTACAATTAAAAAAACCTTTTTGTTAACG
Organism: Latrodectus elegans; assembly: GCA_030067965.1. NCBI lineage: Eukaryota > Metazoa > Arthropoda > Arachnida > Araneae > Theridiidae > Latrodectus > Latrodectus elegans. The sequence goes on from CM057816.1 coordinate 9,599,309, forward strand.
ATTTTATACTTACTCAGAAGTACATATTATATGGCAAATATCAGTGAAACATCTTTGGTTTCAAAGTTTAATAAATTTTCTTCTGAATTTAATTTTATTTCCAAATACTGCTCGATTTTTAAGAAAAAAAAAGTTTTCTTTACGAAACCTAAATTTTACTTCTGCCAATCATTGTTATATATATATATATATATATATATATATATATATATATATATATATATATATATATATATATATATATATATATATATATATATATATATATATATATATTTAAATGAAAAAGTACAAAATCATTCAAATAACTACAACCAAGAACTTTTGTTTCCCCTATTAATATACAATTTCAGAGACTTGGGCCATGACACAGAAACATGAATGCCGTTTGGCTATTTTTGAAAGGAAAATTTTGGGAAGCATCTATGGTGGAGTGGAGACAGATGGGGTATGGCGTAGAAGGTATAACCATGAATTATACAAAAGTTTTAAGGACATTGATGTTGTCAAATACATTAAAATACAAAGGATGAGATGGGCTGGCCATGTTATTCGTATGCCATTGAACGCACCCCTAGAAAAATCTTTCTTGCAAGGCCAATGGGAAAGCGTTTCAGAGGTAGGCCCAAAATCAAATGGATTGATTGTCTTGATAGGGACTTAAACACTATTGGAACATCTAATTGGGAAGTGCTGCTGAGTACAGGCCAAGATGGAATAAGCTCATTGAGAAGGCCAGGACCCACACAGGGTTGTAGTGCCATTGTTGATTGATTGATTGATTAATATGCAATATTTGCATATGCCAGGAAAAAAGTTTACAATAAAGCATTTGCTTAAAGTTTAATAAATATGACATCTTAAGAAAAAATGTTTTACCTGAAGATATGATGCAAAAATGCTTGGAGAAATATATGTTTGTAATCCTTTAGTGACTGATTAACTATCTGGTGAGTAATCAACTACACGAGGATCGTTAAAATCTCAGAAGGTGATGATACCATGAATAAATATATGTATACTATCTGTTAATTTATACCTATACCATTTAGCATTTTTATAACCATTTTTCTAATTTTCATCATTCAATCTTAGTCATTTTTATTAAATTTACTAACAATTACTGATTTTCTTATACACACAATGTTTGAATTTCATAATATTTTAATTAATATATAATCAAACAACGAACCGAACAATCACAAAACCTTATGCTCCTTAGCACACGCATAAATATATTTAGACTATTAGAAAAGATTTACAATATATACTTGCTATAGCAGAAAAAGGGTTTTAGTTCATGAACACCAAATTTCATTTATGGTTTTTAAAAACTAATTGAACTTTTATTTTTGTTGAGTAAATTTAGTAAAACTTGAAAATTTCAAATCTTAATAAATTAACTGAACAAGCTAAATAAACTAATCATTTAAATCTTGTAATTCAAGTATAAGGCCGATTGCTTTTTGGGTTAACGAAATTAACACAATAAAAAATAGATGCCTTATTCTGGAGATGACTTAAGATTTAGTTTTTTTTTTTATGATGATTCAAAATTTAATAAACTAAAATTTTGAGAAGAATTACTAGATATATAAAATGAAATTATGCTAATGATCCTATTTTTAGTATCTTTACAAAGATATATAAAGGTATATTAAAAAATAAGTTTACATATGTAAAAATAAATCTTCATTTTTAAAATATGGTTTATAGGGATGTTAAATAAATATAGTAAAGCATTTAAGTAAGAACGTGAGAAAAAATAGTATGCCTCACAGAAAACCAAATAATGAAATTAGTCATTATGAGTAATACTTATCTCAAAACAAAAATGTCTCAATTTATCAAATCTTCTGGTAACATCACATTGAAGAGATCGTTCAGAGGGACAGTGAAAATTATATTTAATTTACGATCCTTTGAAATTATCAGAATTAATCTATTTACTTAATTATGGTCACTTAAGAGTATTTTATTTTGAAACACATGACAGAAAATTTCCATTTGTCCTCGTAATTAACTCATTATCCAACTTCTTGGCAAATCAATTCTATTTCAATTACTAAGTTCAAAGAATTTAGGTAAAATATCTTAAGTTTCAACAAAGGGAATGGATAAAGATTCGAATCGTTTGAATTATAGTGGGTGAGTTACTTGGATATAACTTATACAAAAGTACGAAACAAATAAATATTTTTCCATCACTTAAATGATCAATAAAAAATCGAAATCATGGCAGATTTATCAGAATATATGAATCGTTGAATTATTCTGCAAATCCAAACAATAGCTTTAGGAGGTACAAGTTACATAATAAACTTATATTCATTGTTCAAATTTTAACACAAAACATTCTTGAAAGTTTTGTTTATTAGTATTAACAATTACAACTATAGGCTAATTCAGTTGAAGACCAATACCGCCACTTTTTACTTCATTTATCATTATGTATGAATGCGTTTTTTTATTAATGAGAAACTAAACAATATTATGACTAATTTTTATTACCAAAAATTCCATGATAATGATAGTTTGAGTTAAACACCATTATGTTGCGATATATCCAATATTAGTTAGCAACATTTTAAAACAAAAATCGAAAACTCATAAAAAAGTTAAAATTTCTCTGTCAATTATTTGATTCTATGGCATATATAAGATTACATATATTTATAATGAGAAACATAAAAAAAATATGTAATTATGAATTGAATACTGCAATCCAAACATATTTTATGCATTTATTTTACTATTTTTCTGTATTTATATAAAATTATACATTATTGTTTCCAAATTTAATGTAAATTTTGCCTCTTCCACTTATACATTATTAAATTATCTAAATATGCAGTTGATGAGATGTTATTAACTAGATTTAAAATTATAAGTATTTGAATTGATTTTTGGTTATCTTATTGATTCAAATTTCAATAAAATTCTAATTTAAATTCAATTTATGTGTGTTATAGTTTAAAGACAAATTAATTTTATACATGATTCTACTACAGAATTTTTTCATAAACTTTTTTAATTATGATTAAAAGCAATAGAACATTAAGTGTTCTGTTTTAAAATCTATGGTTTTTAAATACGTTTTCCACCAACTTATAAATTAGAAAGCGCTTAAATGAATAAAAATTGGCGTTATATGGGTATTCTGTAAATACGAGTTTTATTAACCTATCCATTTAAATAAATGATTAGCGGCGTTTTATAAATGATATCACTTAGTTTTTATGATTTATAATAGCTAAATTCTTACAAGATACTTTTAGGGGGCAAAGGGAAATTCAGATAAATTTAAATTCATCCACTTCATTAAAGAATATGTTGAATACGTGTATATGAATGACAGGAAAAAATATTCAAGTTATATACGCATTCAAGAATTCCATTTATTCAATGTTCCAAAAGCATTTCCTTAATTCATTTATATGAACTTGAAATTATATCTTAACATCATAAGTATTCATTTCAATTTAATATTTTTGCTTTTGAACAGAAATAATTTAAGTGTTTGCATAAATTTTATTGGATATATTTGAAAGTAGTTGCATTTTTAATTTACATAACATATTTACATATTATATATTTTGAACAATTATTATTTTATTATAGTTAAATTCTTCTAAAATATCATTATTTGACGTATAAATTTTCTATTTGTCTATAAATAAATTTATCTTTAAAAAATCCGTATTACCAATTTTTAACAAGAAAAATAATACTTAGCAATTATTTCCGTTTCATGTAGGTACTTTTGCAATAATTTGCGGTAATTTAGCAATAATTTAAAATAAAATTATTCCAACATAAAGGACCAAAAGAATTGATTCAAGATTCATAAGCATGCTTTAAGTTATATTTCATTTGTTTTAAAATGCTTCAAAAACTTTAAAGGTAAGGATTTAAAAATTTAATAATTTTAAATGCATTAAATTGCAATCTAATTTAAAAAAAATAAAAAGGAGGCATATTAACATAAATTCAATACTAGTAATAATATTGTTTTATTTTAATAGTATAATATTTATATCACTTAAATGTTTATCATATATATATGTAAATATTAATTAAAATATACCAGTTTTTCATCCCTAATCTAGCCATTCATTTACTAATCATCAAAGTATTTAAATAAAACATAGTTAGTTTACTTCATGCAGTCCATTCAACATTCCTTATATTGTTGATTAATTATATTGCTTATAATTCAATTCCTAAAATTTACATTTCATACATTATGTGCAATTGGTCTAAAAAGTATCATTCTCTTAATGAAAGATTTTCCTCCTTATATTTTTTATAAAGATGGAACTGTTTATTTCAGTTTTATCGTTTAATCAGTTGTACATTTTAAATTTGAAATACGTTAAAACAGACGTTAATCAAATTTTAAATACCTTATTCAGAAATTGAATAGGAATTATTTACTCAAAGTTTTTAGAATTATATTTTGATAATTTACTGTTTCTAAGCTATTAAAATCTATCTTGAAACATTTTTTTAAATTCGTGATTGTTAAAGTATATGAAGGTTATTGGTGCTAAATATTTATATACACAATAATTACATATATATATATATATATATATATTTGCTTTTTTTCCAATCTGATAAATAACAAATTTATAATTACCATTTGATTTTATTATATTGTTATTCCTATAAAATGAAATGTTTTGATATTACACAACATATTTTAAAATATGAACATTTATTTAATTTGGTTTGGTTTGTTCACACAGAATTGCCAAAATCCAAGATTGAAATGCTACATTTATTATTTTTCATCGGTATTATTGAACAACTTGAATAAATAAATTGAACATCGGTACTATTTATGATATAATACCGATATTTTACTGGAAAATACAAAACATGATATGCATCATAATTTATTATAAGGATAATACATTTTAAACTTGATTAGATTTCCGGATAAATTTTAGATATTTTTCAAAAAACTATATGAACAAAAAGAGTAGCAGATCTTACATAAAATAGTTAAAATATAACATAATAAAATTCTATTTTTAATAATGAGGTTTTTAAAAAATTTAATTGAATAGGTTTGCTATGGAAATTATACGTTTAATAGTTATTAGACTTTTTAAATAATGATCAACAGTAAAATTACGTTAAACATATTTCATATATATATATATATATATATATATATATATATATATATATATATATATATATATATATATATATATATATATATATATATATATATATATATATATATATATATATATATATATATATATATATATATACATATATATATAATATATATATATATATCCAGACATCCAGCGCAAAAGAAGCTAAAATAGAATTACTAAAATATAGTAAAATATAATTAATATAATATTTAATAAATTAATACTAGATGAAGAATGATACATTGAAAACATTAGATGGAAAACAATGTGTTAAAAATATAAGATGCAAAACAATACATGGAAAATATTTGGAAAATTTAAAAGGAAAATATCAAAAATTTATAAAATGGAGCGAAGTACCAACATGGCAAGCTTCGTCAGGGGTTGTTGACCACTTTGGCACAAAGTATGGCTTTTCTGCACTGGCCCAAGACATTGTCTTAAAGAAGCCAGTACACTCCAAAGCCACACTAAATCAAAATATCAAACTAGAATAGAAGAAGTAATATTTAATCTAAAATATATAAGCTAAACTCCAATGTTGCCAAAAAAAACATATAATTTATAATAAATTTAGTTGGAATGCCATTATGAGTTAGAATATTTTTTAGTCTATCTATTTGTGTATTGATGTTGTTTAAGTATTACAAACATTGTATATTCTAATAGTTTATTTACTTTAAAATTAGTTGTATCATATACGTCAGTAAATGTGTGGTTATCTCTTATCGTAATTGAAATATCTTGAAATTCAATTTTTAGGTTATCATTTCAGTTTTAATTAATTTTAATTCCTCAGAATATATAATATTGTAAACTTTATCAAATTCTAGGCAATTAAAAATTATAAAACCGTCAATGTATCTGTAAGCAAAAGACATTTGTATTATAAATGATTTTTCATAGTAATTTAAAAATAAATTTGCTAATATACTTGAAAATTGAGGAATGCCGTTAACTTGTAAATAAATATTTTCTCCATAAGAAATATAATTATTATAAATACAAAATGAACTAAGGTATTTCCAATAACTTTTATTGATATCCAATGTTGAATTAAAATCATAAAAATGAAACATAATCATATCAAAAAGTTTTTCAAGAGAAATACTGGTGTACAAATCTATGAAATCATAAGAGGAAACAACATTAATTTTATTGGCAGATGTCAGTTCAATGATAGGTTTATTATTCATAACTATCCATGTATTATTTGAACTAGTAATGTTTTTTAAAATTATATTTAAGTAATAAGAAAATAAATTACCAAATTTGTCTGCATAAGTGCTGCATCCACATGTTTTATCACACAACCGAAATTGAACAGGGTGTTCATGGAATTTCGGATATACTTAAATATACAGAGTTTAAAATTTATATTTTTAATTTTGAGTTTTTTAGCAAATGCAAGAATTTTTTTAAATATTGTTGTTTTATTTGAATTAATAATTTTGTAAGTAGTTGAATTACATATTTCTTTATTGAGTAAATGGTAGCAATTTTTTTACATATAAAGGCATAGTTATTTGAAGCTTTATTCGTTTTGTAAAAACTTTATTATGAGTTTAAATGAAAAACAATGTATTTTTCTTTCAGATTTTTTTAAATAACTTTAATTTTAATAAAGAACATTTTATGATTTTAATTTTTGACATTTTTAAATTTAAAATAAGTAAACTAAATATAAATATAAACTCTAATAAAAAAAATCAAATCAGATTATTTTGTTATTTCTTTATAGTATATCCATTATATGATAAAATTAAATTCTCGAGTGTTATTAAAGATCTTAAGCATATCTTTCCGTTAAATAATAATGAAATTAAATGTACTTTTCAATATGATTTACCATTTGGCAGACATATTTTAACTATAATAAATTCTGTAGTAATATAAATATTAATAAAGAAAATGTGCCAGTTGCTTCTGTAATAAACCAAAATAAAATAAATTTGTAGATTTCACTTTTCAACATATAATTACTGGAAATACTGATATCCTATTGAATGATGAATTAAAAAATATCGTTGATAAAGGTACTAAACTTCGACCAGTTTATTATTGTATATATAAACAAATTCTTAAATTTTTTATCAGATATCGATCAATTTATTTTTTAGACCTCTAATTATTATTTTATTACAATAGAATTTTTCTCCTAATAGAAATGGAATTTCTATTACAAATTTAAAACGAATGTAAGTAATTTAAAATTTAAAAGAATAAATAAAACTTATCTACAAAAATATATAAAACAAATACAAACACTTTTTATTATTACTCCTGCAGATAAAGCTTCAAATAACTATGCCTTTATAAGTAAAAAATTTACAACCAATTACTAAATGAAGAAATATCTAATTCAACTACTTACAAAATTATTAATTCAAACAAAACAACAATATTAAAAAAGAATTCTTGCATTTGCTAAAAAACTCAAACTTAAAAATATAAATTTTAAAATTCCAAACATTAGAGTATATCCGAAATTCTATAAAAATCCTGTTCAATTTCGGTTTATTACATGTGGATGCCGCACTTATGCAGACAAATTTTTGTAATTTATTTTCTTATTATTTAAATATTATTTTAAATATCATTACTAATTCTAATAAAGCCGGCCAACTTGTCTAGTGGTCAGCGTACCTGACTACGGATAGAGAGGTCCTGGGTTTGAATCTCGGTTCAGGCATGGATGTACTTTTTCTCTCTCTATCCTATCTTTGTCCTTTTCATGTGTGTGAATAAGGTGTGAATGGTTGCCTACCCTAAAAGTGGGTTCCTATTGCATGTGTGTGTTTACTGAAGATGAACTCCACACCAAATATGGTTCAGTTGGAAAAGTGGAGCAGCGCACCCCAATTTGCCAGCCTAGCTAGCACACGAGAACAACAATTCCAATAATGCCTGGATAATTAGGAATAATAAACCTATTATTGAATTTATTTCTGCCCATAAAATTAATGTTGTTTCCTCTTATGATTTCAAAGACTTATTCAATAGCATTCCACTTGAAAAACTTTTTTAATATTATTATGTTTTATTTTTATGATTTTAATTCAATATTGGATATCGATATAAATTTTTTTGAAAGACCTTTGTTTATTTTGCATTTATAATAACTATATTTCTTATGGAGAAAATATTTACTTACAAGTTAACGGAATTCCCCAGGGTTCCAAATTTTCAAGTATATTAGCAAATTTATTTTTAAACTACGATGAAAAATAATTTATTTTACAAATGCCTTTTGCTTACAGATATATTGGCGATTTTGTAATTTTTAATTGCTTAGAATTTGATAAAATTTACAATAATATATATCCTGAGGAATTAAAATTAATTAAAACTAATACTGATTACTTAAAACTGAATTTTTTGAAATTTGAATTATAATAAAAGATAACCACACATTCTATGACATATATGATAAAACTAATCATTTAAATTTCAAAGTTGATAAACTAATTTTCTGGATTACAAACATTTTAATTGAATATTATAAAAATATTATTTTTTAATCAACTTAATAGAATATAAAATGTAATAATTTAAACAACATCAATAAACAAATAAATAGACTAAAAATGTTCTAACTCATAATGGCATTCCAACTAAATTTATTAAACACTATTTGGTGAGTTGAGCATTGCTTATGAGAGTGAAGTAAGGCGTAGTTTTATACTACAGAAGGGTCACCCAAGCCTTGAAGGTCTATTAAGAAGCTTGAAATGCCAATAGTGTTTACACTTAGTGTAATTAATTTATGTATTTATTTGGTTTGTATATAGTATTTGGTGCGGTTCTTGCTGATTTGGACTTGTATTTGGATGTGGTTTTGATTATTATTAATTATATGTATTTAGGCAACATTGAATTTTAGCTTATATATTTTAGATTAAATGTTACTTCTTGTATTCTAATTTGAGATTTTGGCTTGTATATTTTAGATTAAATTTTACTTCTTGTATTATAGTTCTATATTTTGCTTTAGTGTGGCTTTGGGGTGTACTGGCTTCTTTAAGACTATGTCTTGGGCCAGTGCACAAAAACCTACTTTGTGCCATTATGGTCAACACCTCCTGACGAAGCTTGTTATGTTGGTACTTCGCTTCATTTTATATATTTTTGATATTTTTCTTTTAAATTTTCCAAATATTTTTAATTAATTGTTTTCTATCTAGTATTTTCAATATATTGTTTTCCGTTTAGTATTTTCAACGTATCATTCTTCATCTAGTATAAAATTATGAAATATTATAGATATACGTGTTGTGTGCGTGCTAAGAAACATTAAAAAAGTTTACCGCAAATGCTAAATATTAAAAAAATGCAAAGGTATTTGAATATATTTTTAGTACTTCATATTTCCTCAAATTTGAAAATCAAGTACTAAATAACTCATATTATAATAAAGAGTTAATATTATGGAAAATATTTTTAAACTTCTCAAATGCTAATGATATATAAGGAGGAAACTGCCATATTTGTCATTCAATGATAATTTTAATGCCAAAAGATATTAAAGAAATAATATTTCGTGTAACGTAACTCCTTATCCAAATATTTTCCTAGTATTATCCATTTACAATTTCAAAATATTTTGTAGACTAAGTGAACTGAAATAATTTTAGAACAATTGAATTTAATTTTTTATAACTCATATAAAAATTTTGAATGATTTATTGTTCAAAGAAATACATTTTAACTATCTATAATTAAAATGTATTATACTTTATTAAAATGCATGTATATTATTTACAATTCAGTCTAATTTAATTCCTTTTTACATAATTTAATTTATCATTCATAGAGGATATTTATAAATGTGTTCTAAAATAAACATGTTTTCATGATTTATAGCATACATTATTAATTATTCCTTTCCTTAAAATGTTTTTTTTAAATTACACTACTGGCCATCAAAATTGCTACACCAAGAAGGCAACATGCTAGAGACATGAAATTTATACGAAATGAAGAAGGTGCTGCGATATGCAGATGAGTAGCTTTTCAGCGCATTCAGACAAAGCAGGCGCCAGTAGTGACACCTACATTGTGTTTAAATGAGAAAATTGTTCAGCCGGTTCCTCATACACAAATTCCATTTGAAGTTGTTGCCTGGTGAAAAGTTGTTGTGATGCCTCGTGTAAGAAGAAGAAATGCGTACCAGCACGTTTCTGACTTTGATAAAGGTCGAATTGTAGCGTACCGGGATTGCGGTTTATCTTATCGCAGTATTGCTGCTCGCGTTGGTCGAGATCCAATGACTGTTAGCAGAATATGGAATCGATGGGTTCAGGACGGTAATACGGAGCACCATGAGGGATCTCAACAGCCACCTATCACTAGCAGCCGAGAAGACAGGCATATTATCCGCATGGCCGTAATGGATCGTGCAACCACGTCACGAGCCATGATGTGTGTCAAGAAACGGGGTTGTTTGGAAGACAACAAGTGTCTGCACGAACAGTTCGATGACGTTTGCAGCAGCATGGACTCTCAGCTCGGAGACCATGGCTGCGGCTTCCCTTGACGCTGCGTCATAGACAAGAGCGCCTTCAATGGTGTGATCAACGACGAACCTGGGCGCACGAATAACGAGACGTCATCTTTTCAGATGAATCCAGGTTCTGTGTACAGCATCATGATGGTCGCATCCGTGTTTGGCGGCATCGTGGTGAACGCACACTGGCAGCGTGCATTCGTCATCGTCATACTGGCCCATCACCTGGCATGATGGTATGGGGTGCCATTGGATACACGTCTCGGTCACTTCTTTTTCGCATTGACGGTGCTTTGAACAGTGCACGTTACATTTCTGGTGTGTTACGACCCGTGGCTCTACCTTTTATACGAGCCCTGCGAAACCCTACGTTTCAACAGGATAATGCCCGACCGCATGTTGCCGGTATTGTACGGACCTTCCTTGATACGGAACATTTTCGGCTGTTGCCCTGGCCAGCACGTTCTCCAGATCTTTCACTAATAGAAAACGTCTGGTCAATGGTTGCCGAGCGACTGGCTCGTCACCAAACGCCAGCCACTACGGTTGATGAACTGTGGCATCGTGTTGAAGCTGCATGGGCATCTGTACCTGTACATGCAATCCAATTTCTGTTTGACTCAATGCCCAGGCGTATAACAGCTATTATTACTGCCAGAGGTGGTTGTTCTGGGTACTGATTTCTCAGGATCTATATATATATCCAGCTAAATTTTTTGAAAAATTAATCACTTGTTCTTTCTAGTATAATATATTTGTCCATTAAATATCACTTTGTTATCTGCATTTCTTCCTGGTGTAGCAATTTTAATGGCCAGTAGTGTATTATTTATTTCGATTCATTCGTGAAATGCAGCAGGAACATAAAATTTATTTTTAGGAATAAATATTTCAAATATAATGTAGGATACAGTCTTTTCTAATTAAATAAATTTTAATAGTATATGCATCGCATATAAATTTAAGTAAGCACACTTTAGTATATGAAAGATATTAAAATATAAAGTTCATTAAAAATTTACAATATATATTTCAGCTATAACGCTTTCAATCATGCATTTTTGAATATTTTCCAGAAAAATTTAACGTATAAAAAATTAATAATTATGTTATTACAGATTTAAAAACTTATAACTAACTATCAATTTAATTAAGAAATTTTCATGGAAGATGTATTATAATTGCAGTTAGTATTGAATCTTAATATAACTACTAATATATTTTAAGGAATAAATTATAATAAAAAATTTTTAAAGTTAATGAATCATTATTTGTAGACACCATCTTCTACTCAAAAATGCCTGAATGTGATGATTTTAAATGCCAATGAAACAAATTAATTATTTATGCTATAAAAATTGTTGAATTAAAAAATATACATTATTTATTGCTTAAATCGAAGTAAAAATGTACACTCCGTTTCACGTTTACATTTTGGTGAAATTTTTAATTATGAAATACAATCAATTATATATTTATCCCTTACAAATTAAATGTATCATTTTTGGCAAACCAATATTTTAATATTTATGGAGCATTACAAGAAAAGAAAACTTTTAAAAAATAACTACACAAAATAATATATATATATATATATATATATATATATATATATATATATATATATATATATATATATATATATATATGTATATATATATATTGTGTATTGTATATATATATATATATATGTGTGTGTGTGTGTGTGTGTGTGTGTATGTGTTCTTTTACATATAAAATTTTCAATTTTGTGATGTTTTAACTAATTACATTGAATAACAATGTGTGTGTGTGTGTGCCTTATTTTGCTGATTAACATATTTTCAGAAAACATATTAATACATGCGTTATCATTATAAAAGGAAAGAAAATTATGTTTTTCTCTTTTTTAAGCAGTTTATCGTCTGTGTTTCTCCATTTAAGTGTAACGTGTTTAGTACTCTTTATAGGATTTAATTTAATAATACTGAATTTGTGTTTAAACTGTTTGAGGTGTCTCGTATATTTGTACATGTCGGATTGCATATCGTCATATGTAAGTATAGTCTTTGGGCACATTTTGTATTTTTAACCTAATGAACTACATAATGTTAAAGTAAGCATATATCATTTTATGCATAAAATTAAAATCGTGTTACACATGTGTTCTAATGTGAGTTTATTTTTAAGCAATAAGTAAATTAAAATATGTAAGGTATAAACAAATTAATAACAGATTATTGTTAGAAAATTAATACATAAAATTTAAAAAAAAAATTCAAATTTAACTCTGAACATTATCATAAATGTTTAGGTTATTTTTCCAGCTCTCTTATTTGCAATAGCATTTATACAATTAAATATGATAATTTTTCAGTTTTTTTTATTTTTTATATTAACCATAATAAGTTATTTTATTAACATTTAATTACATTTTTAAATATTTTACAAAATTTTCATAAGCATTTTAAATATTGTAAAACTTACTAGTTCATATATTGCTATTCTTTGTCGCCATTAGGTAACTTTCTTTAAATTATTTAATTTAAGGCTATTAATTCTTGGTTAATTTTAAAACACATAACTAATTCTTGTCCAAAACTGTTATTTAGATATAGGAATAAATTGAAATTTTATATGGTATTTTATATCATAAAAATTTTTACAAAAAAGTTAATATTTTTTGTAGATTAGTTGGAAATTTATTTAAAAATTAAAATTTTAACTATCACATTTAACTTGCATTTTACATAACATTTATCAGCATAGCATATTTTAACATAGTTTTATAAAAACGAATTTTGAGATTATGTAGAAAATTAACTCTTTAATTAAAATTGACTTAAGAGAAAGATAAAAAACCATACATTTTTTTCATATTTTCTTATATAAGCATTGTAAAACTTGTTTAGTTAGTACAGAATTTACATTAACTTTAATAATTATATTCTAATTATGATTTAAGAATCCATATAAATGTCACAACTAACTTTTAAATACCAAAATATATTTCCTTCTTAGTTTACCTATTTAGATGATGCTTTTCATATACTGAATGAATATTTATGCAAAAAAATTTCTATTTCAATTTTAGTTTATTTTCCATAAATTTATTTTTGTGTTACTTCTTTTATATCAAGCAATGAAAAATTTAATAAATTATTCGTTTTGAAGGGATGATGAGTTTTGTGAATGTAGCAAAAATTTTATATAACTATATTTGTTTCTTGGCTTCCTTCAAGTTAGAATAATAGAGTTCAATTTGTATCAAAAATGATGTACCCAGTAGCGCCATAAGGTCTGATACAAAAGTTTGAGATCGTTTGTTGTGATACAAACGCAACAGATGATGAAATAATCTCTTGATTTCGTCTGCAAAGTATTTCGTCTGCAATGGAGATCGTCTGCAAAGTTTTTCAGGATATTTCAAAATGTTTAAATTATTTTTGTTATAAAACAGGCAGAATTAACTCTGAAGAATCAAAATCAAAGAGAAGCGTGCAGCTGTTATTTCTCTGAATCTAAAAATGAAGAGGACTTTGGAAATTTTTAAGCCTCTTAAGCATTTAGACATCGAAAAGCTATTCATTTATCAAAAAATTAAGACATTTTCTGAGACATATAGACAGCATTGAAGACCGTACTAGAAGTAGTCTTCCCCATTTGGTGAGAACACCAGCTCTCGCCAAAGCAGAGAGAGAGTTCGACTAAATAATTGCTGAAAGAAGACACTTCTTGCTAAATGAATGATTGTGTCAAATAGAGTAATGTGTCGTATAATTAACGAAGACCTTAGACTAAGAGATTATCTTAGATTAACTGGTCATTTTCTTACAAATTAATTAAAGTTCCAGAGGTACTTTAAAGCAAAAGTACTGTTGTGACGTTACTCTCATAACGACCACAGAAGAATTCTATTTATTGACGAGAAATGTTTTCATGTTGAAGAATCTTTCAACTGCCAGAATGATCGCGTACACTGCTCAAGAATCGAAAGAGGAAAAAAAATGTCTACAGAGAACACACACCCTGTTTCCATAATTGTTTGGTGGGATGTCAGTTATGAAGTAGTTATTAATATTCATTTTTGCAATAAAAGAGCTAAATCCATGGCAAACATTTATTAAGAACCTATCTTGGAATCAGTAGTGGAGCTCCCTGAATGAAAACCTCTTCAATGGACATGATTGGACTTTTCATCAGGATTCTGCACCTGCTCATAAAGCAAAGACGACCATGACCCGATGAGTTGAAAGAGAAAGTGTCAGAAGAAGCCAAAGATTGGCCTTCCAGCAATCCAGATTTGAATCCTCTATACTATAAATTGTAGTCAGTGTTAGTAGCAAAAGTGTGCCAAAAACGACATCCCATTCGGAAAAGTCTTAAGCATTCCTTTAAGAAAGCAGTGATGGATATTCCCATGAAAATAGTTGGTACCTCGATAGATGATTTGCCAAAGAGACTTAAATCCTATGTAAATTCAAAAAGTGATAATTTCGAGTAAAATATTAAATTAAAGGTAAAATAAGAGTTTAAGAACATTTAGTTACAAATTTGATTTCGAAGTTGTTTTATATTATTTTATAATTATATCAAAACTATGTAATTTATATAATAATCAAATTTTATTTTACTTTAGATTTTTTCGTTACTTTGAAAATGTTTTAGTTTCAAATTAATACCACAAAATATAAAAGTACAGGCATACATGCAGATCAATATGCTCTTGTAAGTAAACTTTATGAATTAAAAGTCCTTTGATTCATAAAAATATAAAGAAGTTAAAATAAAAATAGCATAAATAATGCAATATAAAAATAGCATTATTTATGCTATTTTTATTTTAACTTTTTTATATTTTTATTATGCAGTTAATAAACACATCTCAAAAAAGTTGAATTAATATGTGATTTGCATGGAAAATTTCAGAAAAGAATTACAAAATGTATTTAGGATGAAATTTATGTATATGAAGGGATTTAATTAAATAACTGAAATGCGATAAAAAAACTGAAATATTTTAAGCTTATGCATTTCTAAATCGCCCATATTAATTTATTTCAATTTTAAAATAACATTTCATAAATGATGATAGAAGAAATTTCTATTTTAATGAAATTTATAGTAATTTTATTTATTTTTTTAAATCCAAATACACATAGCTTCCATGTCATAGATTAGATTATAACTGCCACTTAAAAACAGTGTTAATAAAAAATTTTCTAAAACTATTTATACATTTCTTTGATTTATAAATTATTAAAATGATTTAATTTGATAAAATATTTAAAAAAACTCATAAACAATTTTCCATTATATTTGTTTCTGAAAAATAGTTTGATTTAATTTATTTCGTAAAACAACTTTTCTATTTTATTTGCTATTTTTTTTTATTTCTTTATTTGGAATTCAATTATCTCTATGTTAAACATAAATTGCATTTTTTCGAAATCCAATTTGGTAACATTACCCAATAAAATAGCTTAAGGTATTATGCATCTGAAAATTTCAATTTACGAAAAGTTTTTTCATAATAGGACGCAAAAAATGTAACCTGAAAAATGTATAAACAAACCAAATTTAGTATCATGTGACATTTTAGAGAATTGAATAAACTAAACAAACATATTGTATGGTTTCCAAAATTGATGAACCCAATCAATCCTATATTGTTAAAAAAAAGAATAAAATATTCTCAATTCTATTTTTAAAATCTCTGATTTCATTTATCCTTATTTTCTTAGTCTCATTTTTTAAAGCAAGTATGACAATTTCTGATACAATTTTACATAATTCGCTTTAACATAGTCTGTAATAAAGAAAAATATTTAATTATTTGAACATTTCTTCGATTTTAAGGAAACAGAATATATTTAAGAACATTTTTTAGTTTTAAATAATTTTTGTTGAAAGTGTTTATTCTACAAAAGCACTGTTTTCTTTTTTATAGAGAGAATTTATTAAAGAATAAATGCATTATAATTTGGATGGATATATATATATATATATATGTATATATATACATACATACATATATATATATATATATATATATATATATATATATATATATATATATATATTTATATATATACATACATACATACATATATATATATATATATATATATATATATATATATACATATATTATATATATACATAAAATAATTCATCCATACATCTAAATATATAAGGTATACTTCTAGGATGAAACTTCCTTCAGTAAATAATCTATAACAGCAAAATTGGGATTTGTGCACAATAATACTTAAACATATCTCACACAATAAAAGTTAAATAAAGTTTTGAAACCTGTTTTGTATAGGAGATAAATCAAAACAGATATTTAATACAGTGTATAGAATGAAAAGATATCGTTACTTGCAAAGATCATTTGTCATTGAAGGGAAGGAAAATCATTGAGGATGATAGATTACCAGTCATGGTTATAGATACTGAACCTGTTCTCGCACATCCAAAAAATTCATAAGATTTTCAAGAAAATGAATGTTAGATTTATATTTTTTGTAAGCAAAAACATTATTTTTTGTTAAAAATAAATTTTAAAATTTAAATGTTTTTATTTTATTTTTAACTCTTAGTTGGATGTTAAGTTTCCTCATTTTTCTGTATGATATATATATATATATATATATATATATATATATATATATATATATATATATATATATATATATATATATATATATATATATATATATATATAGATAGATAGATATATATAGGTTTATTCTAAATTGATTTCACAAATTAAGAGGGATGATAGTACCCATCTATACAAGCAATAATTACATAGAAACAATAGAAGCATTAGGTAACATATCACGCAAGAGAGACCGAAAAGAGGAAAGTAGGAGCGCATCAAGAATCTATCACGAATTTACCGTATGCAAATTTCCACAGACAGAAATCCGCATTTTGCTCTTATTCGTTATCAGAAAAGTAGAATCAGAGGAGACGTTGACATTAAAAAACTGCGCAGCATCATCGTTTCCAGTATTTTCTGAATAACATCGTCCGAAAAGTTTCGTGAGAGCTATGGTGGTATACATGTACAACTATGCAAAATGTCTTAGCAGATAGATGATTATTGTTGCTGGGCAGACATTGTGCAGTGGATGCTGGGAATGAAGAATATTTATCAAGGATTTCCAGCATTAATATTATTTAATGAGGAGGTCACGTTTAGCAGAGAAGGCATTTTCGACCAGCGCAATTAACATGTTTTGTCTGACAACAATCCCAATAGTTCACACCTTGTAGACACCAG
Organism: Latrodectus elegans; assembly: GCA_030067965.1. NCBI lineage: Eukaryota > Metazoa > Arthropoda > Arachnida > Araneae > Theridiidae > Latrodectus > Latrodectus elegans. The sequence continues at coordinate 9,617,265 of CM057816.1, forward strand.
CAGAGATTCCCAGTGAAATCTGGCAGGTATCCTTAGGGAATACCTGACAGGCCCTACCTTACATCTTAGGGAATACCTTACATCATGCCTGATCATTTGACGTATCTACTTGGAACAAGTGCTTCCTAATTTATTGTAGAATGGTCTTCTCCCCATTCAAAGAGACATGTGGTTTGTGCATGATGGAGTTCCAGTGCATTCTTCATCACGGTGTGTAACTTTTTGAGTGTCAAGATGGATTGGACGCAGCGGATCTGTGGCTTGTCATTCTAGCTCACCGGACCTCAACCTACTGGACATTTATTCTGGAGGCACATGAAATCTTTAGTGTATGAGATGCCTGTGGACTCAGCTGAAGATCTCGTGGCTAGAATCGTTGTTGTCGCGAGCAAAATTAGCACGAAACCAGGAATCTAGAAGAGTGTGCACCAGCCATTCCTTCGCCGTTGTCAACTGTGCAATGACACATTTGGTCTTGGACTAGGGAAAGAGAAGGGCTGGTGCTCAAATGCTCCCCAAAACTGTCACCGGAAATAACCGTTGATGACGTAGTCAGGCATGGAAAGGCAATAATCTGCTTGGAGTTTCTAAGCAAAATACTTATTTTTTTATTTTTAAGTTCATTTTGTTTTTAACCAGAGTGAAAAAAAACTGCAAATACCACCAAAATATTTAGTAAATTTGTAATTATTATTTAATAAACCGAAAAAAATTATTATTAATATTGAAATTAATTTAAAATTGTATAACCAATATATAAAAATATATTTACCTATTAGCTTCAGTTTATCTTGATTTTTTGACTACTGACCCATTTCTTGTTTTTTCTTTGTTGAGCTTTATTATGAGATACTATCGTTGCATTTCTATTTAAATACCTAATTCGTATAAATGTTCTCAAGCGACAAGAAAGTTTAATTGCTTTTCGATTTACAGTAGGAAAAGAAGACTCTGCAAAACACTAAGTCCATTTGTTTTATTAATCCATTCTTTTGTTGGAACAGTTAGTCCCCCCAGCAGAAATTAAATTAATCCACTCAGAATGATTGGGCATATCGACTGAATTTCTTGATATAGTACCAAGTGTGTGAATTATCTTTAATTTTATAAGCAATATAACCTGCCACATAAACCATAGCTTCTTTTTCAAATGGAGATGTATCACAATTTGGATTGGAAGAGGCAAGTTCATTTTCCCAAGATAAAAGTAAGGGATTAATTAAGAATTACGATTTAATTCATCATCTTGACAGTCAAAAGAATTGATAATTTCTTGATGTTCTTTTACATTAAATGCAGAGTCTAACACTACACTTGTGAAATAAACTTCTGGTCCATTTCCCAAGGAGTTTACTTTCGGTGACCAATTAGGTAATTTATTGGCGACCAATATTTTTTAAGCGAATAATTACTTCAGAAGGAAAAAGATTATCATTAAATCTCCCGAGACCTAATTTGGCTGAAGAGGATTTTGAGTGCATCTTGATAAGTCTACTTGTTGAAATATGAGATGCATTTATAGATTTCAAGTCTTCATATAATCCATAAAGAGAATGAATTGAAACAATAATCCCTTTCTGAAAAGGAAAACCGATTTTTTTCCATATACATGTAAATTAAAAACTTTCTCCTTGATTGCGTTTGAGGGGTTTTTTTTTATTTTTTTTTTAGTATCAAAGTGTTTTTGCACTCCAAAAGCAGCTTTTAAAGGTTTGTTAGTGGGAGGTATGGGTATGGAACTCGATTAATAATTCATTCACTTAATGAAAAAAATTCAACCGCTTTATTATTTTCAGTGAAATGTATTATAGCGCTCGCAGTAATTTCTGAAAATAAAGTCTGCAAGTGTAACCTTTCGTCTTTCATTTCCTTTAATGGTTAGAAATTGGAACTTCAGTTTATCGCAAATTTTTATTTTCCCGACATCTTTATTCAACATCTCATATAAGATTCTAGAATTTATTACTGTACCGTCACGCAAAACTAAACCCCTACCTAAAAAATGGTTCCTCAATAACTTGATATAATGAGGCATATCAGCGAAAACCCACATCTTGAAGCTTTCGAAGGATGAAGAAAATATCGATATTTTTTTAAAATATTCAATTGCATTTAAGGCATTTAATGTCACCATCACATTGATTTTCTGTAACACATAATTTATGTGAATTCAGACACTCAATTCTTTCAATAGCTTCTACTAATCTTCTTTTCTTTTGTCTCTGTTCTCTTGGAGTATTTCGAATTATGTTTAAAGCTCGTAATTTAAGATTAGGCAGAACCATCGATTTAATATTTTTCTCTCTGGCAAACCAAGTAATCGATTTTGCATCTCGTCAATATATTCATTCAAATCAAAATGCTCACTGCACTCTTTAGTATTCTTGGTGTTGATTTTGTCACTTCTTCGAAATCTTTGCACCCATTCCTTTGAAACCATTTGATTTTCTTTCAGAAATCGGTGACATATTATGTGTTTTTCTTTTGTATTTTGCTGCGTATTTGAACACATAACAACGCCACACGATGACATGTTTTCCTTTCTAAAAAGTACTCTTGCTCCAAATTAAAACATTAACATTAAACAAGACAAAATGAATGCGAAAGCTACGATCAGACACAAGCTATCATAGAGAATGCCAGCCAGTCGATGCCCAGTGATGTCACGCTCTTCCCCTCTCCAGTGACAAGGCGACATGCGACATATCAAAGCTATGAGCCAGCTCTTCTGTTTTCCCTAGCCCTGATTGTGGTCCGCATTTTGAGAATTTGCTGTGAGGCTTTCACTAAACGATAAATGTGATTATGAAACTTTTGGTATGAATCATTCGCTTACCTAATACTGTTGTATTGTACGCAGGCGGGAATTCCTTTTTCTGCCTCTTAGAATGGAATGAGACCCTATGTTCTTATGTAATTATTTTTTTTCTGGATGGATACTATCATCCTTCTTAATTTTTAAAAACAATTTAGAATCACCCTGTGTATGTATGTATATATATATATATATATATATGTGTGTGTGTGTGTGTGTGTGTGTGTTGTAACATATTCGGACTGGTACTGCTGGGTCATTAAATGAATCAGGCTCTCTTATTTGCAAGATCTTGATCAAACATTTATTCACAATCCATAAATTATTCTGATGATTACTTACAATGACTATCTGCAACGTAGGTGCCGGTTGTTCATTAGAAAGTTAGACTGATTTGCTGGGTTAGGATGAACTGTGAGATATACCGTTCTAGGAATGTTCGTTGAAATCGGAATGTTCGGATTCTCTTTCTCTCTCTCTATAGGTAGATATCTTCCTCTAGCCTTTTGTCACAGACTGAATGTGACTGACTCAGTGACTTCACAGGATTAGTAGATAAGCGGAAACTACATGAAGTATTCACAATCATTTTTGCACCTATCTTTAAATATGTTTCTGCCTCTTTTTATCAGGCATTCCAGAAACTTTTCGAACATTTCTCGTCTATCATTTCTTGATCAGGGGATTCCGACTTCGTACTGATGAGCCGCATTTTTCATGAAGGTCTTAATGTTCTTTCTTAAATGACTTATATATATACATTAGAATGGTTTTCTACTTGTAAATGTAATAAACTTAATCAAATAAATACACAGGCCCATCATTTGTGTCTTAGCAATGGATACCCAAGCAATATATTACCATTTTCTTACATAAATCTAGTCGTACATTTAAATATGTTCAAGAAAAATATAATCATTTAATTTTCATTTATTTTACAAGTTATTAATACATAATCTTTTCCTCAGTTGTTGAATACTTCGCATATCTCACACCTTTAATTATCAGTTTCATAAATTCTACTCTGCAGAAATTATTTAACTTTAAATATCATTGCTTATCAGTCATTCATTTTATATAAAATTTATTCTAAACATAATTTTTTTATAAATTTTAAAAATGATTATGAATAATTATTATGAAAATAATTTTAATATAATTAACTATAAAATTTTATAAAGGTAACATTTCGTATAGGGTATGTGTTCTTAAAATTAAAAATCTCTTGAATTTAGCAAGATCATTGAATCGAATGTAAAAATTCTGAACAAAAGAACAGTTTAAACGAACAATTATTACATTCCTTGGTGGAAACTTTGTGTCACAATATCTCTATTATGATGCATATGGCTTTTTTATTTATTCATATGTTCGTTATTTTACGTATTTAAAAATTATTAAGTTACGTCCAACAATTTTATTTTCTAACATAATAATAAATTCCATGCATCATAATCAACATTAAATTCAAATAAAGCGCAGCAATTTTCAAAAGCTAAATATTATTTAATGTAAAATTTCTCGATTGCATATTCTGTAAAAAACACTACTAGCAACATTATTTTTTCGTCAGATTACGTTCAATAATTAAATGACTGGGAAACATTGGAAGTGAATTACGATATCCGAAGAATTTTTCTAAAATAATAACAAAATCCATTTGATTGCTTATAATTGCAGCTATCGTTTGTAACTAGCTTTAACTTCAGACATTTTAAACAAAAAAAAATTAACTAAAGATGATTTTTTGCACAAATGTAAATGGAGATATATTTTTTTTAAATATTCCATACGTACACAATATTTATAATCATGAATATTTCTATATTTTTCATAGTTATTCTGAACAGTATCTTTTAATTTATAATGGTTTTCAGACTATAGCCATATTTATAGTCTGAAAAACATGTAATTAATTTTTAAAAGTAGCTACATTTACTGAAATTATTCTCATAATATTTTTCGTAACTATGTGTAAATTAATAAATAGCAAAAAATTCGTTTGGAGAATATCATAATATAAATCTTCCACTTATATATATATATGAATTTTATATTCAGTAAGTAAATCATAAATACTACTTATCCAGCATATATTGCAGATATATTTTATATTTTTATTAATCAACGAAAGAGAGTTTGTTTATTTCTTTAACAAACTATTGTTACCTATAAAAATTATCAATTAAAAACTAAAAATTGCATGTATTACAATTTAGATAAAAACATACTGTAATTAAAATCAAATTAAATCCTTTTAAAAATATACTGGAAACAGGAAATAAAGCATGTAATGAATATAACAGAAATAAATTCTCTTATCAAGATGTTAATTTTTTCATCATATATTTTCTTTGCTTAATACACCATTTTTATATTAACTTGGCGTGATAAATACTCATTAGTGGTTCACATGCCCTCTTTTCATTTTGTTGAAAAAAATAATCTTGCTAACACAAAGTATTACATTTTCTCATCTACACTAACGTAAATTTTCGACTCATAATTAATTTCTTATGAAGTTGTTACCAAAATAATGGTAGTAATTTGTTTCACATATCAGTAACATGAGAAATGAACAGAATAATCTGCTTGACGTAATTAATGAGCTTCAAAAGCAGAATTATTCATGCATAAGAACTAAAAGAAATAATTTCTATTTTTTCTGATGACGACATAAGCTAAAACTACTATAAAATATATATTATTTAATGAATACATTTTGATAAACAAATATTTTGCGTTTAGCAATTTACATCTTATATAGTTAAGTAAAATTATGATTTCGGAAAATCAATTTAGTTTATGAAATACATTAAAGTTAGATTAATAGATTTTACGTAGTGCCTCATAATGCAATACAATAAGCTCAATTTAATTTTTTTTATTCATTAATGTCTTAAATTACTTATTACCATACTTAAAATGATTCAAATCATTAAATGTATTCGATTTAACATCCTATTAAGCAAAATACTGTTTAATATGAATTCGCTATAATTCAAAATAAAATTTCAGTATTATATGATATTTCGTGAGAAGGACAATATTTGACGATAAACCTAATAAGATTTTGTCTTATCTTTATCGCATATTACAGAAACTTTTATTTGATTGGTTGGTATCGTGTTCATTTGATGTCAAGTCAAATTACAGCAAGTGCCAAAATGACGGTTTTGGCAATGTGTACAATTTTGTCACCGCATAGATTTCCCAGAAAGTTAAATTTGTTAATGGTCTGTCAACTTCTTATATTGTCCGAGCAGTTAAAAATGCGTTCCGAGGTAAGTTCCTCCTCCGGGCAGTTCCTATAGAATTTGTAGGTTCTAGTGCCATCAGTATCTATAGTCATTTCGCAAAAGTATTGAGTTCTAAGTTTAGAAATATTCCTGGATATAATCATGTCAACATTGAAAATACATAATTGATGAAAATATTTTATCTACAACTGAAATATAAATATATAACTTTAGTTAAGAGAGCATATTGCAATGGCTAGCTCCTTTCCTGTTACTACTAGTTACTTTAATCTGTAACCAATATTATACTTATGAATAATTTTTTAATGATTTATAAATAAAAAAACTGCAAATATAAATCTTCATATTCATTTTTACTATTCCTTTCAAAATCCATACAATCATGATCAATATGTATGTATGTATGTATGTATGTATATATATATATATATATATATATATATATATATATATATATATATATATATATATATATATATATATATATATATATATATATATATATATATATATATATATATATATATATATATATTAGTGAATAGTAAAATTTCTGCATCACAAAAACATGTGAACTTCAAAATGGTATTTAACTATAATGCAAAGTTATTTTATTCAAAACAACAATTGATTACACTTTTAAAAATTTGTCCATGATAAATGTTTCTAGCAGTGATTCTCTTTGGCATTAAGAAAAATTGAGATTAGTTTGCATATATAAGTACTGTTTCCGATGCACCTTACAAACAACAACTCAGTACATCAATCGTAGATTAGCTAGCATATGATGTTCTATTGCAAATACTGATGAAATGTTTATTCTTATAAAGCTGTTGGAAAAAAAATTGCCGTGATGAAACCAAACAGTTTCTTTATTTATTGACGAATTTGTACACAACACAGGCAAAAGGCAAAATTTTATTAAAATCTCTGATTTTGTTAAGGCTAACATAAAGGGTTGTTTTCAAAACAGCATTATGGCCAAAGAAATGCACCGGAAATTGTTCAAAGAGACACCAATGTAAACCAGGTTGATGAAAACACGATCCCAATGGTATATTTTACAATTTATCAATTTGGAAGGTCTTAATGAAAATGTATGGTTACGCTTGGCTTATTATGACCATTCGCTTTCATAATAACATCTCAACTGTTAACCTCTAGCCTCTATGTTTGGTGCCTCAATCAAACACAGATATGATTCTTTTGATATTGTAAAATAGAGCAAATATTTGTCTGAAAATAAAACATCATGCCAATTTAAGTACATTATTAATCATAAAACTGAAGATGAAGCTTATAGCATTTTCATAAATTCCATATGTCTTAAGATTAATTGGAACTATTAAATTTACCATTTTATAGATTTGTGTAAGCATATTTTTATTTTAACTCTTAAAACCTAGATGTTAGAATTAAATGTGAGTAAAGTGATTTAAAATTTTACTTTATTATTTAAATGAAAAATGTTTTATATATATTTCTTAGTTTACAATAATTACAATTAATATAATTGAATAATTATCATATTAATATTTTAATATTACGATAATTATTCAGTTAAATATATTCTGTACAATTTGTAAAGTGGAAAAAAACCTTAAAAATAGAAATGTTTTGTAACTACTTAAAATTAATTATGGTAAAAAATTAATTGAAAAAAAATTCATTTTAAAAGCAATTTAAATAAACTTAAAATGTTAAATTAATTTGTAATTTTATTGGATAAATTTATTAAACTATTTTATTTTACTCTTTAATACAATTTATTTTTGTAAAATTTTGATTTCAATTTATCTGCAATATATTTATATCATAAAATTTACTCATTTTATTAATTAAAAATATATAGGTTAAAACAATTTGATATTTTAGATTAAAACTTGCTAATATATAACAGTATTTATAATTTTTCTTATTTATATATATTGTAAAGAAAACTTTTAAAAAAGTAATAATAATTATTAGGCTTGTAATCTTAATATAATATGTTTCTTTAAATCACAGCCTGCAGAAAAAAAAATATTTTCATTATAATTTAAAGTTAGTTTAGTAAGGAAGGTAATACTGAAGAAATAATCTTTAATACATGTTATTGAATTCGATTTTCGATGAATGTCTGTTGGAAAATTAATGTGACATTAGTCCTCTGTGTGGTATCTCCTAAATGATAAACCAAAGATCATAACTCTTCTGTCAGAACTTCAGCGAATGCCGCCATAAATCTAAAATAAGTTGGCGAAACCTGAAGATAAGTTACATAGCTTTGAGCGAGCTTTCGTTTCAGGTTTCGCAAATATTCACTATTTGAATTATTGAATTATTAATGGACTGCTATGCATTACGACGAAGTTTAATAAGTTTGACATCAAGATTCGAAAACAATTCTCAACTATGGAATCACAGTTGATCAAAGTCAAGATACTTCTAAGAAGATTTGCTATTTCTTAAGCTGAAGCCATGCAAGGATACAATTTCAATTTCGGTTAGTGTCATATAAATTTGGTTTATCTATCTTTTCTTTGGTCATAAACCTATCAAAATTCATAAAATATTATCCATACCCTCAATTTTACTGTCAATCGATAATCATAAGAATGGTCTCTAGATTATGGTTTTTCTCTCATTCAAAAAATTGCCGAATTACTGGCTTTTGATATAAATGAAAAGACTCTAAATTCCTTGTTTTGGAAGTATCACTGCGCTTATAATTTATAAAAAAGTGATACTTAATTTTCTATTTCTTAAAAATATTTATATTTTAGTGTTTTTAGAGTTTTCGCCATATTTATTAAAATATTTAGTTAATTTTAAAATCAGTGTATAAAACCCATTTATTAACTTTAAATTATTACTTTTATTTCTAATTCTATTACTTATATATCGATAACTACAAAATGGATGAATAAATATATTTGAAGAAAATTTATTTGGCTTTCATGCGAATAACAATATTAATATATATTTTTAAATATTTTTTATAATAGCTCATTCAGATTACTTTTTATATTGGTTAGTGAATAGAATTTGTAAAAATATTGCGCAAGGGTTTCATATTTTTCAAACAAAAAAAAATTAAAGTTTCATTTTACATTCTTTATCATTTATTAACCACAAATTTATCTAATTTATCTGTAGTTGTTTTAGAATTTCTAGATTTCCATATAAAATTTCAAACATCTGTAAATGAAATCATCTGCAAAAAAAATACCAAAGACGATTTCTCTAAATGCTTAGATAAATTGAAACATTTCTGAATTGTTCTACGTGATTATAAAATAATTTGCATGTGCAAATTCCTTTCTTTGTTCATTTTCCACTCTTGATATAAAAGAAGAGAACACATATCTCCATTTTATATATGATAATGATACTTGGGAAGTTTTTGTTTTTGTAAACGCATGTGGGGATCTTTCAATTCCGAATACTCTTCCTTATTACTAATAAGGAAGAGTATTCGGAATTAAAGATTAAAGATATTACTGCTGAATAAGTGAATTGACTACTGATGATACTCATCAGGAAACTCAAAGTTTATAGTCGTAGGTCCTATTTAATTTAAAAAGTATGAATTTAATATACTTAATATAAATCTTTAAATAAATGTCTGTTTTTTTTAAACTATACTAAATCTAATTTATATTTTATTATACCTTTATCAAAGTGGAAACTTTAATATTATTTAAAAATTTCAAGAAAAAAAAAGAAATGAACAAATACTGTTCTAAAATATTTCACAATTATATATTTGATTAAAATGAATAATCTTTGAAAATGAAGTATATGTGCTGTATATTTAATGGGGCGTGATATTTATGATATAAATTTTATATTAAAAATAATTTGGTGCATGAATAAATAAAGAAAATCAAAAATTTAGAAACAGATTAAATTAATATTTCTAATAATCTTTATTAATTTACATTATTTGCTTTTGAAATTCTATTCTAAAATGAGATTTTGCATTATTTTAGAAAGCATTTGTATAAACAAAATTTTTATCAGAATTCTATATAATAAATTCTATTAAAATAAAAAATTTCTATTGTTCTTTGTAGCAAATTTATTTTCTCCGAATATTAACAACTTTTTAAAATTAATATTTATAAATTTAAAAGAATCATTTATTAACTTTTATAATTTAGATTTAAATCCTTCCTTTTTCATTATTCTAAGAAAATCACAAAATATATTTTTAACGTTCTGAATTTTTTACGTAACTTTGTGTTTCAATAGATGTCTCTTAATTTAAATTTATGAATTGCCTGTAAGTACCTCAAATTACATTTTTATGCGAAAGTCTTTCATTTCTTTCTTCAAAATGTTTTTGTCAAATGATTAATATATTTTCCAGGAAATAAAATCTTAAAAAGCGTTTCGCTTTGATTGCCTTGCTGGTATAATTGAATGTGCCTTATTAAGGCAATTAAAAAGTCAATTTCTATTAGTTTAAAATATTACAATGTTAAATTTCTTAGTAAAAATAATTGTGAACAACTTTTTCTATTTAAATTGTAAAATAAATTGATTCTTCAATCATCTTCTTTCCATGGAAGCATACACATTGTATTTCTTTATGTCAATTCATAGATATGAAAACAACTAAGGAAAAAATTATAATATAAGTAATTCAATAAATTCTTATAAAAAATACTTAAAAATTCTAAATTTATAATTTGAATTCTTTACTTTCAAAGGTAAATTACTGATATTTGATTATTTATTTTATATCATGTATTTTCTATTTCCAAAGTTTTGTATTGAAAATAATATAAGGTGGAAATAAATTAGATGACAGAAACAATTAATAAATATTTGAGAGTATATCTTAACATTGAATGGGGTCAACAACTAATTTATTTAAACATAATTAATAATAAACTTAGATTCTTGCATTAATAGTAAAATTGTTATTTTTTCAGTAATCAAAAATTTATTGTTTATTATTATAATTCATTTAAATAAAATACAGTATCAAAACTACTTAAACGTTTTGTATATCATGAAACGCGAATTCCCTGCTTGTTACATAAAAGTTTCGGTACTTTTCTCTTTTAATCCTAAAGAAATAGCATGATTTTTACGGAGAAGCGGAAATAATATAACATGGATATGATTTTAACTAGTCAAAATTTTGTTTTAAATTTAATATAGCTAAATGGAATTTTTTGCGGAAAACTTGATTAAAATGTAATAAACAATGGTAAGAAATCTCAATGCTAGCGAAATCTAAATCTTGTTAATGCAAAAAATTACTTGGTGATAACTTTGTCAGTTAAAAGGAGTTAAAAACTTGTTTTCTAGAATCCAGCTATGATGTAGATTTTATGCATTGTAATTTATTTAGGGTATTTTTATATAGAAAGAGCTTTTAATTAAACTTGCACGCTATTGTTGTTCATGATTTGAGTAATAATTTTTTAAATCAAAGTAAGAAATACTTTTATATTAATTTAATACTTTGATAAACATATGACTTCATACAATAATAAATTACTAAAATCTAAAACAAAGTGTTCAAAATCAATTACCTCATTGCAAATAATTAATTTTTCATGTAAAATAAAACAATATTTCTGTAACATAATTTTATTACATACTTTCTGTTTTGAAAATTACTTTTTAATTTTAAATAATTTTCAAAAATTATCAAAATTTCTTCATGAAAGTTTTCTATTAATTATCTTTATAAATACTTTAACAGTTTTAGTTTGTTACAATAGTGTTTACTTTTAAAAGTTTTTACAAAATAACTGCTTCTAATTTATTTGAGAAATTGAATTTAAAAGTATTTTGAGGTGATATATCATGAAAGTAATTTATCGAAATTGATGCACCAAAAGAATTTTTTTAAATAATAAAACAAATTGGAAACATTAACATAAATATTCCCATTAATATTATTTCTAGATACTGAAACACTTTGTTTGATCCTTTACCAGACTAAGAAATTCCAAAGTATTAAAAATAATTTTGGTAAAATTTGTGATTTTTGGAATGCCAGAAAAATTAATTAATCGAAAGTAAGAATTAAACTTTAAAATGCTTTACAATACTTTTTAAAACATTAACAAAAATAACACTCTCTAAATATGATATAATAACATTTTTTGAAAATTAAAAATAGCTTTTTCAGAACTTTTTAAGGTAAGTATAGATATCAAAATGCATAAACAAGAACGAAATAATGCTGCGGAATATATGCATAAATTAAAAACTATTATTTAAAGGAAGTAACTTCTAAATTGCTTAGTACCACTTTTCAGACATATTAGAACTTAAAATTTTACTTATTTTTATTTTATTAATAATAATTATAATCATAGCTCAAATATTAAATATTGGTAGCATAACTGTTAACCATTAATTTCCTGATCCACTTTGGTTATAATTAGGTAAATTTTGAATTGATTTTTAAAGTCAAAAGTAGTATTTAGTAGTTTGAATTTTTAGAAAAGAAATTAAAGATAAACTACATAAAATGTTAAATAAAATTAACTTGCAGTACGCAAGTTAATTTTTGTTAACGTTATTTTAAGATGCGTTAAAATTTGATAATATGCAAAATAAGAGAGTAGTAAAAAATCTTTAAATATATTTTTTAATTTAGTAAAAAAAACCAATGTGTTTGTTAATTTTTATTTGCATTTTCTGAAATCTCAAGGCTTTAACTGATTTTTTTCTCAAAATTCTCAACATGACTCAACTTTTATGCCCACCCTCATTGTTTCCTTTTTTTGTTTTATTGTTTTCACAAAATAAAGCTTGATAAATTAATTATTACCACCGTAAATCTAAGCCTATATCTACAACAAGATGTCTAATAAAGGTTTTTTTTTTTTTTTTAACTAAACTGTAACGAAAAATTATTGTATTAAAGAATCAATTAGGAAATTTTGTGAATGAAACAAGATTTTAATGACGGTTTAATTTAGATATTATTCGTTTAGATCAAAAAATGTAAAATGATGGTTACGTCTACCACAAATTTTAACTGAATTAATCCCTTTAATTTCATTCAATTTAATTTAATGAATTTAAATTTAAAATTACTACAAAGTTTTCTGTAAAATACCAAATTTCTGAGGAAGAAAAACATTGAATAATTCCCATAACAAAAACTTATTGTTTCAAATAATTTTACTGATTCAAAATAAATATTAATTTATAAAAAATAAGCGCCGCTAGCAACAACATCGCTCGTTCTTTCTTACATAATTTGATTAACTCAAAGTATTCATTTGAATCGTACTATTTAAATTTCTGTGATAATTGTCCTTCCTTTTTACTTAATGGTATGCAATGTAACTTTTTAAAACAAATATATGAATGAATTCATGCTCCAAAAACTAAGTTACAAACATAAAGAGTAACAATTAGTTATCTAGTTTATGTGTTATGTTTCAGTATACGAAGATCAACCAAATCAACAAGAAAAATCAAAAATAAATGAAAAAAGTGAAACAAATGCATAGCATAGTCTAACATTAAGTGAAATTATAACAAAAAAAAAACCAAATGACCTTGATAAATTGTCAATTTTTATTTTCAATTAAAGAATTTATTATTCGTTGTATTATTCATCTCTTTTACGCGCCATTTTCATTTGGCCCTCGAGCGAAACAACAACTTCCTTTTCCTTTGTTCAAATTTTAAAATATACAAAATCATTTATTTATTCATCACCCAGCACTAATCAATATATATAAAGGTTTTCTTATTAAAAGATTATTTTTTGGTGATGTATGAAAGTCAATTAATAGTCAAATCATTTTGCTGTAATATGGAGCTTTAATTTTAAAGTCTTCAAAAATATTTCCATCAAATACATATGACACAAGAAATTCGGCAATCGAAATATTTTTTGTATGAAACAATAAGATTTATTTTAGTAGGAATGATATAATTTTATGTAAGAAATATATATTGGTACAATGTGAAAAAATAATGAAATCATCAAAGGTCATCTATGATTCCAAATTCCCCAGAGAGAAAGATGAAAAATGCAAGGTAATCAGCTAGGACAATACACTGAAAGATTTGACTTCTAATTAAAATGGTTATTTATTATTTTTTTTAATTATGACTATATTTAACACTAGATGTTGGATTTGTGACAACAATATAACTATACTATTTTATCACCATCTTTCAAATGCAAAATTTCCTATTATAACATATAAATACTAGTTTACAATTATGTTAATTTAAGAATCTGCATGTAAATTATGCATTACTTTCATAGGTTTGTCTAACCTTTAAATAAGCATTCAGTTAATATAAGACCACAGAGTGTCTTTAAATAAACTAATAAATTTTGATAAAAATTTAATTAAAAAATATTTTGGTTTTTTTAAATCTAAGTACTGTAAATTATAAAAAATAATCATGATTAAGCAGTTATTAAAAAAAAACAAAGAGCGGAATTTGAGAAAGATTTTCAGTTTTTATTTCATACTTTTATTTTAGTATTAAAATAAATCTAATTTTTTGGGGAGATTTCAAAGAATCTCTCATCAAGAAGGATTATTTCCTCATTAAAATGACTTAATATGATTTCCTTTATTCAATGATTTGTGTTCAAAATATATTTTATATAAAAATTACCAAATTATCTGATCTTTTCAGACATATTTACAGTAGTAATTAACACCTTATAATATATTTTATGAAATATGTATATAACAGATTCATATTGTTAAATTCGCTTTTATATTTATACAATAAAATAACTTGGCAATTAATTACAAATGTTATTAAATGTAATTATAAAGGACGCGTAATTTTAATATAATTTTTTAAAGTTGTAAGCTAAATGAAGAAAGCAAGGAATACATAATGATAAAAATAAAAACATAGAATTTGAATTCAAAAGATACGATATAAGCTTATAAATGTCTTTTTGTTAAACCACATATAATTAACAACAATTGAAAGTTGCTAAAATTTTGAATCCATATCTTCTTATCACAAAAACTTTATGAATACATGTATTAAGATGACACATAGAGCTCTAGTTCATATTTAGGGAGGCAAAATGTTTGTAATTGGAATTAAAAAGTAAAAATTCAGATGTATAGAAAATATTTGTTATGCATTCTATCAAATTCAAGTGATCATTCTGGGGTAAGTTTAAGTTCAAAATAAACAAAAAATAAATAAAATTTAATTTTACTAAACGTAATTTTTTAATTATAAATAGATGTCATTTAAGAGTTAAATGAATTTTTATTAAGTTTTAGAGTATTATACGTTTTAGCATAAATATTTCTTTAAAACTTCTATTCATTTCTAAATGAAGTGAATGTTTTCAAGGAAACTGAATAAGTATACAGCTATTCATCAATAAATTTTAACTAATCAATAAAAAGGTAAATAGGGAATGTGCTACAACTACTTCATAATTATTCATAATCAATGAATTCATCAATATTACTTCAAATAACTTAGAAAGATGTCTAGTTTACAACCCTACATTTATAGATTGATCAGGGTAACACTCCTTTAAGAATAAAATTTTCGAATCATGACGCTTCGTTGTACGATTCCTTGAAAAGCTCCAAGATAATAGAAATCAAACGGAATTTAAAGACCATTCATTATTCATGCAGCCAATATTTCTCTATTCAAGGAAGTCGAAGTCATATCATTGATTTAAGAGCCCCGTCAATAGACTCTAGATTTACGGTACTTTCAATCCTAGTTCAGTTAAGATTTCAATTATTTCAGGACCATAGGTCGGTATAAATTTTCATTATGATCATATTTTGAAGTATGAATTTACCAAAATTAATGTTA
The DNA here is from genome assembly GCA_030067965.1 of Latrodectus elegans. Classification (NCBI taxonomy): domain Eukaryota; kingdom Metazoa; phylum Arthropoda; class Arachnida; order Araneae; family Theridiidae; genus Latrodectus; species Latrodectus elegans. The sequence goes on from CM057816.1 coordinate 9,633,138, forward strand.
TTAAGTTTGTTTATAAATTAAATTCAATGTAGCTTGCTATACAGAATTTAATAAACTAAAATTTTGTATCCATTTATCAATTATTTAAAAATAATGATTTTTTATAAATCTTCATATTTTCATAGCAAATGTAAGAAATGAGTTATTATGAACGCTAAATAACTATATTTTTTACATTTAAAACATATTAACATACATTATATTTAATTTTAAAAAACATTATTGGCGGGTATGTTAAATATGATCTTACGATGAATTCAGTTTTATCAAATAAATATATTTCCACGAAGAAAATTGCACATATATATATGTATATATATATATATATATATATATATATATATATATATGTATTCATATATATATATATATGTATATATACCTTTTTAATATTTTATTCTCTTTAATTTCTTTTAAAGATATATAAAAGAGAGATCATGATCAGTGAATATTCATAATCTGTGAATAAGATGCAATATAAATTTAAATTGTTTTGTACTTTTTAAAAACAAAAATTTTTAAAAAGTACAAAACATCTGTCACTTATAAGTAAAGTTATTTGATCAGAAAACTTACTTAACAAAACTGTGAATTATTAAAAGGCAGTGAATTACAAAAGATTTATTTCTTTTCTTGTAGTTGGGTTTTGTAAAAACACTTCTACTGAAATGATCATGAATGATTTTTTTGGTCGAAACAGTATAGTTTAATATTTTACGATTTTATTAGATGTGCGTAAATTTACGCGTCAAAAGATAAAGGTCTACAATTACAAACTTGAAAAATTAATAAATAGTTTATAAGACTTCTCATCATAAATTCCATTAACAGCTTTCGGAGTGAAGTAAAAAATTGGAATAAAATTATTTTAAACAAAAGTCACAATGGTAAACTGTAAAAGTAACAGACATAAAATGTTCATATTGTTTGAAAGGTTAATCCAATTTAATAATTATTTTATAATAATGATTTTACCTCTTTTTAAATCATCCTTTATCATTTTCATTTTAATTCTTAATTTAGAAATAAATACTAATTTTTAGTGTTTTGCCGAATGTTTAAAACATCAATTTTTAAATAAATTAAAAATTGTTATTTTAATGTTAAATGGTATCTGTGAATATAAATAGTAACATTTAACAATTAAAGTATAAACTAGTTTTTTCTGATCTTTAACATACGTCAATGATTTTTATACAAAATAAATTAAAAAGAGAATAATTTAAGAAAATATCTATAAAAAAAAACACTTTAAAAAAATAGAACTTTGTTTCTAGCAAAATTCTTTTATTTTTGTATCTTTTTCAAATGTATAATTTTATTCTTAAGAAGTCTTTTCAATCTAATTTTCTGTTTGAGAGGAAGGCATGTATTTATCACATTTCAACATTATTTCTATAAAAAAAGCATATATTTTAAGTATGAAAAAGACAAAAGTATTTGAAGAATACTTTTTTATGAAAATAAACTACAAATCACTATTATTTGAGTGTAAATGATAACATGAATTGTATGATCACTGATTAAAAATAAATGTTATGTACCAGGCAAATCTTGACATTATTAACTATTGATCTTGACAAATCTTGACATTTTTAACTATTCATATTGACAAATCTTGAATTTCAAACATTAAATAGAAATCATTTTTCCAAATAATTTCATTTTTAAGTTTCCTTGCACAAACTTACTATAGATATTGAATTATTTTAAGCAAATATTATGTTTGAAATAAAATTCTTAAATAAGAGTTTTAAACCAAAAGTAGAAGATTTTTTAAATTAGTTTACTAAAAATTCTTTTACAATTGAGTTCTGGAATTTTTATAATGCCTTTTATTATGTTATCCAACTTAAACCAAAATACTTATTAATTAGATACGTCAGAAATTATCATATACGTAAAATTCAAATATTTTTATTCAGAATGATTGGTAATTTTTATCAAAATAAATTAATATGCATAATTACAACATTTTTATTATAACTATTCCAAATGTTTGAGGAAAATTGGAATTTCTGATGCAAATAAAATTGAAATATATTTCATACCTATAAAGAAAACCCTAGTAAACAAAATATAATCACAAACTTCCTTAAAATGTTTATCATTAAATTTAATATGACTATATTTTTAGTAATTATTTGAAAAAGAATTAAAATTATCAAACATTATAACATCTATTCATGTATTCCTACACTGGAAACATACGATTAATTTTGTGATAAATATTTCCAAGAATATAAAAATTGTTAAATGAAATTTCAGGAACACATACACTCAAACAAATTGAAATTTAGATTAAAAAATAAGAAAATTCCGCATAATCTTTAATAAGAATAACTTAATTCAGTTACTTGAAATAATTAATTCTCTTTGTAGTTACAATTACCGTTAAAGCAGAATAACTTTGTGCATAAAATTAATTTTGCCTTATAACATGAGAGTTAATAGCGTCATGCATCAAGCTTAATCTGCTATTGGATTTTTAAGGTATTAGAACAAACTTCGATAATAATTTTTATTAGAAATACAATTTAAAAAATATTTTAATTTATTTTAGAAGAAAATAAAATCAACTTCTTCGAAGCAAATATTTCACAATTTTAATGCATGAATATCAATTATATTTCATCTTAAAGTCTTATATATTTGACTTAATAAATATTTCCAATACCACTTATTATTATAAATTATGCGTTGAATTTTAATCTTCTTTGAAATATCTTCTTAAGTTATTAAACGCATTGATCTACTTTAGATTATACTATAAATAATAGAGAAAAAAATGGAAAAAGTCTATGCAAAGAATTTATTCCATTACTTTCTTTTGTTTTCTTTATGAAATAGTGTCATTCTAAGAATGAATAATATATTTATTTCTTAACAATTAAAAGAAACATACAGTAAAATATTATTATTTTTTAAATATGCATAATTATTTTAATACATTATAACATTTCCATTAATATTAATTTATGCAAATAATATTAAATTTTTTATTAGAAATGAATATAATAACATAATATTTCCATAACATGTTGAGGTAAATATTAATGTGGGAAAGACATTTAATATTTTCTATTAAATATTACAAATTTATAAGCATAATTTTTAATAGGAAATTGCAAATAATTGATAAACAGAAATGAATATGCGAATGAATTTAAATTTGTATTTTTGGATGCAGTCTCTACTTTTCTATCTGTTTTTTATCTTCTATATATAAAAGCAATAGTCAAATTCTTCGAATTTGACTTTCTTTAGTATGCTCAAATTTACTTCTTTTCACAAGAAATTAACACAATATTTAGATTGCATTTCTTTGAAAAACCACAAATCTTTTCTCTTGGGTTAAATTCTTACAATTCTTAAAATAAAAGATTTGTGAAATTTTAAATTAAGAATGTATGAATAATAGTTTTAGGAATTAAAATTTTATTTTAGAGATTAAAATAAAATATCATTTTATTTCTTACAATTATTTTTAATTGATAGTTAAGTGCACACATTCCTTGTTTTAATTAGGTTTTATCTTGAATATGCAACTTCAGAATTGAAGTTAAAAATCTTCATCTTTATATGATAGGTATTTAATTAAATATATTAATTGTGAGTGTATATAAATAGCAAAAGAACTTGAAAATACTGGTTAAGTTATAAATTTAAGCAAATATTTAATGATTTTTTGCATAAAAAATTGATAATTTAGTATAAGCAATGTTTGTAAAAATTGATGCATTAATTTCCATTAAAAAATTAACACTCTTTTTATTTTGATTTTGAATTCTGTAATTTTAATTTTCATGGAAGGTAATTCAAATCAAATTATTCAAATCTGACGCAAATGAAATTATTTCTTGAATGAACATAAATGATATCAATGATCTCCTGAATGGAATTGATATTTCAGTACGAGAACTGATCATTTTATTTTAATTTTACTGACGGAAATTGTTGCAAATAATATAAAATCTACACTTTATGTGAAACGTTTGCCAGTGTAATTAACCATTAAGAAAATAATTTTCAGGCATTGATGCTTATTGTAATGCATATAATTAATATAAAGCATGCGCATTTCTTTCAGAAACATACCTGAAAAAAATTAGAAAACATTTTCATTTCATTTTTGTGTATTCTTGAAAATTAAAAAAAATTAATTAAAGAAAATTTAAAAATGAAATCACACTATATAGCCACTTTTAATTCCGACTAATGACCATTAATGGTACTCAAAAATTATTTCAAGGAATTTTCACATTTTCTTTGACATATATATATATATATTTCTAACTATAATATTTGCCAACCAAAGAAACATTTATCGCGCATTCACAGTGAGCCTTTAAAATAGTTACATTTAACAGTACTTTCTCTTGTTGCATTACATATTATTGTAATTCCTTTCTTCAAATTACGTGAAATCGTTCTTTCTATTAATTTCTGCACTATATCCAATTAAAAATTTTGTCTCAGCATTTCTCCATAAGAAAATGTTACTAATGTATAATACTTCATTCTTATTAGTAATGTCCTAAATGTACTGAGAGTTATCGTGTTTCCTTTTCACTAATCACGTAACACCTACCTTCTATTGAGCAATATATCAAATCAAACATTGTATTTAATCAGTTCTTCATAAAAAATGAGCTAATAAAGACATTTCGATGTTTTTCTTAATAGTGCTTTAATTAAGCAGTAATAAGAATCAGATAGCTGAATTTTTACTGGCTCCCTCTTCCACAAATCACATAAAATCTTTCTTCCAATTGTGAGTTGCAGGTAATCCAATCAAAACTCCTAATTGAATATCTCTTTATAAGAATAAATTATCAGAGTGCATTGTTTTTTCCTTTGAGTACTTTCTTCATTACAATAAATATCATTTCATTTCTCCAAATCACGTCGACTTTATGCATTGTTTCAATTAATCCAGTGAAAGCTTCTGATAAGTATTTTTGTTACAATAAAAGCTACCAATGCGCATTTCTTTATTTTAAATGCTGCTCTTTTTCATTTCACTAAATATTATACATAAAAACTCTTTTGTGCAAGTCACTTAAGTTGTTGTTGTAATTTATACAATAAATATACTCTTTCACCATTTTCCATGTGAAAAGTTACCAATGTGCAGTTCTCCATTTTGGTCAGCCTCACTGTTACTGGATTTCCTTTAAAAATCAAAGTTTCTATCTGAAAATTTCATCGCATGATAAAATACTACTATGCATTTTCTGAGCTTAAAGTAATGTTTTCCTTGTTGCATTAAATATTATTTAAGTTCAGTAAACCATATATCATGGTTTTTCATTTTGGTGATTGTGACTTATCCAATCCTAATACTTATCAAACTCATAGAGTTCAGCATTCACATACGTTAATGCTTCTGAGCAATGAAAAATGCGTTTTTTTTTCATTAAAGCACACTCGTTTATTCGATGTTAAACTTAAAAAAATTCCTTCTTTTAAAGCTAAAAATGAAAAATTTCTAATTTTATTTATTTTTATTGGGTGAACCATTTCAGATTGTTTCCTGAAACTCATCAAATTGCTTCTATAAAATCATGACCTTAAAAAAAACACATGCTTTGTATTATGTATAGGAATACAATACAGGCCGTTGTTGTTGTTGCACCAGCATACTTCTCTGTTCCTAGCCCTGAGATGGACTTTATCAGTTAGATAGAAGCAGCCGGATGGAGTCTTCATGATTTTGAAGCAGGGAGCAAGCAGAAGATTCCCAAGACTTGACCTGCCACCCCCAGATGCGTCACCTTACCTGGAAGACATTGCGGTCAGATTTAGTGTGCTCCAATCGCCCTTAGCGAAAAGAGCGCAACCTTGGCCAGTCTGGGACTCAATCTCACTTCCTTCCGAAAGTGAGAATGACTCCCTCATTAACCAGGCCTCGTGACCACAATTTTGGGATGGGACATAAAATTATATAGGAAAACAATGGTGCACACAAAATTCATAGGATTATGAAATTACAAGAATATGTAGCATCACAAAGTTGCAAAAATACATGAAATTACACACTTACAGGAATACATAGAATTACAAATGTATGAAAATACGAAGGATTAAAATTAATGACTTTAAAATGAACAACACACTAAAAAATGAATTTGAAGGAGAGCTCATAAATCAAGAACAGTCTATTGAAAAGAGTCCATTAAAACATGTTGAAGCTGCTATTTGTTTAGTAAAGTTCAAGCACTTAGGCTAAGTACTTAAGTCCAAGTATTTAGGCTTGGGATGTTTGCAGAAGAGAGTCAATGATAATTTTTCTTGAACCACGTGAATAAGCACTCTTGATTAATAAGAAAGTCTATTAGTTGGTTTAGTTTTCGTCTAGAGGCCTTGTTAGAGAATACGGCTCGTTTCCAGTTAATGATCCACTGCTTTGCAGGGATTGATGAATGCCATGTGGAAGTGAGTAGGCAGACCGTGAGATATTGTATTGGATCACCCTCGTTACCTCAGGTACAATTTGAGGTGTCCGTTAGACCCACCCTGTGGAAGTAAGTAGGGAATGGGCCTTGTCCGGTCATGAGAGGATTTCATTCCTAGTCCAATTTAAAGATTTTTTGGAAACTGTAGAGATAATTTCATGTTCAAGACGACCAGTAGATGAATTGGACCAATCGTCCAGCCGTTTCTCCTTGATCCAGTTGTGTAGGGTGTGCTTGTCTGAGCAGAGTGGTACGGGGAAGTCTACATAATCAAGAGAAGAATAGGCGGCCTCCTTTGCCTCAATGTCAGCTGCCTCATTACCCTCGATTCCAACATAAGCCCTGACCCATCGAAGTTGGATAGAAGGAAAGTCCAGCAGGCAACTTTGAAGTGATCTGACGAGAGGGTTTGATGAAGAGGGATTGTAGCTCGATTTGAGAGGTGCCTGGCTATCAGACCAAATAGTGACAATGGTGTTCTCTAGTGTGACAAATTTAACTGCTTCGCCTATGGCCAGAACCTTGGCTTGGAAGACTGAATTATCTTCTCTCAGCTTTGTTCTCCAGACATGCGTCTTTACTGAATTTTTATAAGCAACAAAAGCTGAACGAACCCCTTCTTCCAACTTTGAAACATCTGTGAAAATTTGAAGGGATTCTCCAGGTGGCCATGATATCTGTGCAGTTTCTTTGACAGAGACTCTTTCACTCAGATTAAAGAGACCAGAGTGGAAGGAGTCAATGCTCATTTAATTTTCTATATCTGAAGGTGATGGGAGCGGAGGATCAAGACACTGAATTCCGCCTCTGGTGATTCGTATGTATTTTGACTCTGCTTCTATTATCAGGTGCAGGGGAGAAAGTCCAGTAATTACCTGGCGAGTGGAGGTAGGTGTTGAGCGGAAAGCTCCCGTGATACTAAGAAGAAACCTTCGTTGAATAGATAATAATTTTAGGGCCAATTTATTTGTTAATTAGGCTCCCCAGATTGCTGCTCCATGGCAAAGCATTCTCTCAGTGACGTTTTGGTACATTAAAATCCTGTTTTTTTTACTGTAACCCCAGTAATTTCCAGGAAGTCTGCGTAGCTTCTCTTGAAGAAGTATAGCTTTATTTCCCTGGGTTACAATATATTCTTTATTATTTAGCTTCTTATCCAAGATGGCTCCCAGGAGTTTGATAGCGTTTGCCTTCTTCAATCTGTAGTCACCCCATAGAATTTGTGGACCACATTGGAGTTTAGCGATTAACATGAACTTGGTCTTATCAAGTGAGATATTCAAATTGTTCTTATCAGACCATGACTAGTGAGGCTACCCTGCCCAATTTCTTTTCACTACAAGCGCCTATAACAAAAGTAAAGTCATCTGCGAAGGCCTGCAGGTGGATATTTCTGACTAATCGATTTTTTTCCTATTGTGGTCCAGTCAATTTTCAAAGGAGTATCGGTGATAAGATTCCACAATATCGGGCGACTGCAGGAAACTTGGGGACATCCCACTCTCTGGCTTCGAGTTGCAAGGCCTGCATTCTATAGCTGTCAACGAAGAGATTTGCAGGTGGGATTGTCTTTTTGAAGATAACCTTCTAGATTTTTCCATATGGGTCCTTGGCTGAGCTGCAAAATTCTTTCCATATCTTCTTTTTTGCTAATCTGATTTGTTTGAAGTATGCGGCTCTTTTTGCTTTATATATCTTCTCATTTTCTTCTTTTTCTCATTTTCTTTGCTTTATATATCTTCTCATTTCATTGTAATATTTCTCTTTTTCTGGAGAGGAAAATGATTGATAACACCATCTAAGTGCTTTTAATTGTTTCCTTTCCATTTCAATACAGGCCGTGGTAGCCTAGTGGTTATGGTATCGGCCTTCGATCCGAAAATGTGGAGTTTGATTCCCAATCTTGTAAAAGACCCACCGCGTACATACGATATACGTGACCGTTAAATCCGTGGAATCGAAACTCCTATGGCCAGTCGTTGAGCAGTTACCATGAGTGCAAAGATCTGGAGTTAATTTCCCCCTCCCCTCCAAATCAATGTCAAAATTCTCCTCTGGTAGTGCCATCTATCGAATGATTTAAAAAAGAGCAAAGTCATATTTTCACCTTCGTGGTACACTGATCAAAACGAAAAACACTCCCTTTTGACTTAAATTCGCATTGCCAAGGCATAGCAAGCTTGGCTTGTCATAAGCAATAACAACAAGAATACAATAAATATCAGTAATGGTCAGTGATATATCTTGCATTAGGAAATTGACTATGAGACTGATAAAATAACTGTTAATGAACACAAGATTTAAACACGCTGTCAGATTTTTTTAAATATTATTTACAAGAATCTGTAGCAGCAAAATTTTAATCAAGTTGATCAATTGCTAATAACATCGTTTTTTACTCGAAAGCTCGCATGAATCAAATGCGGCAATATGCCCCCAGAACTTCTTGCTATATATTCTTGTAATACTATGAAACTAAAAATTTGTCCTTCAATTACAAAAATATACCTATGTGTACAGTTCAAGTGTAATTATTTTTGATGCAAATATTTTGTCTTTATTAAGGATTCAGTTTTAATTTATCGCACAAAATCTACCGTAATTTTAAATCCTTTAAAAAACATTCTAAGTCTCTCAAAAATTATTGGTTTACTTTTAGCTTATATTTATTATTGATTTACATTATATATATATATATAATGTAAATTATGTGTGTAAATAATTTTTCCAATACGACGCACTCTATTTAAAGGGGAAAATATTTGAAAAAAAAAGGTTTCGACATGAAATAAATATGAAGATATAAGCTATTTTTTACTCATTTTTAAATTACATTTCTGTTGATTATAATTATAATTTAAAATATCCTTTTAATAATTGCATTACTGAAATAAAAAATTATTTTATATATATAACAGTTTCATAAATATATTCAATATGTAACTTATATTTTTAAGCATCATTATTAAATTTAAAAAATTTCCAAAGATATTTATTTTCTATATTGAATATACTAATTTTTTTATTATTCTTTCTCATTAATCATTATTTAAAATTCGTTGATCACCGTCGTTAAGGAAAGTAAGTTTACAAACTCATAAACTCGCTATTCATGTAGCCAATAACAATTTTAACACTATTCTGTTAAACTTATCACTATCTAAACATGAATATAATTGAATATTGTATACTTAGAAAAGAAAGTTAGATCCAAAAATATTTAATGTCGTATTAAAATGCTGTACACAAATAATTACTATTCTTAAAATAATAAAAATTGTTAGAGTTGACTTGAAGCTATCAAAACATACTTCTTCATATTTTTATTTTGAATACATTAATTCCAATTACAATAACCACATTTTCTCCAATACTAAAACTTTTATATATAGAAATACATTTATTTGTGAAAGTAATTTTTTGATAAATAAAGCACACATTTTTACGCTTCATTTTTATTTTCTAATCATCATGAAGTTTTTGAATTTTAAAATATTTATTTACAAAGAAGTACATAATATATTATAATTTAAACAATCACAAATTTATAGAATATGCAATACATATATAAAACATATTTAGCCAACTATAATTAAATGTAAATAAAAAAAATGTAATTTTTAAATTATTTAATAATATCAGTTTTGACTTTATACATTTTTACGCATTTTCTAGGTATGTATTTTAGCGTGATAAATATGTGTGTAGTAATGAATAACAGCTGTCTTATATTCGTATCTTTACACAATCAGGGGAATATCATTCGGTTTTCTTTGATTTCCAAAATCGTTTTTAAATATTCCCTGTGGGTAAGAAATTATATTTATATGTCTAAATAAATAAGTACAGAGTAACTGAAAACTGTAACCATAACCAGTAGCATACATGAAAGCAAATAGCATATATATTAATTTCAAAGGAACTCTTGAAAACTTAAACTTTAATTAAAGTACTAAGAAACATGAAGCACGTTCTAGTTTTAAGAGTTTTCCGAATGATTTTCAAAAAAACTGCTTGTGTAACAAACATTTAATTTCCATACTTTCTTCGAGCATAGAAGCGGAGAATATATAAACTGCTGACTTGTCTTTTTAGAACCCCTTCCAAACGTCCACATCCATTCATAAAATGTTATGCACTTTCGTGATGGGAGAAACAAATGTAAAATATTCAACTCAAAGGTTTCACTTTAACGTATAGGCGGTAAAAATGTGGAAAGTTGTTTTTACCACACAATATATTCAATTCATGTATCAAAGGAATTTGGAATAAATGCAAGTCATTAAATTGCTCAAGCACTGATAAAAACTCTTTGCAATAAAATGGTTGCTTTTTTGGTGTCTAAATGTGTCTTAGAAGTGTTACTAAATTTGCTTCAAGCTTCTCTTTAGAAATTTTACATTATATTTGCAACTTAAAAGTTAGGAGTAAAATAGACTCACTTTTTTTTTACCAGGAAATATTTTGTTCCTCATTTTTCTCCTAATTCAGTTCCGAATTTTTCCAATGACGATTTGTCCTTAGACCTTGTTTGAATGTATCCAGATTTTCTTTCGTGCTTACAGGAATAGTTCAATATATGTATTTTTTTTTTCTAAAACTATTATAAACATATTTTGAATAAGTGAATTTAAAGAGAAATCTTTTATTAATAATCAGTCTTATATTGATCTTTACTTACAAATCTAATATTAAAGTAAATTTATCTACCAATCAATCTCTGTATATAAACCTATATATGTAGGTACTAAATTCACTAGAATAAAAGCCCTCATTGTGTACTAAAACCCAGTGTCTATATCTGTTTTCTTGATCGAGTGCACAGGGTATCAAATAATATCTCCCAGTTAAGTGGTCAGACACGTGAAACTTTTCCAATGTTTAGTTCGCAAGCATGCTTGTTTTTAGTTTTTCAATCCAACGAAGGGATGAAAGGCTGGACCATCCTTCCCCACTCAAAGATCGAAACCTCTCGCAATGCGTGAGCCACCAGGTCATTTCGTATATATATATATATATATATATATATATAACGAAACTAGTCCAAAAGGTTTACTTATAAACTGCACTACAAATTTTTCTGGACTTAAATTCTGAGATTCTTTCAAAAATTATTTTTTTTACTATTAATTTTATTCATTATATATTTTTACATTTCAGCTTTGTTTATTATTCTAAGTTACTTGAATACTTGAAAACAGTTTTCTCTGTAAATTTCAATTAATTTATAAAAATAGTTTCTTCGTCCAGATTTAACACTTTATGTTATTTCATATATGGATACATACTGTAATTTGTCATGAATTTTGTACTGTATAAATGATAGTCTTAAATTTACTCCATTTGTGAACTCAAAAAGGTTTTAGCCTCATTTTAAAATAACAAAAAAGTAGGGAAAAAATCTATTATTAAAATATCATTATTAAATTATATTTAACTTTTTTACTTATGCTACATGTAAATTCCATTCAAGAAAGTTTGAGAAAGACCACAATATTCATGATATTAAGGGTAAAGTAAGTATTATTTTCACAAAATTTGATGTTTAGTTTTTCCAACAAAACTTTATAAAAGACAATCATATAATCAAACATGTCAACAGTATCAGAAAATTCTAATTTCTCAAGGATTTTCTTTGTAGATTGTGATAGTCTTGTTGGTTAGGTTATTTGCTCTTGTTATTGTCTGCGAGTTCAGATCCTGACTCAAGCGAAGATCTTTCTTGCTTGCTAATGAAGGCACGATATGTGTGTCGTGGTTGCAATGTCCTCCACATGAAATGATACCTCTGTCTCTGCTTGGTCCTTGTTACTGCATTACAAAAAATAGCTTATTTTCAGGACACTCATGGCACGACCCAGAGTGCCCCGCTGTTTAAATTGCCATTACTTCTGACCCTTGTATTGGTGAAAGGAGGATATCCCAGCAGTAGCCAAGTATACGAAATAAAAAATTATTTTATTTACATAAAGTAGTGTCTTATCTAAGAATTAAGTGGTAAAGATTAACGCAATGTCTTAATCTATATTATTCAAACCACCAACGCGAACAAGTTTAACAGAATGTTCTGAGGTCAGTTTTTTGTTATTGAAATATTAGCACTCGATTTCACATGGAATTCAGTCAACTAAGTTTGTTTATAAATTTTTATCATTAATAAAAGAATTTAATTAAATGTAAATTTAAAAAAAATGATGTGATAAATGTTAAAATTTAAATGAATGTTTTAAATGTGTAATAAATAAATTAGTAAAAACTATTCTTCTACTTAGTTGTTTTATTTATTCCATCTGAGTCATAAGATCATCATTATTTCCCTGTTCGTTAGTCAAACAAATAAATTAATTTAAATAAGTATTATTGAAATTTACAATATTAAATTTCAGTTATTTATTACAGTAAGCAGTGCTAATAATTAAGAAGATCGCAAAATATGAGTTCTTTACAGGCACACTAAATAAATACAAAGATTTAAACTTAATAATGATTATTTTCTTCCAGAAATTATCAAAACATGGAATATATTCTAAGAAACATGAGTGCGAGAGAGAAGCTGTAGGTATTCATTATCTCCTGTTTTGTGCCCCTTTGCGAACACTTTAATGGTGGAAGATCGTAGAAAAATATTTTACCAAAATATATTATGCTCCAGGAAGGAAACTGAATGATTCTCTCTCCTGGAGCACTGAATTAGTGTGCTGTATTCATACCGGAGGAAATTAAGAAAATTCCCAAGCACCCACTCCCACTGACGTGCATGATTAAGGCGGAGTTCAACATATATTTCCGATGGTTAACTGTTAATGAGATCAAACACAGGTCCTTACGGTCTAAATAAAGCTGTCCTACCATTATACATGATAAGCCTACTGATTAGACATTGCCATTCATGCACTGTTTATAGAAACTGTGTTAAATTTCCAAAAAAACATTTAATTATAAAAATCTAATTTTTTTATCAATAAACTCTTTTATTTGACATTTGCGAAATAGTAAATTGACAATTTTGTGTACGTGAACGTTAGTAGCACAACGTAGATTACATAAATGATCTGCGTTGAGCACATAAGTCACCCGTACTTAAAATTTCATGTCAGAATCAAAATTCATCAAGTCAAAACTGGAAATAAAAAAATAACAAGTGCAGAAATTATAATTTCAGGTGTATTTTTTTTAGTTTAGATACGAATTACAAAGACACTGTTTCAGACTTATGACTTAAAATTATTACAGCAATATTATTCATTTTAATTAGTAGCTTTATTTCTAAAACATTTATTCAGTAAAAATACATGATATAAGCAGTTGAAAGTACCAAGGGTGTTATTTTAAGAATGAATAATCAGATAAAATAAAGGAGAGACCTCAGAAATCGAGGATTCAAGAACGTTCATTGAGAAGACACTCCATGAGCCACGAGTGTGAATGATTACAGATATATTTGATTTAGAATTTATTTATACTTATTAAGTAGCGTTATTCCCCTCAATTTATGCTGCTGGCTTTAATGTGGCAAAGGGTTGGCACTGGGAGGAGTCGATGAAATACCTCGGAAGTTTCCACCTGGAAGGGCGTCTCTTGTCGTGAAGGCCACTTCATAGTGTGCATAGCTAAAAACCGTAAGTGAAATTAGAGTGGAGTCAGTCCTCTGCCTTCGGGTGCTACACGTTTGATTACATTCCTGGCTTTTTTAAGTATACTTTTACCATTTTAATTCATTTTTCTTAAGCTAACCATGTATGCATTTCTGTAATATTCTTCCAATTTTTAAAATAAATTAAAAATAATTTTTATCTTGCATTTCCAGCAAGTTTGAATATATTGCACATCAAACATACTGTTTAAATTCAATGACTGCTCAATTTAATTCTATTTATTTTTTAATTTCGCAATTGCCATTTGATGTATATTTCGAACTAGTATTATTTAAGTAGAACCGGTTTAAAATCAATGAGCACGTCAGATTTCCTGCTGTTCTAAGAACGTTCAATTTTTGTCATATGATGTATAAAATATTTACCTTATTTAAATATAAAAATGCAAATAGATATATTCGATGTTGAAGAAACAAATTTTTAATTTTTTTTAATATTCAATATTCCATGAAATCCGCATTTTCATTTTCATTACTCGAATCAATATTTGTATTGATAAACTCGTTTATTTGTTTAGTTAAATCATTGTATTGAAGCTTCATTAAGTTTAAATTAAAAGCTTATCTTTATTTTTAAAAAGAAAATGTAAATTCTCCTGCAGGTTTACCTTTAAATAATAAATAATGATGTGTAATAACTCTCCGCTTTTTTATTACTGTAGTGTGAGCATTTATTAAAATCATTTTTTATTGTCCAAAAATAAGTTTTAATCTAAATTATCCCATATAATTTATGCAATAATTTGAATATAAATTCTACTTATAAAATGTTACGTTGTAAGGATGCTCAAAAATAAAAAAAAACATTTTATAGCTTATATAAGATCCAGATTTTATTTCTCATGCAGTCTTTGATTCAAGAAGTTATTTCAAACATTACAATTCAATATAAGTATTTTAATAGAAAAAATTAACTATTCTGCTAGTTGAAAACATTCTTATAAATTTCTTATTGTTAAATATTATTGATGAAAAAACTTTACGTGATTTATTTTCATATTTGCGAAGCAAGAAGGTCTTTTATGAAAATTAATAATAAAAAATTAATTATAAACTACAATTTTTAAATAAAAACTGAATGAGGTGATCGAAATAAAAACAAAAATAAAAAAATATAATACGGATTAATTAGAATTTAATCATCACTTTCAAATCTTGATACACCAATGATTTTATGAATTCACAAGAATACTTTACAAATAGTTTCTTCTTTTTAAGAGCGAATAATAGAAAGTAACGTAAAATTATGAATAACGAGAAGAATAATACAATTTAATAAGCAATCCATTTTCATACTTCACCACTTTTGCTTATCGAGAAAAAAGCATTTTGGTTATACGATGGTCACTCTGTAATTTTTGAGATACAACTAGGTTTTTAAATTTATACTTACAAAATTTTAGGTGTGTTCAAAGTAGTCTCATCCATCATCAATGCACTTTTGTAGACGAATTTACTACAGATTAAATGTCTCAAGCCTATCATTTCTTGGAATAGATGAAAAAAATGCATTTATAGACATATCAATCTCCTCTTATGAATGAAAACGACGTCCACGTAAGTTCTTTTTTTAGATTAAAGGATAACCAAAAGTCACACATAGTTAGATCAGGTGAATAGGGCGGATGTTCGATCACTTCAATTTGTTTAAGAAACTCAACTGTTAGTCAAAATCAACAAATGTATGGGAAGATGCATTGTCATTGTGAAGCATTAGTCCCCTAACATTCAGTTCTTGTAGAAATTCTGGAAGACATTTCGTGGTATACCAGTTTGCTGTTACTGTCTTCTGTCCTTCCTGCTTTGACCAATCCCGTATTTCTGAAGAAAACTGCGTACATCACTTTTTTCAGTGCGCGTTGTTTTTTCACCATTGCCAGCGTGGGATCATCTTCAAAGACCCATACTTTGCTTTCTTGACGTGTTGGAACGCCAATAAACGGTATGTACGCTTCATCACCTGTTGCAATTTTAGAAATGATGCGGTGGTCACCATCATTTAGCAATTTAAGAATTTCTTTACTGATTCTGACACGCTACTCTTTTTGGTACTCAGTTAGATTATGGTGAACCCAACGGCATACTACTTTTTTCATATGCAATTCTTCATGAATGGTTTTGTGTATGGTTGCGGATCCAATGTTAAGTTCCTTCTGTATCATTTGATAGGTGCAACGATTATCATCCATTAACATTTTTCGTATGGCAGACACATTATCCGGGATTACTGGTAACGGCGGCCTTCCTGTGTGTTCTTCATCCTGAATAAAATTGCGACCTCTTCTAAATTCTCTAAACCATCTGAATACAGTAGGACGAGCTGGAGATCCGTTGAAACCGTTGAACGCATTCTTCTTGATTTGATCTTCCTTTAAATTCGTAGAAAATCATTGCGCGAAAATGTTCTCGCGTCAACTCCATTTACTCTTCTGTTTAAAATTTATTCTACGCTAAGGAAGTTGAAGTAAATCAGTAAAAAAATATCTTCTGTGTTAAAATACTTTGTATTTTGAAATTAAACCTTTATTTTTATTTTGTAAATTCTTGTCTGCGCGTATCTCAAAAATTTCAGAGTAATCCTCGTATTTCAGTATATCAATTATAAAAAAGTGGCTTATTTTTGATTATTTATGAAAACAAATGTAAAGCATTGAATATTTGTTTAAAAGTGTTTTTTATAAGTTAATAATAATAAAAAGAGAAAATCGTTTTAGGGGTTAACTACTTTTAGAGTACCATTATTAACGATTGCTATTAAATATAAATACGAATTATGACGAATAATTCACATTTCTTAATACTCAGGAAATTGTTCAGTGTATAATTTTCTTGATTAATCAAATAAGGATTTCTTCTCTAGTAAAAGTCTGCATTAATGTCTCTTTGTTATCTTATTAAAGGAAAGCATTCAAGATAGTAGAAGCTAAATATTTTAATCTTCATTTACTATTAAAATGAATAATATAGTCAACATTGGTAAATTAATTCACAGTTTTCTTTAACTTGAATTTAAGCAAATTTTACATTTAAATTTAAATTCAATATTTTAATACACATTCATTCCTTTCAAAAATAATCTGCATCTACAATGTATAAACTAGATTTTAAATCAGTCTCTCGCTTTTGTAAATTGAGTTCTAAAGTATTAGAACTCTTCTGTGCAATAAAATATTATGAATAAACATTCACAAAGTATGCGATTAATAATAATATTTTTTTTATTTTATTTGCCTTGAAATTATTAATTTATAACTTTATTATTATTGTTCTAGTTATATTAAGAAAAATATATAATTAAAAATTATTTTATTGTTTTAAAATTGCATGTATCTATAAAATGTATTTACGTATACGAGAATTAATAATCCTCTAGAATGTAAAAGCTGTTTAGTTATAAGAAATAAAATAAAACCAATAATTTGCGGTAAATTCGGTGATTAAAGAATTTCTAAGATTCTTCTGTAAAGTAACTTCCAACTTTTTAATATTTGTATTATTTGGACACACACTAGTTTACCCATACCAATACATTATGCTGAGTATTTATTGTGTTTCATTACAAAAAATTATAACCGAAGAAACATGATATTAACTAAAATCTTCAGATATCTGAGGTCTATAATCTACAATTTAATGCTTACTAAAAAACTTAAATCGTTAGAGAAACTCAAAAGAGAGTACCTCATGAGACTAATAAAATTCTGTAAAATCAGAAAATTCCAAACACAAAAAATGCTTTATAAAAAAATTTATTTTCTTTATGGCTTCATCTCTACTCCACATTATTGATAATACTTAAATATTACTGAAAGAAAAGGAAATTGTGTTAATGCTCTCATATTTCTAATAATTTAAATTTTATCATAGGTGTTACCATGGGTGTAATGGTCTGGAGAAAGTTTCCTCCCCACTCCAGATTAATATCAAAATTAAGGGAGTAAATCCTCTGGTGACTCCATCTATCGGAGCAGTATTAAAGGAAAATCTCACTTTCGTGGAGCTTGGGTTAAACGAAAGACGCACGCTATTGGTTTAAATTAGATTTGCCGACGCCATAGGGAACTTGGCTTGTCCAAGAGTCATAAGTTAAAACACACCTTTTACTAAATCTGAAAGAGTTTTTGAACATTATGCACTTATGAAGGGAAAAGTTAAGATATGAATTCATCACTTGAGTTAAGGAATTACTGGCAAATTAATATAAATTTGATTTTTGAAGCTCATGATCATTAATGATAACCTCTTTAATATAATGCGGATTATGTTCAGAAATAAGCGAAAGTTGTGCATATACACAATTTTTCAATAACAGAGTAACTACTTTTTCAATAGTTGTAAAATATTAGTATTTTAAATATTTTGAAGGTAAATTGCTTATGAAAGTGTACTAGAGAGTGGTTACCATCACTAGTACACGATGGACAACTTGGGATTCTTAGAAATGGTTTACTAGAGCACTGGAGAAAGACGCAGGTATTAATTTCAATAGGAAAATGTGTATATTCAGCTTTTGTCTAATATTCAGAAATATGTATTTTCTATTTTTTAACAGCATTTTATATTTACTAGCTTTTCTTGTATTATGAAATAATGTCACGACTGCGTTTCTGCTAAAAATCAATGGAAATAGCATTATGATATACATTTTAGTTGCAAACATGTTAAATACTGAATTCGAAAAATGTTTCATTCGTGTTCCAGTAAGCTTCTGATCAGCGGTATCTTGAAAAAGCCAAAAACAGGTTTGTTGCAGTTAAATAAACAGTGTTTATAAAACAATCAGGTTTCATTATTATTTAAAATAGTATACTGTGACAATGTTGAAAAAAGAGTTCAAAGCATATTTTTCACGCCCTCCCCTGTGGCAACATTAGATAACACTTTATAACATCAAGAAGTATCACATGCCTTTGTTTCTAAAGCTAACAAGTTTTTCGAACATTTTGGGACGAGAAAAGTTAAAATAAATTCCTATATGTATTAAATACAGTTTAATTTTATTGCAAATGTTATATTCATAAATTTCAAAAGGAAATATGTTATCCACTAATCCTGTCCATTCCATGCAGTAATTCTTAATCCAACCCTAATCAAAATTTTGTTGCAGACACAGAATCAGGAATCTATTAATAATGACAAAGATTTTAGAATATAACTGAGATCTTAGCATTTTTAAATAACATCAAACCAAAAATTTTAGATTTAAAAATAAAACAAACATTATATTAGAATATATGAATTGAAAAAAGAGGTATAATTTCAGAAAAACAATATTATAATCATATCCATCTGCTTTGAGATTAATACAGCGATGTATTTATAATGTACTTTTCAATTTACTATTATCATAAAACTTAACATACGCAAAATTAAATAAAACGTTAAAGCCTCATTTTCACTCAATTACTCTAATTATTTCTAATTCAATATATGCATATATATATTAGCAATAATTTTTAGCTGTATTTGTGTAATATTTTATACACCTTAGAGGACACCAGCTCTTTTACCAAACGATTAAGTTTTCTAAAGTGCTTTTGAATATCGTTTTGCATACGACAATCAATCTATCAACTTCTATGAATATCTTTACTGTTATGACAGATGAATGTCATAGATAATGCTCCGATGTTCTTGTAAGCAATTTATTTTAATATATTGTGAATATGTTTCGCTCTCACTGTATTTATAATGGATACATCAGCTTAAACATTTAAAGTGAATGATGAAAAATACTTGGAATAATACATTTCTTTGTGTATGCATTATAAGAAAAAAAACGGTACTTTATTTATGTCATATATAAATTTAATATATATATATATATATATGTGTGTGTGTGTGTGTGTGCACGTGTATATATATACTGTATATATATATATATATATATATATATATATATATATATATATATATATATATAAATATATATTATATATATATATTATATTATATTTTTATGATTTGAAATTTCAAAACAGATGACTTAAGGTTATGAACTTATATAATTATATAATACAAATATTCTGAAATTTATTGAGAAACAGAAAGTGAAGAAATAATTAAGCAATATATATTTAACTTACTTTATTAAATTCTTGACATATAGTTTTCGGTAGAAGTCATTTGTCAGGCCGTATAAAAAGAAGCCGATTAACTTGATTGATTGTCTCTAATTTTGGTGGAAAGTCATTCCAATTACTCTCTCTGCACAGAGCAAAAAACTTGAAGTTTGATTCTGTAGTGTTTCGACTTTTCATAAATTTATAAATTGACTTCTCATACATTTGAAAGTGAAGCACATTATCTTAATGTATTTTTTCCTGTTTAAAGTTAATTGACTATATTATATTTCCAATTTACTATTTTCAATCCAAAATATTATTTTGAGGAATTGTATATATTTCATTGATATTTAGTATTATTTATATGTGGAAATGGTGTACTACTATATAAGCATAGAATAAATTAATTTGATTATTTGGTGTATAGGTTGCAAAAACACTTATGTCAGACATGCAGCATTGAAGAAGACGAAGAAAAACTTTAATCTTTTTCCTTTTTTTATAAAAATAAAATATTTTTTTATTTTGTTTAAATATTGTAATGTCATTTAAATTTATCTTAGCTTTTCAAGGAAATTAATAAATAATTACAAGCTACAATCAAACGTTCAAATATTCATATCTGAGAAAAAAATTAATACATTATAAATTTAAATTATTTGTTGAAGTCTATAAATAGAAATAGTTAGATCTATAGAAAAATACGCAATGAATTAATTTTTGAATGTTCAGATTATTATTACACGGTTATGCAACTGT
This sequence comes from Latrodectus elegans, assembly GCA_030067965.1. Lineage (NCBI taxonomy): Eukaryota > Metazoa > Arthropoda > Arachnida > Araneae > Theridiidae > Latrodectus > Latrodectus elegans. The sequence goes on from CM057816.1 coordinate 9,654,074, forward strand.
TGTTTTAGAATAATGGACCTTAATTTTTAATTAATAATAAATATTAAGGGTATTTTATAATATAAGTTCATTTTTATTTTTTGTTGTGTAATAGAAAATTTAAAATAATATTTAAAGCGAACTTTGATTGCTTTGCTCTGCCAAGATGTTATCAAAATTTTAAATGTGATAAATTTATTATTATGTGTCATGCTGTGTCTTATAATGTTATTTAAATTTTAAATAATTTTGTTTCCGTGATACATCCAAACGTTTTACGATTTTTTAAAAAAAATATTACTGATATTACTAACTAAACGTGACTTGTAATCGTTCCAGAATAATCACATTTATAACACTCACTGGTGCGTCTCAAAACTTTTTAACTGGCAGTGATGGCCTTCTTAGTTAGGGCATTCATTCTCGTTATCAAAAGGTAGTTCGTTCGAATTCCCCCCTATAGAAGATTCTTCGGGCTTGCTAATGCCACCTGAGGTATATTAAGTATTTCGTGGTCGTATTTTCCTCTTCGTGAAACAACATGTTTGAAGTTAGCAAGTAAAGAGTGGGAATCTTCTGTTAGTCCCTGCTTCTAAATAACGGAGATCTACCCACTTTAGGGGCTTCTATGATAAACCTACAATGTCCCACACCATACAAGATTTCAACATTTCTAGTACTAAAAGAACAGAAATCCTAACAATAATTTTTGATTAATTCTAAGTTAAAACGTAAGAAATCAAATTTTAAAATAAGTTAATTTTCTTATTGATTTTATAACAGTTTTATTTTAATCGTTTATGATAGGTAAAAGAACATATTGGTAGTTGCACGAAAACAACTATTATCTTAAAGAATTATTTTAAAAAATAACTGCAATGCTTCACAATTAACTCTGAGGTATTTTCGATCCTCATAAAAATACACTTGGGCGTCTTCGTTATGTATCGTTTGTAAACATAATAAAATCTTTTTATTTAACATTAACGTAATAGTTTTTGCATTTTTTTAAAATCTTCACTCAAATTTTATAACTACCAGTATTATATGTATTAAGGTAAAAAGTGATTTTTATATTCAGATAATTACAAAATAAAATATTATATTTAGACAAGCTTCTAGATAACAGCAAATTAAGTGGGATTTTTTTTGTTAATATTATACGTTTTTTGTACGAAATCAAAATTAATATTCTGTTTTAATTTTTAAATCATACTTGAATTAATCTTAAAATATTTTAAAACTAAAATAAAATTAAATTTCTGGAAAGAATTTAATTTATAAAACTCTATATAGTAGATATTTTAATTATGAAAATGCGGAATCATAATAATTTTTATACGCAGTTATTACCAAAATAATAGTTTTTTTTAATATTTTATTTTTTAAGAGTGTGTTCTTGTATAATACTTTAATTACACTTAACTATAATTTTTAGGCATCTAATTAAAAGAAATATAGTGCAGATTTTAATTCAGAAATATAATTATATATTACAAAAAAATTCACGACAAATAATGAAATATATCTTAGATTTCATTGCATTTTAAGTTACACTTACACAATGAATATTTAGTATGATAATCGCTATTTTTTAATGCAGTTTTACAGGAATTTTTCATCTAGCAAATTGGAATCTGAAGTTGGTTCTTCTTGATCACTTGATGCCAAGAAGTAATAATAATCTCAATAAGTTGCATTTTATTTGATACACCTATCAGAGACTTAAAAATGTCTCATTAAATTTTCAATAGAATTCCTGTTAAGGTCGTTTCTTGTTCAGGGTAATAAATGTCTGTCTTTATTTTTTTAAATCCTTCTTTGCACAATTTAATTGTATGATATAGATCAGAATCCTGCTAAACTATAAATTTTGTTTTAACGAGGAAGGGTACCTTGGCGGAAAGTATTAATTTTGATTCCATAATAATGTCAATACATTTTACAAACATTACGATTCTTTTACATTCACAGTATCATCATTCACTTTATTATACACCACACAATCTGACAATATATATATATATATATATATATATATATATATATATATATATATATATATATATATATATATATATATATATATATATATATATATATTCTGTCATTAACAAAGAGAGATATTTTACTCTCATCTATTTGCTTTCCCTGATTAAATGACTACTTAATGTATTTTTTGCTTTTTATTTCAGTATTTTTTGTTGCCTGAAAATTTAAATATGGTATTGTTTTTAAAATTCTACCTCTTTTAATCCAAAATTTTATAATATTATTCTTGAATTTAGCAGAGCACCTATTGCATTCCTTATATATCCTACATCATCTAAAGAAATTTGTTTATCTTTGAGGTATATCATTATTATTATTCTAGCGCGTGCAGAATTTAAGCAATTTTTCATATGATCTTGCCTAATGTTTCACTAATTACGTTTCCTTGTAACTCAATTCCAGCTTTTGTTCAGCAGATAAATTCACTAACCAAACTTATTTTTGCAATTTTAGCACCAGAAAGACTATTTTCTCTCAATATGGCAACTTTGCTTCTTTATTTAGTTGTCCAATGAGTCCTTGTTTTAGGACATTTGCATTAAGAAAGGATCAAAATCATTAAAAATACTACTTTACTTAGTTAAACTAACATGCATAATTTTACAAATTTCATTTCAACAAATTAGCGCTTTTACAAATTAAAACATATTGTATGATTACTGAAATTATGATCGGTTCTCAAAACAGAAATTCTGTTTCCTTAAACTCTTTTATTATATTACTCTTCAATATTTATCTCAAATCGTATTTCTTTTTTTAGACAGTAAGAAGCGTAAAATTTTTGTCATATAATTTGTCTAGTTATGAATTAATTACAATTACAATTTACAGTTAAAATTTAGCATCGAATTTTTTTTAACTTGATATATAAGCATTTATATTAAAGAGAAAATTAATGTATTAAAACAATGCAAATTAAATACAAATTTTAAAGTGTTTACAATTTCATTCCTATTTTTGAATGTATTCTTCCTAATAACATCATAACATGAAAATGCGCTGTCAGAATTATCATTTATAAAGGTTTTCAATTTGAAATAAAATGTTTTTATATGCTTTGACTTTAAGGCAGTATTAAATAAAAATAGTTCATTAATTTAAAAAATTAAAAACACAATATTAACAATTATAAATGAAACTTTTCTGCATCTAAAATAATTCATTTTATTTGACAGTATTATTTTAACCTATTTCACATTTATTATCTTACTTCTATTATTTGACAAATAATTATATTTGTTCAATAAATTAAAATGGAATATTAATAAATTTAAATGGTATCTTACATAAATAGTTAATAGAAGATTTGAATTGTGCCTAAAGATGCCATAATACGTTGAATTAAGATGTTATTTCCTTGTAAAATACAAATCTTTTAAAAATCTAATAATTGAAAAAATGTGTATATTTTCTAGTTTGACAGGTTCAAACACAGCCTCACATTCATTCAGTATTTGAATTCATTTCTCTTCCTTTCAAAATGATGCATTTAGCTAAATTATTCTCAATTTCAATAAAGAGTATTTTTATTGTTTTAATTTTATAACTTAAAGTTTTCGAATATATCAAATTTTATACTGATTTTCAAGATGCCTGTATTGCGTTTCAATATGTTAAATATTAATTTTTCTAATGTTTACATAAATTGACCACTTGAGGAATAATAAATTTAAGTAAATTTTATTGTTTTCATAAAGGAGAATATTTGATATTTTTAATAGATCAATACAATGATCTTGGTTGAGCATAACAAAGCATACCAATTATTTGTAAATAAAATCCTTTTGTATGAATAGTGACTTAAGCCTGTTGCCACAAAAAACATTCGTTAAAAAAAGCTTATCATCAAATGCAAATTAAGAAAAATTAATCTCATCTGTAGAATTGGCTTAAGCGGCTTAAACTTTTGATACGCATATTTTAGGCTATTTCTATAGATGATTTTATATTTTTAAGGGATTTTTAAGGAATTCTTTAAATTATTATACCTTTTTTTAAGCGTTAGGTTTTGAATGGGCAATGAATTCATATTATCAACTGTCACTTCTTGTTTAACATGGTGTTGGGGATCAGCTCATAATTAATAATTGTAAATTTATAAATTTTTTTCAAGAGTATATTAGGCGTATAATGTGCAGAAAAATATTCTTATGATAAACATCAGAGCAGTTGCTAAAAAAGAAATTGTAGGCTAAAATGTTTGTTTGGTTGTATATGTGTGTCAGGAAGAAAAACAGAAACACATATTAATTTTATTATTTAAATATTTCATCTCTATATAAGTGAACGTTTATTTTAGAATGAAATAAGCCCCTAACTTTTATCGTTCATTCAATTAAAAATATTAAATCATGATAGAGTACAAAAAAATTAATTTATGTGCTTCACTTTCTAAACTATTATATGATGTTCATTTTACTTATAAAATAAGGCATTTAATAAAACAATCTTATCATTAGTATTAAAACAAAATGCTTAATGCTAAATGTAATAAATGAATTTATTTGTCATACGGTACATATATTTGGACGCAACTTTCATTTATATAGTAAGTTTCAAAGAAATATTATACTTAACACTCATACCTAAAATAATATAGAATTAGATTAAATTAATATTTTATTTGAAAATATGAATTATACTTTAAATTATGTGATATTTATCACTAAGCTCATAAACTGTACATAACAATTAATTTAATTATAGAATGAAAAGTAAATCTGTGCCATATGTTTAATATGATAATATTTTGAAATATTTTTGGATTTTTTGTATGCTTTATATTCATTTTTATCTATCTAAAGTAAGCAAAAAGAAAAAAAATGTTTTATCTTAATTGGTAGTCAAATGTCACCACCATGTTCTATTTAATTTAGAAAAAGAATTGGAAAAGTAAAGTTCTTTAAAATGGAAATAAATTTTTTCTGCTTCATCTTATCACTAGTTTTCTTTATCTTCTTATTGATCTAAATGTAAGCGGAAACCCGGAGCGTTTAAATGACTTTAATTCTCGATATTTCTGTACATCAGATAATTTTTATAGCAGTTATTTAGCAAAAACTTATTTCCTTTACAACACATTTCTATTGAATAGTTGAGAAAATATTTTGGAAATAAATAAGAACATTGATGGCTTTTGAAAAAGACTGAAATATGATCTTTTTCCGCTTCTATCTTATCTGCGTCGTAATTCTTCCACCTAAATAATTTTGTTGAATGAAGTTTTTTGAAGTGAAATATCCAATTCCTACTATTTTTAAAATACTGTAATTTTATTTCAAATGAGAGTGATTTAAGATTTTTTTCCGATTCATTTAAAAAGTTTGATAACATGCATTACAAATAAATACTTTTTTTATTTTTCCAAATCATTATTTAGTATAAATTATTATTTAATGTAACATTCGCAACTTTATGAAAAATCAAGATATAAATTAACTAACCTAAAAAAGTATGCACTAAAATTTTGTAATAAATTTTTTTATTTATAGATAAAATAAAAAAAAAACTTTAGAAATAATTTTCAATAACAATTTCAAATAACATACTAAGATACTTATTTTTAATATTTTTTTTGTGTTAAATATTGTCAACAAACTAAATTGCAGTAATAAAAATGACATCAACTTTTAGTAAAGCTCAGTATTTATGGTAATATTAATTATATAAAATTATGATTAAATGTTGTATTCTTACACAAAGTAAAAGATCCAATTATGATCTAGAAATTATTGTAATTTTAATAACTTATTATAATATATTTAATTAAAATTTACTAATAATAAATTATTTTTTATTATTTTATAAATTTAAGACTTTGAACGAAGAACATCAATGCTTTAAATAATGATGTGATCTAGATTTAATTACTGTAAAAATAATTTATAATTCATCTTTTTGATAAAAATAATAGTTTCAACATTTTATTTTATACAGAATAACTAACTCATTTGAAATCATTTTTCCTTTTAAGAAATTCATTCAATTTTGCCTTAAAATTGAAAAGGAAATTACATTTCTTAAAAAAAAATTCATGGAAACTATTAATAATTTTGTGAAATGAAAATGAAACTGTCAACTGTTTAAAGAAAATAAGAAAAATGTGGCTGAATCGTTTGATATATTTCATTATAAAAAATTAATATCGAGATTTTAGTCCTTTTCATTAGCTTAATCATATCTAATTCATACAAAACAATGGATAACAATTCATCATGAAATAAAATTGAGAAATAAGCAGCTATATTTTATATAAAAGTTTCTAACCGCGATAAATTCTAAGGAAGATTTTTTTGCCGCTAAATATTAGAATAAAAGAGATAGTCAATCTGCATCAGAACTAAAATTTGTATGATTAAACTTGCAAGAAGCTCTTAAAAATCATATATGAATCTCAACATATAATTAAGATTAATTGAAATTAATTTCATAAATTCAAAAACTAATGTTTTAAACTTAATTCCTTACTTGGATTCTGTAATCAATCTTAATTATTCTGTAAATCACACTTGAAATCTATGATTTGTCTCATTAAAAAGTGCGTTTAAAATAAAAATATTATTAGCATTTCATTATATATTTTTCAAATGGGAATTAATTCTTATATTTCTTTAAAAGATAAAGTTTTCTCATTATAGTTCTGTATAATTATAAGGAAATCTTTAAGTTGTTTTGTTATCTAATGTATGTAATTTTAGTTATTAACTGCCACACAATAATAGTTTTTACCTTAAAGTATTATAAATATTAATGAATAATTTTTCCATTGACTATATTTATATTTGTAATAAATTGCTAATTGATATTGAAATTATTGGATGACCTTCAAGCTCAAAACTATTGTAATAACTATAACAGTAAATATTTTAAGAAGGAAATATAAATTGTACTTTCTGGCATATAACATTAAAATGTTAGAATTACAACCGAAGACATTTGTTCTATGTTAAAATAATGGTATTTAAATTTAAAATAATTGAAAGATAAAATATTTAATAAATTAAAAAAAGGAAAATGTTTTATCAAATATTAGCACATATAATAAATAGCATAGCATTTCATTTAAAGTAATTACTAATATTATTATCTCTTTAATTTAATATAAAAAGCTGCTGAATTTAACTTAACACAAATCTTCAGCTTTAACATGTAATAATTTATAATTATGATAAGATGCATCAAAATTTAAAAATAAAAAGACATCCAACTAAATTTTTTCCAACTACACATTAGCTATAATTTTATAACTTAATCTTTTCCATAAATAAATGAAAAAATACTTTGTGTGCTTATAATAGAGAAAAACAATTTTAATTTACAATTTTTCAATTATAATTGTTTAATTTAAATAATAGCACTTATATAGGCTCAATATTTTCATTAAAATAATAACATATTAAGAAAATGTAACCAAACATGAAGTTTTATTATTGGCGCCTTTCAAACAATATATGTTATTAATATCACTAATCTCACGTTTCTGAATTATTTATATTATTTTCATCATCGTAATAAAATTGTCGAACTTCTATCTAGATATAACTATCATATTAATCTTATATAAAATCCAATTATATAGTTAAAACTTAATAAAATGAACTTGAATTTATATATTTCGTGATGCAATTTGGTATAATATCATTAAAATCATATAGGAATTATATTAATACTTATTTTTTCGTTTTTATGATTAATATACATCTCAATAAAATAACTAATATGAAAACATTGCTTGTAATATGTTTATCTTATAACTTATTTGAATTTGAAAAAGGATTAATACTTTTGAATGAAATATCAACCCATATTCGTGACTGATGAGGGTCACAAGCTCAACACCATGCTATTCATACATAATAAGAGTAAACATAATAAAAGTTAAACAAAAACAAAACAGTCATTTTATATACTTCCACATTTGATGTCATATTTATTAATATATTTCATTATGGTTTTACCCTCGGGGGAGCCTGTAACTCCTAGGGGGAACGTTCCCAGATAGTGGGTAGGGAAATGCCTCCATTGGATTTTCATCTCGCAGTAGAAGAGAAATAGCATACGTTAGTGGACCAATAGGTAGAAGTCCAATCTCCATGGTAGGCAATGGAGCCATATTTCTATGGGATAATACGTTGGCACCTCTGAAAACGAAGAGGCAGATCAACTTGCTAAAGAAGGGAGAAAATTCAATGACGGAAACGCCTTCAAAATCATGCTTGTCGATGAGAATACAATTGCAAGATACCGTCTAAGAAAAAATACCATTTAAAAAAACTTACAGATTTGTGTGAAATAAATTCAAATAGAGACCTCACTAAAACTCTCACTCGCATTACAACCGGTCATTATCGACATATGAAAATACAGAGAGATGGCAACAGATCCTACCGTCTCTGCATTCATTCCACCCACACCAAGACATATTTTTTACTCTCTGCCATTTTAAAATCTCTGGTTCAGCTCGAGGTATTCACTTTGTTAGATTTAGAAAAGAATTTATACATCTAAAACATAAAAATGTATCAATCTTTCTAAAGAAATTCGTATCAAAAGAATGTATCTAATGCTGAAGTTGTTGATTGGTTTAAAACATGAAAGAGATATCCAGCTGTGTTATGCACGCTCATTGTCATCTCCATGGACACGACACCACCCAATCAACTATGGTTATAAATAAAATTTGTAAAACATTATAATATTTAATCATAAAGAGTAAATTAATTATTTTTAATTATTTAATGAGTTAAATTGACGTAATAACATATTTGACCAAATACACATTAAGAATTAACATTATTGCCTTTTAATTTCTTAAAAGTACTTTTTTGAATCAAATTTATGCCATATAAATTTGGATATGTTTTATCACTTTCAATAGCAATTAAAATAACATTACTTTAAATGCTTTTAAATTATTGATAACAAAGGAAATTTTTTACTTTTTGCGCAATATAAACAGATCATTTTCAGTAATAATATTTTTCGACGATCATAAAAGGCAACGAATCTTACATTTAATTTAAAGTTTAAAATTTGTGTCACATAACGCATAATTATGCATAATAATATTAAATCAAAAGAAAAAATATTCCTTAAATTTGAAAAACTTAACTTTAACTTCTTAATAAATTTATGTGGGTGTGAAAACACTGGAATTCAATTGCTGGAATGCGATTTTGATTACGCAATACTCAATATATGTCTTGATCTTCCACTGAATAGTTAGTCATTCTAAGGAAGCATTCACTCAGATGGTATATGCATTTAATGGTTTGACATCTACATGAATGTTGTATCATGTTTAAATTAACGTCCATTTGCAAAATTGAGAATCAAACAAATCAACAACTTCAGCATTAGATACATTCTTTTGATACTAACTTCTTTAGAAAGATTTGATATATTTTTTCATCCCTAAAAGAAAAAAAAAACACAATTAACTATATTTTTAATAAATTATTTCCCTTCCTATGTATGTATGTGATACATTAAGAGAAGTATCGAATAAGGTGTTTAAAATTTTTATTTTAATTGATCTCTATCTTTTTATTTTCATGCGTGTCGGATTTCTGATAAACCCGGTGGTGTAGTGGTAACAGGTTCAATTCTCAATCCTCAGATTGAGTAAGATCAACTCAACTTTCTTCTTTTAAGTGGTTTAATAAACTGTGTACCAAACATGCTTCAGAATTAAGCACATAGGATTTTGGCGTTAGGCTGACCACCTAACTAGGACATATACTTCATACGGTATAGCCTTCCGCCCGGAGAACAGATATGGACAATGTAGGCATTGGCACACATATGAACTCTTGTGAACTCCAGTGGCTCAGCAGCTTCGAGTCGTTGCCTGTTAAGATCAGCAAAGTGAAGCATCATTTAACACGGGTGGTGATTGGAAGGGTGACCACGTACTTTCCCCCTATGTGTTGCTAGAGCTCCGTGGCATGGAGACATGTCCATGTTAATTAATGTGTGGCTTCTATAATCTTTCTGCAGGTGGGGCGGGGATGTGGAGAGGAGATTGCCAGCTCAGGTGTGACTTCATCACCTGACCGTGGTTCAAAATTACGAAGCAGTTGGTGATGGCCGAGTTTTCCAAACCCGTTAACCTAAATGTACAGTCCGGGATTCATCCTGCACCCCTGTGTATGTATGTATGGGTTATTGTGCTACAGGCTTAGTTTGTATTGTTTTTATTAAGATACAATTAGGCATTCCAAATATCTGATTACTTACTCATGATGTAATTTTAAATTTATTGAAAGCATTTTAGACAGCAATAATCAGATTTTTTTCCAATATAATAAAATATTTAACGTATATTGTGTTGAAATTGTTAATCGAACTCAATTCCCATATTCTTTCACTTCATTCGTTATAGTATCATTATATATCTTAATTATGCCCCTTCCAACATTTAATATCTTACATGTCCTAGCAAAAAACCCATAATCTGAAGTGATTTTTAAGGACTCCCGAGAGGTGAGAGATAAATCACTCCTGCCATGTTTTACTGCCAATGAAATTAATAATGGAAATGTCATCCGTAATGGACTTATAAGAAACTAAATTAGCTGAATTGTGACTTTTTATGTTCTTATACAACTAAAAACGCTACCAAGTACTCAAAAACGTTTTTCTTACTTTTCTCAAAAGAGTAACAATTAATTTTTTTCTCTTGGCACTTTTCTTATGAGAAATGATTTCAATCGAATATATTATTTTTGAAACGACTATATTTAGAAAATACAGACTTGCTTTAAGATATTTTTTTCTAATGCCTTTAAGCCTTTGCCCTATTCAGCTTTATAATGGGCAAAGTATAATTTCATCTCCTATATGAGATATAGTGGGACACCCAGTGTGAGTGTGCCATCTTCATTCCGAAAGTGAAGTATTAAAGAAAGACGAAAGTGAAGTATGACAAAAAGACACCCATGCCCGAACTAGGATTAGAGCCCGGTACCTATTGTTTCGAAAGGGACGCCAACTTCTTCGCCACTGGTTGCGCTTTAAAAAATATATTCATTATAAAGAAAATGAAATTTTTTAAATATTTTATGGTTATTTCATTCTAAAATAGATTTTTTTACGAGAAGATACAAATTATTCATGTATAATTTTCCGAGTATAATATAACAAATATTTTTATAGATTATTATTATTAAGGATTATTGTCGATTATTATAGACATAAATTTAAAGTAATTGCCTTCTATACTTTGAGCTTTCTTACATTGAAAGCATTTTTCATTTTCATACTGCTTGACAATTTTTAGATTATGTTATGTTTAGTATCAATATTAATGTTACAAAATAGTTATATTAATTCAATTAAAATCAGACTTTATTTTTTTATAATTGAGATTTCAGAAAAATATTTTGTAATGCCAATTTCTTGTTAAATATTACAATCATCTAAATTTCTTAACGTACTTTTAATTCTAAGTGTCTTAAGAGATTTATATATTTCAATATAAGACAATTTCAGTCATGAAATTCTAGAAGATATTCAAAATTTACTCTTCCTCTCAAAAATACAATTTTTAATATAAAAAATAATCACTTTCCATAAGGTTTGAAAATATAAATCCAGTTTTTTCAGTGTTTGAAGGATTCACAATTGCAAAATTATAGTATTCTCAAAAATGTTTTCACAAAACTCCATTCTCAAATAGCTTATTTCATTCACATTTGTATAAATAAATATTTAAACCATCATTCAGTTATCAATAAGTGAAATATTAGTATGATTATTCTGTGCATGAAAGAAAGAAGGGATGGTCATAAGGGACAACCAGTGTTAAGTAAATGCACAAGTGTTTGCTGAAGTTTTAAATAAAATTTCCGATTTATTTTCTGGGGATAATCAGGCATATTGAACTTATGAGTGATTTGCATTATTTTTAAAATTAGTAATTTGTTAAAATGTCCCTGATAATTTAATATATGTATTAACTGTTTTCTTAATAATGCTCAATGATTTACACCAGATAACTTCTGAATATATTTGTTGATAATTAAACAAATACAACAATTAGTTGTCTACAAGAATATTTAAATTTCTCTACAAATAAAATAGTCTTTGTAAATTTGTTCCTTAATTAGAAGAAATTAGTGAATAATATAGGATTCACTTCCATTTTAAAAGAATTAACAAATGTTGAGAAATAACTGATAAAACACAAAACTTATCAGTTTCATATGTCAATGTAATTAATTTTTAGAATTAGTTGAGTATTTTTCACTTAATTACATGAATTGTTTCTCATTCATTACACTATTTTGTTCTAATTAATATTGCATTGTTTGAAATATACCAAATTTAAAATATTTACTTATATTTCAAACGATACAGGATTATACAGTTATTATTTGGTAAATGTTTTCTTAATAACATAATTTCTATCAATTTACAACTATTAAGTAATGTTAGTAACTTATTATAGATGGATACATTATTACCAAATATTTGAGTGATGCTTCATTAGCATGTAATTTTATCATTTTCATAATTTAATTAATAATAATTTAGAGAAAAAAAGATATCATATATATGTATATATATATATATATATATATCATAACATATATATATATATATCATAAATAAGCAAACTCTTTATCTTAATTATATACATCTTTAATATCTTTAAATATATATTTAATTTATCAATATCTGTCTTTAAATTCATTTACGAAAATAATATAGCGATTTACAATATAATATATTAAAGTTATAAATTTCGAAGTCGCATATTTAGTTTATAATATTATAGTATATTTTGATGTATGCTTTAGTTTCTATTTATTCACTCAATCTATATTTCAAGATATGCACCTTTTTGAGGAACAAAAGCGACACACGAAATATATCTATTTTGTGTCTTAATTTTAAGAATCGTAGAGAATGTTATTAAAAATAGCATTCTATGTGCAATTTTATTGAATAAGAAACATTTTAATACCCTTAAAGCAACTTTAAAATGCCATACGTAAATATTTTTCCAAAGTAGTAATATATATCTTTTAAAATGGGGATAGTATTGGATATTATGTTTATTTTGTCAATAATTTGAATCGAAGTTTATTATTAGGAAATTCTATTTTAATTAAGAAAACTGACCCTATTAATTCTAAGCAAAATAAATAAAATACATACTAAATGGCGGTAGTGTGTTCAGAAAACAAATTCAATAACTATTTTAAAAAGAATATTAAAAAATTTCATGATCGTGGTTGAAAATTTTTGTTTATCTTTCATAGGTACCTTCTCTTAAATTTCATTTATTATACAATAAGGAGGTTCTATATTCCGTGATTCAATTGAAGTAAAAGATTCTCTCATAGAATAATAAATACAACCAGTCTTTCATCTTAAATCTTTTAGGAATTTCTTTTATTTAGACTACTATGAAAAGCCTTTGAAACACGTGAAATTAATTCTTTACAAGTTCCAGGAAAGAAATTATGTTTTACCTTTTTTTCTTGTATTGAGATTTATATTTAGTTGCTAAAGTGTATATTTCTTCGACATAGAAACATATTTTAGAACTAGATTATTTAAAATAATTATAATTTATACTGAAATACATTTCTATATCATATTTATCAAAAGAAATTTAAGAGTTATAAATCCATTGTTTTAATATTCAATTAACACACGGAATTGTAATATATTAAGGTAATTCATGATTTATAAAAATCATATAAAACATTTTATTGTGTTGCAACTATTTCATATAAGTTATAGTTAAATTATAAGAATTTTTAATGAATACTGTGAATTTTCAGTGAAGAAATAATTGAATAAAATAATAATTTTATACTTTTTGTGTTTTATACAAATTTGCCTCACGCACGCATCCTGAAGAATTTCTAAAAATATTTATTTAAAATGAATACATCTCTTTCTCATTTTGATTTTTAAATAACCCTTTATCAATTTTTATTTTGTAAGGCTAACATAAAATAGATACATTTTGCAAATTTAATGAATTAGTTTATAAAATTCTTGTATATTAGGAAAATCTTAAAATTAATAAGGAAATAATTATGTCACTGCATAAATTAAATACTTTAAATTTATAAACAACCTTTATAGCACGTATATGTAAATGATTACAATTGTGTTACCATATATATTTTAAATTAATTTATAGCTTAAAAATTTAATAATAAAAAGTTGTTTCAATTGAATAAATATTAAATAAACTTCTTTAAATTAAATGAATACACATTGAATCTATTTGCAGAAATATTTCTTTTAAGGGAAAAAATTGTAACATTCAAAGTTATATTTCACATTACTTGTAATCATCTAAACTGATTTTAGAGCAAATGATAATGAAACGGCAACATTATTTTTCCCCGGGAGAAATGTATTTAGTGGTATTTAGCCGCATCCAAAGAACGACAGAGATTTGTTGAAGGGTCGCTCCTCTACAAATAAGGATAGGTTAATAGATTTTTACAAACAAAAATGTTTCTTACAATTCACTAAATAATTCCTTGTTTTTCTTGCACGTTAATGGGCAGTTAATGACCCTATAAATACAATTATTTGAAGAATATCAACTGGTCAATGTAATGTTTAATGACCTCGATTATTAACGTCTAAATTTCAGGGGAGTCTAAATTTATTAAGAACTTTATAATATTATTTTTGCTTACAGTATATAATATTTTCTTAATGTTCAATATATATATACATATATATATATATATATATATATATATATATATATATATATATATATATATATATATATATATATACATATAAATGCACTGAAAGAAATTTCTTTTAAGAATATAAGAGATCAACTTCAACTAGATGTATTTATTTTAAAATATTGTCATAAAAATCTTTTTTTTAACAGTAGTGTTCATTTGGGTAAACAACCCTTTACCACAACAAGGCTGGAAACTGCTACTCATTTGTCATTATCCAGCGGGCAACTGTGGACCAAGTCATGGAGGCGAGTAGCTTTACTCGCGTCACACTACTACAAGCCTTTTTATAGGGCGGGCCACATTCATACATTAAAACACAAGAAAGGATAAAATAACACCATTAGAAAGTAACATCCATTACCGAACCGAGATTCTAACCCGGGTCTCGCAGCTCAGGAGTCAAGAACGCTATCCACTTAGTCATCCTTCGGCTGTCATAAAAACCTTGAAATACGTCTAACTTATATTTGACTATCTATGTTCTACACAACATATATTATAAGCAATTTATTTTCTAGAAAATATATTTCATACCAGCGGCAACTGTAATATATATATATATATATATATATATATATATATATATATATATATATATATATATATCTATTGGTCAATTAATTATAGGTACTTACGCTAGGGTCAAACGACTTTGAGATACAATCGAGTTTTAAGTGTGCTGATAATAACTTTGGTTGATAAATCCCATTTACTATAAAGCACTGATGTCAATTATAGAAAGGACCGGAGACTGTAAGAGCATTGTTGGACTCCATCCTTACAAAACATCTCATATGCTTACGTCACGGTTAAAAGACTGAAAGGCCATTTTCTTTGATAGTGTGAACGACTTGATTATCCCTTCGTATAGTACTAAGTACAGGGAAAATATATGAAACGTACAACATGCTATGAATAGTTGCTTTTAGATTTCTTTCTAAATCAATTTTTCTTTGGCTTTAAAGCAACATATTAACTAATTACACATTTTCTAAATTTTGTGGTTTTCTACTAGCTTTTCCAACAATTCTTTGAACAAATAAGTATTCTTAGCTTTCTGGTATGAAAAAGTTTCGAAATGTTAAAAAAAAACCAGATTTAACAGTAAGAAGAGTCGAAGACTGATTCGCAGAAAATTCCGCAGTATTTCTTAGAAGATCATTATTGGCTTATGCAACGTGCGTGAAAA
Source organism: Latrodectus elegans (assembly GCA_030067965.1). Taxonomy (NCBI): domain Eukaryota; kingdom Metazoa; phylum Arthropoda; class Arachnida; order Araneae; family Theridiidae; genus Latrodectus; species Latrodectus elegans. The sequence continues at coordinate 9,670,031 of CM057816.1, forward strand.
CTTTCATCCAATCCAAAAGAGACCTGACGACTTATTAATTAGTATTATTTCAACATAAAATTACAAAATGAATTATTCAATCATTCAGAAATGTCAATCACTTGTCTTTACGTATGATCCTCAAATTCACCAATTTTACATCAGTTAAACATTTTCCTTTATGATTTTTACCATTTTCGTGAAAACTAGTAATATAAACCAAATATTATATATTTAATATAAATCCATTATTATATATAAAATTATTATATATAGTATGTTGAATTTTTTACATTCTTTATAAACTTGATATGTTACTTTTAACAATTAAATTAATGTACGTTGTTCCGATAAAAATTCACCCTTAAGTAAAGCAGTCTACATTATTCAGTCCAGCTTATTTAAAAAATTATTTTTCAGTAATATAAAACAAATTAAATTACGTTTAAAATCATGTCCCCTTTATTTCATTATAAATAAAGAGAGGCAATTTGTTTAAACTTATGTTCTGCATATAAAAATAGTTGGAAATTACTTTTGTGGTATATTCTGATAATGTTCAAAATTATTTAAATATAAATAACTTCAATAAAATATTAAAATGTTTAAATTATGTTTTGTATTATTTATTTGAGCCATTTTAAAGGAAAAAAACTGGCTTCGATGATTCTTTACAATATAAAAATACGTTTTTGTTACACATAGTCTTATCAATTTAATGTTTTCTGGAATGCAAATTAAAAGAACTTAAAATTAAATGTATAAAGGAACAGAAATTAACTTCAAATTAATTTTGATTTCGTCTTAATTTAAGTATAAGGCATTTCGAATATATTTTATTCAATTAATCCAAATAAGTTTCATTTCAATTAAAAAAAAGTTTAAATTAGTTTATAACAAGTATTGTTAATTCAATTATTGTGGAAAAACTTACTTAAATTACTGACGTTTTAAAGAAAAAATATCATTACTATTGTATAAAAAGTTAAATGTTTTTCACGTATTAGTTTTTATGTTAAATGAGTTGTCCATAATGAATGCTTGTTATTTGTAAGATTTTAATTAAAACAGACATTCTAAAAAGTATCTAAATTAGAAAAGTTTTTTTTTTTTGCTTTGTAAGTGTAAGTTTTGTTTAACGAAACAGGAAGGTTTAACGTTAAGAGGAATTTATTGAAATACAATATACTATCAAATAATTTTATTTATATTTTTATTTAGGAATGCGTATACTAAAAATGACTTATTTCATTATAAACGATAGTTAGTAATTAAAAATAAGGCAGTTATAAATTTATGGACATAACCTGGTTATTTTTATTTATTTTTTCTCTTACAGTGTATGACCGTTAAATTTTTTATATGTAAATGATTTAGAGTTCACTTCGTAAAATCGTAAAAATATTTTACACTAATGTGATATTAAAAAAAATTTGTAACAATTCCATTTGCAATTTATATAGATTGAATTATAGTAGTATGCAAAGGATAAGAACAACATGTTAGTTACTGTAATTGCAGATAAGAGTTCATAAAAAAATTCCTGCAAATGCAATAACATTCAAAAAAGGTTATATTTCTTTGATTATCTATTTCTTACTAATGGATTTTAGCAATATTTTTATGATTTATTAATGTTTAGTAGAAAATAATACAATTAACAATTAGTGCTATTTTTTATGAAATGTGCAAAAAGTTTATTTTTTTGCGGATTGAATTTGTTCTGATTATTACTATTTATATTGGTTATGCAGCTTCGTTTTTTTCATAACATAAAAAAATATATCTGGTAAAAAGCTTATTTAAAATAAATACAAATACATAATCATCTGTATTTTTCCGAAACGTTTGATGTTCAAACAAACAAAAACAGACTATAGAATAAAAAGTGGGTAGTAAAATATTTAAAAAAATGAATTTTTCAACAAGTTATGTTTATTTTTTATTTGTAACTTATAAAGTCATTGCTCATTGATTTATAATCAATCTATGAAATTTCATAATTGTCATAGTTGAAAAATAAAATGGTCTTACATATTACAAACTTTCAAATTGGTTTGAAATTATAGGTAAGATTTTAATACTTGAAAAACTCCTTTACGCAGAAAAAAATGTTTTAAGCAATTTCAGCAAATATTTCAATAACTAAATACTTAATATTTTGGTAAATCTTATATTATTGTATTTATACTAAGTTAAAAAATTTAGCAAACATTTGTTTTATATCCGAGAGCATTTTAAGGAAAATATAAGATTAGTTTATAATTTTAATTATTAAAAGGTTATACTCCTGATCAAATTTTAAGCTTATCATAATATTTTCTTAAATTTTTTTCTTACACAATTATAATGCAGCTTGTCCTTATCTGGACCTTGCGCCATAAAAACCAACCTACACAATTATAATATAATTTTATAATTTTATGGGGTGTTTACTATATATATTATCCTATAACTTAACAGAAAATTGTATATTTACAAAAACTAAATTCCTTGTTTCTTTGTATTTTTTAAATATTATTTGAGACTTTATAAAAAAAATTAACTTAATCTTCGTATGATAGATAATATTTTTAAATTATCAGAAAAATATTATCATATAAAAAACATAAAATGACGTTTTCGTGATTGATTTCTAAGTGACAAAAGAAAGTAAATTTAATTTTATATTTATTTAACAAAAGTTTACATTGTTTAAAAACTGGTCTAAAAGAAAAATTATAATTAATACCGAGAAAAAGGCAATTAATTTTATTTTTCATCTCTTGACTAATATTTAAATGTGTCCTATTCACAATTTAGTTATTTTTAGAATATAATTACACAAAAGTCATTTCTTAAAATCTAGTATAAAAAAGATTGCATTTAATAGTATTCGGAAAGAACCTAGTAGCATTCTTCTATTCATTGCCTTGTTGAAAGCGACATTTTTATATAAACAAAATTCTAACAGCAGGCGATAAATAAAACTTTTAAAAGGATAATTAAAAAATGGAAACACTTCATCAACCAAAACTCAAACCAAAACTAGATGAAGAATACGACAGATTATAGAAATTACGAAAGATTTTTGATTTTTTTTTTAATAAATCTTTTAAGGAGCACTATCATCCGTCTGAAAAACTTGCAATTGATGAAGTCATTATAAAATTCAAAGGAAGAGTGATATTCAAGCAATATATTCCTACTACACATACATTAGTAATAAAATGAGAACAAAAGGAATCTACTTTAATGAATACATAAAAATTCTTATAATCACCTAACAATCAATATTTATCTTAACACACACAAACTTAAGCAAATAATATTGATAAAAAATAAATAAATTGATTGTTGCGATGAAAAATATTTTAATGAATAATATAATTAGTTTTAAATGGAAATATATTTCAGCATATAAAAGTTCAATTTGTCAACCAAATTTATCAATAGAATATTAAGGGTTCAAAATGATAGCTATTTTTAATGAATTCATAAGTAAATGAAAAAATTTTCAGCATTCATTAAGGGAAGGAACTATTTTTCTTGAAGTAGTTTTCTTGAATAACTGTGATAAATACGTCGAACATTTCTTTTTTTAAGCATATCAATTATTTCTCAAACAAATAAGGTTCATTTGGAACAAGGAAAGCGTATTGTCAATCAGTCAGTCATCCCTTTAAAAATTGAAGTCTTCTTCATTTAGAATATTTTACAATGAGCATAAATGATGAAAGTAAATATTTTCGTGTCCACGGAGTATGGTAATTATTGTAAAACTAATTATATTAATTCAATAACTTTTCTTAAATCATCTTTACTGTACCTGATACCTTATTTTCATGTAAAGAATTATACTTTGAGAATCAACAGCTCAGAACGCTTTTAATAAGCTAAGTTTTACACTTTTTGCATTTCTTAAACATATGCAAACTTTAAGGATCATCAATTTTTAACTTCATTATGAGTTATTGTTGTTGTTACATATGACACTTGGACAATCCAAGCCAACAGCAACAAAATTAAATTAAAATGTGCGTTTATGTTTAATCAGGGAACCATCAAGGTAAATGTATGACCTTATTCAAAGACTCTTCCGATAGTTGGCACTATCAGAAGATCCATTACCTCAATTTTAACTTTGATCTTTAGAGGGAGGAAATTTTTCCCAGACCATTACATTCATGGTAATTGTTCAACGTCTGACCACAGAATTTTCGATTACACAGGTTTAACGAGCATGTACTTCGCATGTACTCGGTGGGACTTTGGCAACATTAGAAATCTAATACATAAAAATTCTAATAATCACCTAACAATCAATATTTATCTTAGCACACACAAACTTAAGCAAATAATATTGATAAAAAGAAATAAATTGATTGTTACGATGATAAATATTTTAATGAATAATATAATTAATTTTAAATGGAAATATATTTCAGCATATAAAAGTTCAATTTGTCAACCAAATTTATCAATAGAATATTAAGGGTTCAAAATGATAGCTATTTTTAATGAATTCATAAGTAAATGAAAAAATTTTCAGCATTCATTAAGGGAAGTTCTTCTGGAATGATGGTCGATACACTAACCACTAGGCTAATGAATGCAATATTATTAATTTTAACTTCTTCTACAACATAATGGACAGCTTAACGGTTAAATGTTGCAATAAGAGAGAAATTTCTTTAGATAGGGTGCCGTATTCAGGTGACGCAAGAACCCAAAAATAAAACCCGGAAAACTCCCATGTACCCACCCAGAAAGGCTTGCATGCATGCTGAACATAGATGCTACAATTATAACTGAAGCGCCACAAAGAGTGATGTCCTACTACTAAGAAAAAATGATCGAATGAATTATAACGTGAGAGTTCTCCCCATGCGCACAATAAAATCTATTTTACGTGGTTGTATACTATATTAATAATGACTCTATTAGAAATGGTTTGAAACTTATCATACCCCATTATTTATTACACAGTTAAATCGCTTTTTCTTTATTCCTGGTACAGTGCTATTCAAAAATTTTAATTTTTTTTAGTTTTTTATTTAAATTAAATTTGATTTTTAGTTAAATGTTGTAGAGAATCTATTAGTGAACTTTATTCTTTTTATCGATAAAGGCAGGCTAGGATACTCTTAAATTTTTGGTTTCCTTTAGTTTTCTCGATACTGTTGCGTAAATCAAGGCTTCCCAACGTGTGGTTCGCGGACCCCTTAGGGGTACGCCGAATTTTTCTAGGGGATCCGTGGCCACTTTTGAATAGCGACTGCGGTTCCCAAGTGTTCACCCGCAGATAGTTTATTGCCGGTATATGCAGCCTTCCTGCTCGACCTTCTGCAAACTGGGAGTCGCCTGCGTGCCAGCTAACGGCGCTGGATGCGTAAAAACCTTTTACGCTGCTTTTTCTCGAGACATCAGTCAATGTTGAACCTCCTTCGTGAGTGCAGCATTTGTTTTTCGCACTGTTTATTACTTCCACCATGGATCGGTGACTTAAGTCTGGATCATTGAAGAAGTTAGCAGATTCTTCATCTCCATCTGAGCAAGGAAAACTCCCTGGAAAGTATTGATGAAGGAGGACGTCCACATGAAGCTTCGCTGCCGGATTTATTATGCAAAATTTCATCAAGTTCTCGATTGGTTGCATTACCTTGCAAAAGTTGAATAATTAAAAAGCGTAAGCACATTGAGAGTTGTTTAAAAGTGGGATTTATCGAGACAGAGGTGGCTAAAGCTCAATGTTTAATTTGAGGCTGAATCCATTCAAATAATTCGATGGTTCCAGTTAATTTGCATCGTCACGTTGAGAGTACTCACCCGGACTCTCATACTAAAGAGATTGATTTTTTCAAGAGAAAGAGCACTGATTTAGTTGATTCGCAACACTACATGAAAATTCATGTGAAAACAATTAATGAAAACTCATTAAAATCTTTTTTCTTGGCAAGTTATAGTGGTAAAGCTCATACCATTGCGAAAACCCTCATAAAACCATGTGTCAGCGATATTGATGACACGGATAGTTGACATGTAAAATGATATGAAGGAATCTCATGAATTGTATTGGATTTCTCACATCCAATGCAATTCATTGCCGGCCAACTTGTCTAGTGGTCAGTGTGCCTGACTACGGGTAGGGAGGTCCTGGGTTCGAATCCCAGTTCAGGCATGAATGTACTTTATTTCTCTCTCTATCCGATCTTTGGCCTTTCCTTGTGTGTGGATGAGATGTGAATGGTTTCTTACCCTATAAACGGGTACCTATGCCATGTGTTTGCACTGAAGAAGTCGGACTCCATACCAAATACGGTTTAGTTGGAAAAGTGTTGCAGCCCACCCCAATTTTCCAGCTAGCTGGCACACGAGAACAACAACAATACAATTCATTTTCTCACCAAATAGATGAATCTACTGACGTTGAGGGATTGGCCATTTTATTGGCTTTTGTTCTTTATGTACACTCAGGATGTTTCGAAGACGACCTCTTATTGTGAAAACCTCTACCAGCCCATACAGCCAATTGCATCGAAGTGTACACATGTGGTGCAAAAGATATGACGGGTCCAATGATTGGAGTGGTGACGAAAATAACGGAGACTTAAAGGATTGCAGTAGTAGTCATTATGTTCTTCACACACATGCTTTAGCTACGACAAAATGTCTGCATTCTTCAAGAAAGTTTTAGATAAATTTGCCAGAATTATTAATTACATAAAATCACTGCGTTTGAAGTCAAGACTTTTCAAAATACTGTGTGAATATAATGTGAAGATTCAAAATACTGTGTGAAGATAACTTCATAATTTTCTGCTTCTCCACATAGAAGTAAAGTGGCTCTCACAAGAGAATACACTCTTGATTATATGAATTAGGTTTAGAAAACGTAGCTTTACTTTTAGACTACCATGATACTAAATTAGTAGAGATAATTAGTGCCGAAAACTGACAATATATACTTATTTGGCAGACTTTTCTCCAAATTGATCGAAAAGAACACTTCACTGCAAGGGAAAATTAATACAACGATCACTGCAAACAACAAAGTTCGAGTGTTCAAGAGAAAAATAAATTTTTGAGCCGAGAGTGTGGAGTAGGGTGAAGTCGAGTGTTTCCCTTTCTAAACGATTTTTTGAAATACAAATAATTACATCTTCGGAATAATTTGTTTCATAAAATCCTCGAGCACCTTCGAAGCTTGACATCATTGTTAGAGCATTATTTCCTAACAGCTTAAGATGAAAGCTGCAGGAATACGAATGGGTGGTCAACCCATTCGCTGTATCCAAAAAGTCGCACATTTTATCATCGTATGAATAAGAGTTGCTGATAGAAATTTTCACCAACTCACACATACAAAATAACCAACACAAAATCGTGAAATCTACTTTCGATAGTGATGGTTACTCACACTTTTAGATACGTTTGGAAAGCAAAAATTCTACTCCCTTGTTTAAAAGCAAAACGTATTATACTTCTGTTTGAAACAATATACATGTGCGAATCCGGATTCTCGATCTATGCCGACCCCAAAACTAAATATCGAAGCTATCTAGGTGCTGAACCTGACATCCGCCTCCAGTTGCCAAGTATTGAGCCCGACATTTCAAAATTGTGTCATCAGAATCAACCGCAACATTCACATTAAGATTCCATTATTATTCCTACAGAATCATCTCTAATAAAGAGGAACACATATTGCATTTCGTCGACAAGAATTGACTGTTCTTGGACTATAAAGTCTGTAGGTATTTGTTTGTACTTTTTATAAATTAATTTATTAAACGAATTCTGTTTGATATTTTTGTTTTGAAAGTTAAAATGTTATCCACCGAATGTTATTTTTCTTTGCAATATATTCCCTTCTATTCAATTAGAAATATGGCCTGCCTAATGTGTTGAACTATGTGAGTAAATCCAACAGCAAGTATCTGAATATAATGCGAAAATTCAGACTATGGAAACGTAGTTAGTTTAAAGTTGTTTCCATTAATCATTCAAAGACTCTTGATTCTTTGTGGGGTTATTGAAAAAATGGCACTTGCATTATGAAGTTTTCGATACCGAGAGACTTTGAACTGAATTTTACTAGATACTGTGCGTTTGATTGACAGGGGTCCGCCATGGATTTTTGCCTGAAAAAGGGGTCCACCTGCTAAAAAGGTGGGTAGCTCTGGTTTAGATAAAGTGAACGTAGTAAATTCAATGGAAACGAAATCGCTCAAGATTAATCACAAGATTTTATTATTATTATTATCCCAATCAGTCGCTACTTATATACAGTTTTGAAACCTTCCACACTTGGAAGGCCCGCAGAAAACTGAAAACTAAAATTTACGCGAATTTGCATAATTAACAAAAAAAAAAAAGAAATAAATTTTAACGCAACTTGTCTCGCTTGATTTTGAAACCGCAACCTCTGGCTCACGAGTCCCCTGCTTTACCGACTGAGCCACAAATACAATACTGAGAAATTCTATTCCCTACAATACTATGAAATAGATATATTTTTTGTTTCTTGATGTGGAATCTGATCAAATTTATTTTCAGATACTCTTATTTGTTATAGAAGTACACCACATTGTTTAGTTGTCGTTTAACGTAGCCCCTCCAGATTAAAATTTGGCTAACCGTTTTCTGATCACTTGTTAGATATTCAAAATTATATTTCTTTTAGAACTTTCCTAGATGCTGATTCTGTCTTTCCCAGATTTCTTAGATGCCTTTTCTGCCTTACCTAGATACTCATTCCAAGGTGTCTTTTCCAAATTATCAAACTATCTCATTACGAGGATGCTTTTTTCACTCTCCATTTTAGAGGTTAAATACAATGTTTGAGGAAATGTGCACTACATAAAATGGATGATAAAAAATTAATCCTTTCCTTATTGTAAAAGCTTAACTCGTTTGCCCTGGTGCTTAAAAATAGGTAAACACTACATTAACTTTTATGACAGGGGTATGCAGAATTATCTGGGTCAAGAGCAGCTACTTTTAATTTTTTATTTGTTACACTTCATCTTCTATGATGATCAGGGTTTAAACAAGTATATTTTAAGTAGAGGGCCACAAAAATTAGCATCAATAATCATCTTAAGTGAATAAAGTGGTCCACCAGTTGTTCACATTCCCACTAACGTCCATTTTCCAAGGTTCTAATGGGTTCCATTAATGTTCTAATAATTTATGAACCACAAAAGCTAACAATTTCACTGCAATCAGTATTTCTCAATCACTTAAGAGAGAGAGAGAGAGAGAGAGAAACATCAAATTAATGACAAATAAAAATTCTTTTACATAAATAAAAAATTAAGAATTCTTATAGCATTTAGTTATTATAAAATCATAATACGAAATATGATTATTTGCAGCTGACTTAATATTACCAAAAAGTATTTCGTGTAAAAAATAATTACATATTAAAATATTGAAATATTCCAATTCCTGTATATAGACAATAACATTTCAATAATTTATTCAAGTATTTAACAATGTTGTAAAAAAAATAAAATTTAAATTTGCTTTTAAGTATCCAAATAAAAGTACTAATGTTAAAATTCTAAAAGTGACCGTATCATTCCAAAAAATATGTCTTACTGGCACCAACACACACACAATATAATATATATATATATATATATATATATATATATATATATAATACATGCCTAATAATATTAAAAATAATACATATAATAGATTTGTACTTTCCAATACTTTTCATAACACACACCCCTTTAAATTGAAATTTACGAGTGCTTCAAAAGTGGTGTATTACAGAAAACAATTTGCAATTTTGATGTTCATTTTGAATTGAATATAATTCTCTTTATACCTACTGAGAGGATATATACAGTTAAAAGAATACCAATTAATGTGCATAATTCTAACCTTTATATTTATATATTAAACATGCTCTCATAAAGTTTATTTGTTCCAATAAGTTATTCATCGCATTCTTCGAAAATGCAAATTATTATTTAACATTTTACTACTAGATTTATGTTAACAATTATGGAATACATGTCTTTATAGAAAAAATTTTAAATATGCTCAACATATGAAGTTATAGAATAAAAAAAATTAAAATTAAACAATTGCATAGTAAAAATATACTCTAAGCATATACAGAATAATTCATTTAAGTACTCGTAATAGTTGTAACCAATAAGAAATTTTTCTTATATGCAGACAAATATAGCGCGTAAAATGTTATTTCAAGTTCCATTAATATCTATAATTTAGGTTCTTCCACAGTAAAAATCATTTATTTTACACAGTAGTATATTTTTCATAAATTTTATATTTCTTGGGTGCCAAACATATTCAAGTTTTAAAACATCTAGATAGAAATTTCATATTAAAAAATGTATAAACTATTCAAAATTTTCAAATATATAATCAAATGTTTGGAAATGCTTGAGAATTAAAACCAAAGTTGTTTTGTCATTTTGAATATCATTGTTCTTCTGTTTTTCAGAATAAAACCGTTTGAGAAATGTCAGCCAACGTCAAATTGTTCGTAAAATTCCTTTGCTCATACGTTCTTATTTACTTGACTAAATTATAAAATTATTGGAATTCTATATTTGAAATTTGTTTGAAAAGGAATGTTTCGTAAAATTTATGTTTTATAGCTATATACTAGAAATGCTTATCTATTTTTTTACAAAAAATGTCAAATACTCTAATGTGGAAAATATTTTTAGCAAACATAAAATCAAAATAGTTGAAAAATGAACAAGGTTTATTTATTTGACAAAACTAAATTCTATAGAAAATATTGCTTATATTTTCTATATTTATATTATCAAGCTGAATTTTTTTATTCACCCTCTTAAATATTTTTTTATTTACCCTTTTATCATGTATATAATCTCTAACAAGATTATATACATGATGTTTTCAGATTATTTTTTCTATCATCATTTACGTATTACTTGCGTTTATTAAACGTCTATTCCATTATAATGAACTTTCGTGAAGCATCTCCATATATAAGAAACTAACTCAATTATTATGATTCTAAATTCATTTGAAACTTCGTTTTATCTTATTTAATTCATCAAAAATAAATAAAATTTCAAATCTTTTAAAAGTAGGATAATTATCACACATTTATTCAAATATTAAGAATGCTAAAATAAGAACTTTCAGTACTTATATTTATTAATTACTAACTTCATTCATTAATAAATTGGAAATAAGAATATTTCTTGTATATTTATTATTATGTGAATGCATCATTTTCTTATAGTAAATTATTTAGGTGAGGATATAAATGTTTTGTTATCAACTTAATTATAAATATTTTACAAATTAAATCCATTAGAATTACTCTTCTTGTATTAAAAAAAAACAATATTTTTAACTAGACGAGTGTTCTATTCTGGACCATAAATTGCATATATCTTTCCTCAAGATAATTGCTTGTACATTTTATTCTTACCAAATTTATGTAACTATCAAATAACAAATAATGTATAATAATATACAAATAATATATCTATAATCTATTTTAGATTAATTTAAATCATATATATATATATATATATATATATATATATATATATATATATATATATATATATATATATATATATATATATATATATATATATATATATATATATATATATATATATATATATATATATATATATATATATATATATATATACATATATATATATATATTTATATATATACATATATATATATACATATATATGAGCATATATATATATATATATATATATATATACATATATATGTATTATATATATATATATATATATATATATAAGAATGAATGAATAATGCAACTTTGGAAGCAAACAGTAAAACGATTCCTATAGACATTTTGCATTTGAAATATTAAAATACACGTTAAACTTTGAAACTTTAGTTTTTGAACGAAATCTTTTTCTAGTTAGAGATACAGTTAATGAGTGGCAAGAGCATTCTGAAATTGAAAGTGACTCGAAAACTTGATACAAGTGCATCCCTACTCGACATTTCTCATTATCGGAAATTCAAGCATGGCTGAAATTTTCAATCGAAATACATATTCACATACCTTGTAATTTTCAAGTACATGGATTGTGTATAACTGTAAAATTCCATGCATATGAATTTATGTTTTTTTACTCAAATAGGTATTAAATATTTAAAAAAAATTTTAAATAATTATTTTAGGTATTGAATAATTAAATAGTTTTCAAATATTTAATATTTAAAAGTAACATAGTAGTTTTAATGAATGTCCCAGCGTACCAATGCTTCTCTGACATAATATTATAAGTTTTTTTCTCATTAATACTGATAAATTTATTTTTAATATTTTTGGTGCTTATTCAATACAAATAAAATTTTTCTCTCAGACGAAATGGAATTTTTACTGTATGCATAAAGCGAAGATAAAGTACTTTAAATTTAAAGAAACTAACGAAACATATTTTTAAAATTCTGTAAAAGAGCTTAAAAATTTTTTATTATTATTTACATGGATAAAGAGTCTAATATTTTAATTATTTTTTAAAAATTATATTACCAACTTTTAAATGAAGATATTTCTAATTCAACAACTTACAAATTAATATTTCAACCAAAACAAGGATATGTGCAAGCATTCTTGCCTTCGCTAAAAATATTTAAGTTAAAAATATCAAATTTCACATTCCTTACATTAATATTTATCTTAAGTTCCATAAAAACCCAATTACATTTTGGTATGTAGATACAAAATATATACAGATAAGTTTCGAAATTTATTTTCCTATTATTGAAATATCATTTAATAATTATTATCATTATTTTCAGATTAGATAAATAATCAAGAACAATTAAGTAATTTTCTAATATGTTTCTTCTCATAAAATTAATAATGTTTCCTTCTACGACATAAACATTTATTCATCAGTACACCGCATGATAAAATTTTTAATATCATAATATTTGGTTTTCATGAATTTGTTTCATTTTAAAACATAGATTTAAATTTTGAAAATATCTCTACCCATTTTCGTATAAACTAATTACTTTTTTAAGGTGAAAAACTTTATTTATAGCCGAATATTGCGCTTCAAAAATAGTTATAATATTTCAATTCCTTTAGCTAACTTATTTTTTTAAAACTCTATTTACCGCTTAATGTTGTCCGTCAAGATTACACAATTTCAAGTTCTTTAGCTAACTCGTTTTCACAATTTTACGAAAAATTATTTTATTATTCAGAAGCCTTTTGCTTTCAGATACATTTATGAATTTATACTTATCAAATTTTTAAATTTGATATAAGTTATAGAAACATCTGTCCTGACGTACTAAAATGAATTAAAACAAATAAAGATAATATAAAAATCGAACATTTAGGTATTTTAATTACACTGAAAAAACTATGATTATTCTCAAATTTATCATAAAATTAATGATTTAGTTTTAATATAAGTAAACTATTTTTTTTTTGAATTCAATTTTTTTTTATGAAACTCTATATGAAATCGTTATTTTTAATCAATTAAATAAAATTTATATAAATTGTAGTAAATTTACAAAGGAATAAAAATATTACAAATCATTCTAATAAACAATAATTTTCCAAATAATTTTATTAAACATTATTTGACTAGTAGAAAATAGGTTATAAATAATGCAAGGAGTTAAATAGCTTCTTATAAACTGCAGAAGAATCTTCCAAGTTTTTAATGTCTAATAAGAAGCTCGAGATGCAAATAGTCTGTAGTCTTTCAATTTATGTATTTAGTTTACACTTTGCATATTTATTTGCAATTTTGCAGGTTTAAAGTCTGATATTTTATTTTTACAGCTATAAGCTTAATATTTTATTTTGGCAATGATATATTTGATATTTTACAATGGCACTTATGAATATCTTCATTATGTTTATTCTCGGTTATAATCGTCAATATTTAAAAAAAAATTTGGTATGGCTTCGGGATAAAATGGCTACATTTACACTTTAATCTTTGGCAACTGTAGAAAAATCATATTTTGTGTGCCAATGTGGTCAACACCCCTTAACGAAGTCGCCAAGTTAATACTTCATTTCATTTGATTTGATGTTTTTTTTTTCATTTTTCTTTTATTCTGTATGTTTATTTAAATTATTTAAATTTTAAACTTAATATATAAAATTGCTCTTGTCTATTGGTTGTGTATTCAGTCACTCTATCTGCTGTATGTGGATGATCTTGTCAATTTGCTTTGTTGTGTTTCTTTTAGCATTTGTTTTTTGATTATATGTGTATGTGTGCATGCGTCCATGAATATGTATATGTGTGTATGCGTGTATGTGTGTTATGTGTGTGCATGCAATGTTTCTTAAGAAATTTAATAGAAGTAAGTACATATATCTAAAATAAAATTTAAGTTTTTAATAAGTTAGTATTTTTCTATTAATTTATTTGTATAATTTATAAGCATTTCTAGCGTAAAACCAAATATTTTTATTCAGTAAAGCAGCTGTTACAAATTATATTTAAATTTACAAAAAAATATCTTTTTTTGGATATTATTTTCAATGTTATTCTAGATCGGAATACATAGGAAGTACCTTTATTTTCTTTAATAATTATACTGAAAATGGGATCCTATAGTCAATTATTTTCTCTAATTCCTGTAATATATATATATATATATATATATATATATATATATATATATATATATATATATATATATATATATATATATATATATATATATATATATATATATATTAAATCAAAAAATATTTTTCAAGCCATAAAGTAATATAACTGAAATGCAAACAGCCACCCTAGAAATGATAACTCCAGTGTCATGAATCAAAGTACTATGAGCAGAAGTAATTCGTATTTCTTTCAACATGTGAACGAACCTTGACACATATATCTGGTTACAGAAATAGTACTTGTTTGCAATAACTGTCTGATCAAAATACTTTTTACCGTATAAGGATTGAAGAACTTACATTTAATGCATGACTTTTAAACCATGAATTATTAATTATTAAAATTATCTTTTCTTATTCTCAACTTAATTTTATAGACATTTTGACATGAAGTATGCATATATTTTATTAGCAGTTAATTCATATAAAGACATAAATGAATTATTACACTTATTATTAAATTACTTTTAAAAATTGGCTTTTACATAAAAACATCCTTATTTTCAGAAATTCAAAAAAATTTAAAAATTTAAAATTTTAAAAATATTGCTTTAAATTACGTTTGTATAGAAGAATTAAACTACAAAAACCAAACTTGTTGAATACGTATGATTGTTTTTCGTGTGTGTATGTAGTATATATATATATATATATATATATATATATATATATATATATATATATATATATATATATATATATATATATATATATATATATATATATATATATATATATATATATATATATATATATATATATATTTTTAATTTTAGTTTTTTTTTCATCATAGTTTGTTTTATAATTTTAAAATTCTACATAAAATATATAATTTTTTGAATAATTTTTTAAAAATCTTGCAAACTTAATGAAAAATATTTTTGAATAATTTCCATTTTGATGGTAAGTAATGTAAATTTTTTTTCCTTGTATATTGAAAGGTCGATAATGAGAACAGTTTTGTCTCGCTAAAAATTATTCGTCGCAAAATTTTTATTCATTTCACAAAAAATTTCAAGTATAAAATCTCTTATAAATAAGTTAGCAAAATGTGCGAATTTTGTGTGATATATTTGAAAATCTTTAACATAAAATTAATTTCATGCATTAAGACATCATCAGTGAAACAGTATTCACTTGTTATATTATACAAAAACTTAGTTTGAAGCTAAATTCATTAGGTTTTATACATGTTTTCATTTATTTATAATGACTTATTTATGGTAAAAAATAAAGAAATTTTTAAGTGCAAAAATTGTAAAAAATATTTTGCTTCCATTTTATGATAAAATTTAAAACACTGAAATTTTATGTATATACTTTTAATATATTTAGCATAATAAAGATTTTTCACATATATTTGACAAATACGATGGATAAAATATGAATAATTTTATAATAAACAAAAATGACAAAATTTATGATAAATTTTGGAAATCAAATTTTGCTAATCTTTACATATAGCTTTTTCTTGTAACACATAATTAAAAGAGATGTGCTTCTTTAAATGTATTCATAACTATGCAATCTACAGCAGAAAAAATTTTCAATATAAAATATTATAGAAATATTTAAATTTACTTAAATTTTTAGCAATAGTTAGATCTATTGTATTGAAATAATCTTCTCAATACAATGGATCTAACTTTTACAATTATTCTGAGTATTAATTTTACTACAGTTACTTAGCATTACAAAATATGTTGTAATATATACTACTATGAATAAATTTTAGTTGAACAAATTGACATTTTAAATGAAAATACACAACTACAGTGTTATATTTAAATATTTTAAAATATTTAAGCAAATAGATTTTATGTATTCCCATTCCAAATTTCCCTTTGTAAAAAATTCTGAGTTAAAAATTTGTAAATAATTTTCCAAATTGTAAAAAATTCTGAAGGTAAAAATGAAGATTGTGATAGTAAAAGTAATTTTGTAAGAAATGTTTTATTATTTCTTACCTTACACTTTCCTTAAAATTTTAAAAGTTGCGATTCAATTTTTATTAATTTCCTAGAAAACATTTTTTGAAGAAAACGTAAATTTTATACAAAATAAATTTAATTTCATCTGAGTATTTTTTATGTATTGAAACTAATATTTTTGGGATTTTTATAAGAAAGTTATGGTATATTCAACGTAGATTATAACTTTGAATTGGACTAAATTAATCAAAAGACAATTTGTTTGGTTAGATGTTTTATATAAAATAAGTATTAATAATGTTACCCGAATGTCTGTCATCTTAATATTTAATGCATTTGTTGAAATATATCTTGATAAATGTAATGCATGTTATTCATTAACAACTGTTCGCTTCTGAAGCTCAAATTTGATAATAACCAGTATAATCAGCAGGAAAATTATATTCTGTAAATTCCCTAGAGCATATAGGAAATTTAGCGAAATATTCACTAATTAATTCATTATATAAAAATGTATTTTTTTTATTTCAACAGCTCAATTAAGAAAATTAATTTGGAAGTATTTATGTTTTATAATCATAAATAAACAAAGAAAAAATATCAGCAAAATTTATATCATTATCATCGTTGTTTACTATAAGAATTTAAGTATATCCTTCTCCTAGTTGTAAATTGACTGCTTAGAGCTGCCGATACACAGAGAAGTATTTAAAGAATTTTATTCCCCCACAGGACCATTATCCGTAAAAGTCATCTGTCATTCCGCAAAAGAAATTCATTGAAGTTGATTGATCACGTGTCACTTGCAAGAGGATGCTTCTGAACACATCGGAGACTTCAGGAACATCGAGTCAAATTTAGTTTGCTTGTTCAGCTGTAAAGAAGACTGTACAGTAATAGGTTTGAGCCAGCAATAAATTGGACACAACTGAGAGTAATTATATTTAAATCATTGCTGAGCATTAACTATGGAATTATTTTGTTCCACAATATTGAAAACATTACTTGATGAAATAACCTAAACTTTTCTGAAATGTATTACATTTTAATGTAATACATTAACAAGAATATTTTAAATATAAAAAATTAGTATATTTATTGAATTGGAGTTATTTTTCATAATTTAATATACTTTTTTATACAACTTAATCAAAAATATTTCCGTAAAAGTTAAAAATTAAGGTTAAATGAGAAATAAAAAAATAAATTTTAATAAGTAACGTAATCAAGAATATTAATATCTAATTTTTGTTTTGTTTTTGTAATCAAGTATATAATCCAAACACTACTTCATTAAATGTAAATGTGAAAAGAAACTTTAATGTTATGGAATATATCTATGACATAGCTACGAAATAATTACCTCAAATATTTATTTATTTATTACAATACCCAGAAATTTATCTATTACTCCATTATTTCTCTAATCATCCAATATTTCTGAACTCTATATTTTAAAAACACAAGTGCTGAGCACGAGTCGATATGAATAGCATCAAAACTTTGTTGTTGTCTGCACAGAATACATATGGGAGAATGACAAAACTCCTAATTTATGCAAATATGCGGGCAAGCAGCCATGGCTCGCAGTCAGTCAGATGCGGGCCACAGCTGAGATTCTAAGAAAATCAGGGATGGACTGTGTATTCTTAAGTAGTGAGACCCATGGCTTACTGACAGAGTCAAGTAACCTTGGAGACATATCTTCTTTTTATCAGTTGCTTCACTGAATGGAAAGAGATGCTTTTCAAAGGTTTGTGGAGGACATTTGCACCCTTTTGGGAAAAAGGGTCGGCTGCCTTGTTCCCGGCATCCCGCATTGCATCAAATATAAATCAATATAATAAACTATATTAATTTCAAAATAATTGTTCCGATAAAATTTGCCCTTTTAAAAGTTAAAATAAATTCTGGATATCATAATAGTTTCATTTATTTAAAGCACATTTCAAAATAAACATTACACATAAACGTCATACAGCCTATGTTTAAAAAAAATATTCCTAATCATCTAATCACTAAATAAAATTGAATCATTAATTGGCTTAAAATCATAATCTTATACACAAAAAGGAGATAAATATTTGTTTTGCTTTCTTGAGTAAGGAGTTTGTGCATAATAAATGCAGATGCTTGACATTTTGAAGTTGAAAGTCCTTTGAATTTTAATGTTGTTGAAAACTTGCGATATCTATAGTGGCAGGCTATCATGACTCAGTTAGTGATATTCAAGCAACACATTAATATCGTTTTTTTTTATCATTAATAGTAAACATGTTGTGTTCTTTATTTTTCATACGATATGCATCATTCATCAACGATATGACGACTGTTGTGATAAAACACTAATTGCGTGATTGTATAAAGTTCCCACAGCAATTATTTGACGTGTCTGTGATAATCATGAGTTGGCAAATAAAGCCGCATTCTCATAGCGTGTTCTGTAATTTCTTCAATGTTTTTGGCGTGTAGTTCTACCACAATGATGGTAAAATTCCGATTCTCCTTAGGTCAGCACTTATAGCTGGATAGTCAAAATTGTGGGCTGATGCTACAGCTACGTGCACTATCCCACAACAATTGATATCAGTTGCCACCTTTCGTCTATCAACATTACATGATGCCTAGACTCTCATTTGAAATGTTTGATTTGAAATGTTGAACAATCTTACTGTTCCTACTTATCTACTCTACGCCCTGAAGAATTTACTATGGAATTATATCAAGTAATGGACAGGGACCATCTGTCCCTTTCTGGGTCTCTTTGCTGCTTAGCGGAGTAAGCCAGATATTGGGGGGCAAGATCGCTCTTTAGGCTTTACTTTATTTTCTGTAGTTTACATTTTTGTAACAATTAGTTTTTTGTGCTTTGCCTAGCCATCGGCAATAAAAAATCAATGTATATCATTGTAATGAAAAAAATCACAATCAAATTCAATATATTGGAAGGTATATAAATTTTGGAAGGTATATCGAATAAATGTGACCACATGTTAAAATATTAAATAATATTTTTAATGATACTTACTGTGATTTAATTTTGACAATTTCCGATTCGGAATATGCATACATTATTGATCATACATGCAAGTTCATTTTCAAAAATATAAATTAAGTGAAATTTATATAAAAATTCTTTAATTTGAATTATTATTTAGTTATGAAGAAGAATTTTAGAAATTAATAATAGAAATTATTTCCTTTATATGATTATTTCAGATCAATATTGTTATTTTCACCAAATAATTTATCTCATTTTTCGCCAACTTTTTGAATTGTAAAACAAGTATATATAATCCATAGAGCGAACACTCTGGTAGCATATTACTTATGTTTGTTTTATTGCTATATCAAGAAATTTCTGTAAATATTTCAAATTTGTTTTATAACAATTTTAAAAAATCTACTTAAACAAGTGAATGCTTCATTTTATATTTATAGTGAATAGTTCGTTGCTGATACTGAAAATACTTTTACTTTGATAACAAACATTCGTGTGATAATTCAGATAACAAACATTTGAGTCATAATACCGATAATTTATGGAGTTCTGTAACAGAAAAAAAATGATAAATAATTTTGTTTTTAAATCATAAAATAAATAAATCATTAAAAATTTGTCCATGATGCTATACGAATACGAAAAATATATATTCATTTGCAAAATTAGCATTGAAGTTTTAAATGAAAAATAAGCATTTTGTCTCTTTAAATTATATTTTAAAGGTCTCATTCTTGAACATTAAATATTTTTATAGTCTATTATTTTATGTTAAATACTTCTTTTTTAAAACGCCTTTTAAACTCAGTAAGCAAATGAACGAAAATAAATATAAGCAATCAAATGATAAAAAATGACTGAAATTTCTCAAGCATGAAAATAGATAAAATTATTGTCTGTATAAACAGTTTTAATAAATGGATATATCCTATACAGTATTAGAAAATTTTTGATGCTGAAAAATATTTAAGTTTTGTTGCGTAGTTTACATTTCGTAAGCCGTATTTTAACTAGGTATAAATTATTTATTTTAAATGTGTGAAATGAATGAAATATATTTAATCTACCTAATAATATTGTCTATACGTTACTAAAATTGAAATTTAAAGTTTTAATGCAATAATTTATAAAACTAAATGAGGATTATATATTTTCTGTCAATTAATATTTTTCTGGATTATACACTTATAAACAAACTACAAATAAATTTGTGATGTTATATATAGTAACGCGCGCGCGCGATCCTCATTTAACCTTATGAAAAATATAATAACTTGCTTTAAAGCACAAATTTATGATAGTAAATGAAGGTTGTGAAAGAAATTCTATGATTTGCACAAGTTGTTATAAATGTACTAAACCCCTTTACAGTTAATTTTACTTAATATATATCTTCTTAGTTTCATTCTAGTAAATTGACTTTTAAATAGAGCATCATAATTTGCTGTAAAAATTCCTTAATATGCTTTTTCTTTAAAACAATGACAATTAAAATCGAAACTTCTATGTAAATATATAGTAGGAAATAAAAATACTTATTTTTTTAAATAGTTCCTGATTTCTGCGTGATTTTTGTATACCAAACGTATTAATTTTTGACCATTAAAATATGAATTAGTTCTTATATATACAATATGTACATATGATGTATGTATACAAAGAATAATCTTTATACATCCTTTCTGATAAATACTTAATTTATACATTGAGTTCGCCAGAGTTATCTGAGCATAAAAATCATTTGTCAGTCGCACAAAAGAAATGACTTTTGCTGATAAATTACCTGTCACTTTACTATGCGCCGCACAACTACGATGAAGGCCCAGTCTGAACACTAATCCAAATGTCTGCAATGTGTCTTGAATCAGTGTAAGAGGTTATGAATAAACATATGCATAATATCATGAATTTATTATAACATGATATGAATAAAAATGCATAACCAATTCAACAGTTGTTGAATTTCATTCAGTAAAAAAGCTCTGAAATTTGAAAATTTCTGAGCCGAAGAAAAATGCACAATACTTTTATGTGTATATAATATGGCATTTAGTGTTAACATAGGTAGTAAAACTTCACTTTTGCTATAAAGTAAATATATCATTAATATGGATGATATGTATATATATATCATTCATATTAAACAAATATAGAAAACATATATTCATTTATATAAATATCATTCAACTCTTAAAGGAAAAATGTGTATGTATTAAACAAAAGATTTACTTATTTTCACTTTATTGGGTGCTATGACTATTGAATTCATTTTTATTCGATAATCTTTATCATTGAGTATAAAGTTTCCCTCATGAGATCATGAAATTTAACATAATAAAAAAGGAAAAATTATGGGAAAATTCACAAAATCATAGTTACGATTTTCATAAAAATCTAAAATTAATTAGTTTTGACAGACGTTCACAAATAAATGTTTCGTTTTCTTTTTTAAAAACTATTTTAAAATGAAGAGAAAATCGTAGTTAAATAATAAACATATTATCTTGGTAATATTTAACAACATATTATGTATGTATACATACATATACATATGTATATATATATATATATATATATATATATATATATATATATATATATATTGAAAGGTTAAATATAACCAAAATAATCTAATAAATAATATAAATATATTTTCCGTTATATTTTGGTTATATTTAACATATAAGCATTGAAAGGTACTATACTGAATAAATTCTGTGTATCTTAGAATAAAATTTGGAACATAGAGTTCACTTAGTTCTCCAGATAACTTAAATAGCAACAAGAAACAACAAATTAATATGAATTGAAAGAGAATAAATAAATCAATTTTAAATAACATTTTATGGTTATATTTTAATTATATTGATTGATGGATATTATAGAGAATATTATTTCATTTTTTCCTATACTTTTATTATACTTCAAGACATATAAAATCACTCATCATTAGGATTTAAAAGACAGAAACAAACTACTCTCGACCGCTTTCGAAGTAGTCACCTTAGAACATTCAAATTTTTTGAGTGCTCCAAAATTTTTTTGGAACTGCACCATTTGTTTCGTTGAACAAACCAGGTCAGAACATATCCTTGAGTGCCTTTGGCTATCCAAGCAATATTTATACGATTTTCCTTTGATGGTGATAGATTTTTTAGGGAGATTAACATTGCGGACCTAATCTAACGCTGTTGACCAAAGGGAGTAGAAATTGTTTAGTCTATTAGAAGACGACAGGCATTATAATTTCAACTTATGTTTAATTTGAAACGATTTTATAACATAAAACAGTGAAACAAAATTATGGCTTCCAATGGAGGTTCTTCACCGATCATTAAATATTATGACAGATGGAATAAAGCTGAAATGTTGCCTTCAAAATTTCTAAAATTTAATCAAGCTTATTTATTTCATTTTATTGAAAAGCGCCTTACAAATAATTTACTTAATCACAAATGTTAATTATTAACGAAAAGTAATATTGAGAAGAAATTACTTTAAGCAATAATTTAACCCCCATATTTCAAACTCTAAGTTTTACAATTGTCATTTTTTAAATTATTCACAGTTTTAATATTGTTAAACATGTATATAGAAGAATAAATTCTTTCTCTAAATTGTAATGAAGGAAATCTTTGAAATGATTAAAAATATAAACGATATAAATTTGTTTGTTAAGGAAAAGAGAGTTAAGAACCCATCACAAAATACATAAACTAAACTCATTTAATAATATCAGTTTTCATTTATAATAATTTTTTAGTAAGGATTACACGTAGGAAAAATTATTAGACATGCAAAGTTTCATGTTAGTATGTGAAAATTATATCATCTTCTTCTTTCCCTAATCAAGAACTGTATGTGAAAATTTCTATTCAAGTTTATATAGTTCAGAAAAACCCAATTCATTCATTTCAATCTTTAAAAATCCGATTAAGACTATCGAAATTTTCATGCACCCTATAAAACAGAGATCGATAGGAAATATGTTATAGTTTACAATCTAGATAAATTACAAAATTTATGTTATAATAATAAACCCCGATTTAATTTTCAAGAAAATGAAAGAAATGAAACAAACAAAAAAATTAGTTTTCTTGAAAGAATTCCCGCATAGTCAGTTGTGAAGCAATTTGATTTAAACAAAAAATAATGACACTGACATTTCTGTCCCCCCACATATCTATATTGATCAGCTCGAGAAAATTAATAACATATTATATCCAATAAAAGAATTAAAACAAATCAAAAATTAATCAAAATATTTAAATAAAACCATTGAAAATTACTGTACAGTGAATTGCTACAGAAAAAAGATGTTAATAAAATATTATCGTATCCTACTTGATCAAGAGAAAACGACTCAAGATTTAAAACTCTTCTTAGAAAAATACCTTGTTGAATAAGACAAAAAAATTTCATCTGTGAGGAAATGAAAATAATAATTTTCTGCTGATATTCAGATAAAGTTCTTGCCACACACACACACCAAATAACTGATAACCATCTAATCCTACAACTTTTTAAGCATTCTTGTAAAACTTTGTGAAGATGATGTACTATACAAACTCACCAAATATCAAACCAGACAAACAAATTATTATAAGAGAAATAAGATCCAAATGGCAATCTGCAGAATTCCATTACGTTGTAATTGAATTTGACAAAACTATGGTAAAGCACTCACCTGCCAGAAGTTTTTTCAGGTTAAAAAAATTATAAAAACACAGTGAAATTACGCATTTCTACTCGTACATGCTAATATTGTCAGATATTTAGTCGTGTATTTAAATAGTAAATCTAAGTCATTTTGTGGAACTTTTATAGAAGCCACAAAGAAATGCAAATCAAAGGAATTTTTTTTTTTGGAATAATTGCAAATATACAAACAAAGAGGATAAAAGTATTAATAAAAAACAATATTACACAAACTGCAAATTTTATTATGAAAAACTGTAAATTCCAGTAAAACCAATCAATTATTCGATGTATTTTAATACAATCCTAAAAATAAAGCTGAAAACTAAATATTATTAAGGATCCAATTAATCTATATTTATCAAACCTTTCTTTTCTAACATTCACTTGGTTTCAAATAAATCTCCAGGACAATTCTAACGCAATAACCAATACAATTTTAACTAATTTTGTCATGTACTTCAATTATCGTCATTTAATATTATCATGATCCATGGATCATATGCTGTTGATTTATTTCTGAAAGGTGTTCTACTTAGCTCATAAACATTTGATTGCTCCTCTAATCAGCTTACCGTCCCACAGAGACATTTCGGCAGTTTTCTAAGATGCCTACACGTACATATAACTATTTTTATTAGTATATGCATCTCTTCATGCGAATCCCTGATTAAAATTTTCACTTTTCCAACTAATTTTAAAGTGGCCAAGGGGCTTTCTTTATAAAAATAAGTAAAGTTTTCAAACAATCATCCTACAATCAAATTTTCTCTTGCACTGAGAAAAGTATCTATCTGCTGCACTGAGAAATGTTTTAAAAAACTAATAATTATAGGTCAAACTTATACACATACAGTCCGTCAAAGATTTCCAAAATACTTTATAATTTCGTACGAGACTGAAAATAGCGTAGGATTTCTGACGGTGGTTTAACCACTATTTGGATAACTAGAAGTTGTTTCCAAAATATTTCAGGGGCTCAATACCCTGAAAATTTTATTGTGGTAAGATTTTAAGGAATCTAATTAAAATAGTTCCAGGCAATCGTTAGTGGGATTAGAACACAGATACATTGAAAAAACTCTTTTTTCATAAATTAAGATCATGCTAGAGAACAATTAAAAACATTTCTTCCTTATAACCAGAAACTATACTACTACATCTAAAACAGCTATAACTATGTTAGCTGGACTATCACTACTATACACCATGAGTTAAAATAAGCTGAAAGTTTAGGTAATCAGTCTATATTGAAATCTTTATCTTACTAAGAGATATTTAAATTTTAAAGTTGTATCTTATAAGAGATTTTTTGCAGGTACCATAGAAACACTTGTCCATAAAGATAAAATATATCTCTCACTTCGACTTAAGAATATTACGGATGCAAATAGTAACTGCTTTCAAAATTATAACAAAAATTTGATTGAAGAAACTTATACTTACTTGAAATTACAGTGCTACTTTCAAGTTATTTTCTCCAATCTTCCAAATAAAACGCCTCTCATTTCTGGTAGATATTAACTATGAAAAGAAAAGTATTTCTTACTGACCATTTAGAATGAAAGCTTTCCGGTTTTAATGACATCTCTCTGGTCCCCAATATAAATCAAATTTACAACATAAAATGTAGAGTTGCCTTCAAAAATTATTAATGATAGAAGAAATCACCTTAGTTGGATACATGCGTATGCAAGAAACTAAAGGAAAAGCGCTGGTGGATAGAAGTGCAAACACGATCCTGACACTCAAATTTTAATCTACCCCATTCAAAATCTCCTCAATTATTGAAAAGCGCCCAACATTAAACCTTATAGTTAGAGAGATGGAATAACATGCGGTGTGGTCGATTCACCAAAAAAATCAACGCAGTACAATTTTAACCAAAACTTTCTAAAACAACTCACTTATCAATTACAAAGAAACGAAGCAAGTCACTTTACAGAATTAAATCTAATTTGATAGAATTAAAAAATCGAATGCAAGAAATGCGTGTTTGGTGTCGAAGGTACTTTTGATCTCTGCTTGTTTAGTTTCCCCTACACCTGTATAAAGAGAAGTTTGCTATAATGTAATTTATCATTTTCCTCAAACTTTGCCTTTCAAGCACTTTTTGAAAAAATATAGATTCTGTAAAACTCCTTACAAGTTTATGCTTGTCTGAATCTGTAACAACATAAGGCAGATTTAGAAACATCAAGATCATAAGATTTAGATTTCACTTAAAAAATCCCATTCTTTCATAAGCAGTGAATAATTTCAAAATAATGTTTTAGAACTGTAAAAAGGACTTAATTCTCCATTTTCTTAATCATATTGACTTAATTGCTTTATCCTTGATTGTTTATGGGTTGTACATACTAATATCACAATTTTAAGTATTCAACTTATAAATAGCATATTACTTGGTTTTATACTGTTGGTAGGTATAATTCTTATAATTAGGTAACACTTTATACAAAATTTCACTTTTTATTTATTAATATATCATACTTTTAGTAAACTTATAGATAAGAATGTATTTTTAAAATGAGTATTTTCTTCTGTTCGTGAAACTAAATTGAAATAAAATAAAATTCATTTTTAAGCTTTATATTAATGAAACTTAACACTAAAACGAAATTAAGTGAAACTCTTATTTTTGCTTCACTTATGGTGAAGCAAATGTTCCAATTCCTATAATTGTTTTCAAATAAATTTCAGATTGTATTTGCTTTTCATAAATGAAAATATCATAAAATCAAAAACCCATTACTAAAACTGAATTTCCGTTAGTGAAATGGCATCACTTCGATTCCTCAAGTATAAGGAAGTATATGTATTATTTTCTTGGATATGAGAATTATTTCCTTTCTTTTAAATTTTTCTTTGGGACACACGCAATAAATATTAGAAATCTCATCTAATGACTTAAGCTAACTTTATGATTTTATTAAGAAACTAGTACTTTTTATTCTGAAAAGATACATTACAAAAGATTGGATTCTTATATTCTAAAATACCTCTATATTTTTTTCATTCTTACTTATGCTCTAAGATGTAGATTTATATTAAAAAAAGATTTTTTTTCATATTTTTTCTGTTTTTGATGATATTAAATTTTTTTTCTATACATATACAACAATGACTAAACAAATTTTTTTAACTAAATAAACATAATCAAAACAATATAATTTGAAATATTATGCAGATGATTATTTTTTAAAAACATTTCAATCACCTAAAAATTTTTAATTACTACGAGACTTATTTTACATTAACGCATATACCAAATTTATGTGAAAATATCATTCAAGCTATGATTGATACTCCAAGATGCCATCTACCTTGCAATTATGTGATACTTGCAATTATATGATCATAAAAAATTGCCTAAAACTCTGAACAATATGCCATATTTATTTGATGTTAAATTATGAAAAGAAAACTTTACACTTAGATTTATCTTCTCAATTATATTATTCTCAAGCAACTATTTCTTAACGTGTTAACAGAAAACATCTTAATCATTTAATCAATTTTAAGAAGCTCACGTTTATATAAATATATTGATACAAGTGCTCCACTATGAGCTGCTACTAATGGGCCAAATGGTTACTGTGGATCTATACTCCCAGAAACTGAGAAGTGTGCAACAGAAGGAGCCAGCACTGGTTAATCTCAAGGTTGTAATGTTCTTGGTCCATAATGTGGGACCAGAAATATTATATAACAACTTGGTTGAGGAATTTGGGACAGCCTCCTTACCGGCCTAACTTTACACCATCAGAATACCATTCTTCCATTCCCTAGATAGTCATTTTCGTGAAATATCCTTCGACAATGAAACTGATTTGCTTCAATTACTCATGGACTTCTTTGAGTCAAAATTTCCCCGAGTTTTATCTCAAGAGGACTGAACAACTGAAGACACATTACTAGAAAGCCCTTGATGTCATAGATTTCTTTGAATACTAACAATAGACTACACTTCCTGTAGGTCATGTATTTTTTGGGTCATTAAAAGCGGCAAAAATGTTTTTGCTTACCTCGTATTAGCAGCAACAATAAAAATATTTAAATTATTGCTATTTTACTGAAGACTATTTCAAACTAGTTATAATATAACTATCTTACTATATTTAACTATGCACTATTTTATGAACATAATGAAACACAAATTTTACATTATTTAAATAGGATGAATTTCAGTTAAGAAAATAAATCAGTGTATTGGATCAATTCTTTTAAAATTTACATGTTAAAAATAATAAATGTCATAAAAAAGGTATATTTATAAGATGTAAATGATCATAAAGGTAATTTATAAGGATTGAATAGAAGAATGAATGTGGTCCGATAAGGCAAAATGGCAAGAGGAAAATGTCTGAAATAGTCAAAAATATTTCATACATTGTTGGTACTTAACAATGTGCTCAACTAATTTTATAAAATTAACAAAAAACGCAGAATTATAGACTTCAACATCAATGGTAAAATGTTACATTATCCATAAAATCATTTCATTAAACTTTATATTAATGAATTTATATCGGCAAATATAAATAAGAAATTAATGACAAAGAGGGTTCTCAAAATACTAACTTGCCGGGTTTCCAGTAAACATTTTCGCCAAATTTGGCACCAAAAAAAACAGGGTGACCGTACAGTAAAACTGATCCGTACAGGTATCTGTAATTTATTTGTACCTTATATTTAAACCTGCAATTTCCTTATGACATATATTTTGTATGCGAATTGTGTATTCTGCTTTTATGCTAGGTATCATGGTTTATGCTATGTTTTATAAACTTAGAACATTTCTCTGTTAATATTATGAAAATATTGCTTTCTAATTTAATAAATAAACATCAAGGCATTTTATACAAATGCAATAAATTTACATCCATTGCTCACAATTTGTCTGATTTTCTTAGCATTCAACAAATGGAGGGGGGAATCTTTTAATTCTATTTGTTGAATGCCAAGAAAGGCAAATTATGTCTAACAGTGGATTTAAATTTATGTAAATTGTACCAAACAACGTAGATTCTTAGCAATATCTACAGGAAGAATCCCAAAAAAATGGAAATTTTGTGATAAATACTGCCTGTTGCTCTTCTGCAGAAAAAATTACTTCGTCTCTTAATCGAGAAGCAATGTTTACTATTTCTATAACTGGGAGTGAAATCGTAGAATTATCTAGTATTGCATGAACCATTTGAGGTAAAAGAGGTTTCTAACACGCATTAAGTGTTGATGGTTTAATTTCTGCGCAAGACGATGACGGGTTCTAATAGAATCTAAAATAGAAAATTCCATCCACACTTGAGTAAAAGTTTTTTTCACTATTTTCTAATCTGTCGAAAATGGCTTGAAAAAGTTATCGTGCGTAGTACATTTTTGAAGTTTGAATGACTCCTTGGTCCAAAGGTTGTATTAATGATGTGCAGTTAGGAAGAAGGAAGACAGTTTTCACATTTCGATGATCCAGTTCTATGTTGTGGCAACCAGCATTATCAAGAATCAATAAAATTTTGAAATACAAATTTTTTAATTTTTTTTCTATCTTATAGGTTTACACTGCCGAGGTAAAACAATTAAAAAACCAACCCTTAAATAAATCTTGATTCATCCAAGCTTTCTTAATTAGATCACCAGAATACATGTAATTGGGTCTTATTAATATTTCTCACATTCGTGTAGTGTCAATATATTAATATTGACACTACACGGGGTGTTGAAGAATGATTTATTATCATTGGTTTTATCATCAGACTCCCTGATAGATTGCTGACGACATGAAGGGTGATACGTTCTTGTGAAGGTTTAAACCCCTGATCACACGCTTTTGATTTTTTGAAATGAAGGTCCTAAATAATACTTTTTTCCAATATAATGCCGTCTTATCGGCCTTAAAAATTAATCAGGTGAATAACCTCCTTCACTGATATTTCTTGCTAGTTCCAGCTTATAATTTTCGGCAGCCTGAGCATCTGCTGAGGTTAGTTCTCCTTGAATGTTGAGCAATGTGTACCTTTTTTCAATTTTTCAAACCATCCTTTACTCTCGTTAAACGAATAATTTTCTAGCCCTGCATAAGAATACCCAAAATTTCTTAAATGTTCGTAGATTTTAAGTACTTTCTACTTGATAAGATTTCCACGGATAGAAATCTTTTTAGCTCTGCAGTCTTCCAACCAGATCATTAAATCCCATTCAATTGTAACCATATTAGAATTTCGAGTGCGAGTAACACGTTTCGCACCTAACGGACAGCCATCTGCTATAGTTTTTCTTATATTAACTGCAGTTTTCTTTATGGTTCGAATTGTAGATTCATTCAAACTTGTTGATTTTGCAACGAACGATATTTTTCCCCGCCTTCTAAACGTGTTAAATTTGGATTTTATCTTCAAGCGATATAAACTTTCTTTTTAATTCCTTCCTTGTTTCTTTTTCATTTGACATGATGCAAATCTAGGATTAATAATTACTTAGGTTAATAATAATTATATTAAAATCTAGGGTTATTATTATATTAGAACAAATGAAGAATATTACAGTATTGTATAATGTTGTCCAATACAGTATTGTATAATGTTGTCCAATACAGTATTGTATAATGTAGTCCAATTATAAAATTAAGCAGCAAAAAGCTAAACGAATGGACGTTGCAGATAAAATTTTAGAAAGAATTGGTCGCCAACGATTCGTTCTGTGTAAGAGCTCTGAGACGACTGAAACCAATACCGCAAGCAGCTAAGCGGTAAGCTTGAATGTTTCTATAAACATATCCAGTTAAAACCATTCATTGGAAAGGACTAATGTGAAATTGTTGAACGGAAATCGCACTGTAAGTGTACCGCGTTATAGGAAGGTTGATTATATTTTTTTTTAGTTTCTGCTTATGATTTATATATGTGTATATATATATATACTATCTTCTTAACAAGCCTTTTAATTTAATCTGTAAATTTTATATAAGCATCCTTTAATTGCAAAATAAACAGCCATTTTTAATAAAACAATTTTTATTTCTTTTATAAGCAATTGTTCTTCATTGAATAATTTAAATATAGAAGATAATTTCAACAAATTAAATAGAACAGTTTTTGAAAAATACACTCTTTCTTGTAACAGCTAATTTTATTTAAAAAATTTAAAAACATATTATTGGGCTGTGATTCCCAACCATCACATCATCCAAGCTTATGCAGAAATATGAGAAAATAAAAATCTCCCCCACTCGATCAATATTTTCTTGAGGGTAGAATTTAACGCATGGCTCACTTTATGAAAGAACGGGATAGGGGGGGGCATAAGTTGATTATGTGTCTTTCATCCTCTTTCTGTGCACTTCAAGCACTAGTTTAAAAAGAAATAAGTGGCAAGAAAAGAGAGAGGCTGTTATAGTCGTCAATCATCTTTAGCAGGCACAATACGCTATTGAAGAGATGATATCTTCGCTTGGTACTCAGATAATCTGGAAGTAGAATGCAAGTGTTTTTATGTACTTCAACAAGGATAATGCGGAGGGAAGTTCTAAATGTTTCCTTAAGCTCAAAGTTAGACTAAAAGAAAAACGAATTTTTAAGTTTCACTCAATGGCTCAGTATTATGATTTTTCTTCATAAATTAAATGATTAACTCCAAATTCCCCAAAAAACAAATAAAAGCGACTATTATTTGCTTAAAAAATTACTTCAAGAAATTAGAATTTATTGCGTTTATTTTTAAATTCTGCAATGTCTCTTTAACGTTTAATGATATATTAATACACAAATATTTCATTAAAATGATGAAAAAAATGACTACATGTTAAAAAATAGACTTAGAAGAATAATTTTAAAGGCTGAAAAATAACTATTTTAAAATTTGAGGTGATGTTTAAAATTTTTAAATGACATTCAATAACTGATGTTTAACGGCCAGAGGAAATGTCAAAAGGAATTGCAATTTACATTTCATTAATTATTTCATTCTTATGATTTTAACAAATATAATTGCGAAAGAGATAATTTCGGTTAAATATCTTAAATAACTCTTTTTAGCTTTTTAAATTTACTATATATTTTACTGTTTTCAACATTAGAAAAATGTAAAACATTTGTGAAATATTTCGACAAACAAGTCTTATGCATCAAAGAATTTTAATCAATAGAAAATGACAAAATATTTTCATGTATACAAATTCTAAAAAAATTTGTATTTATATTTCTCTTAAGTACATGCAAGAAGGGTTATTTATTAGAGTTAAATTCAGCGGGTAGAAATTTGAGTTTATAGTTATAATAGAAGATTATTACGAGTTGAGATTTAAAATAATTAACACATATTGTGGATTCATTAAAGACAATTAATATGGTAATCAAATATTTATGCTTGCATTCCATCTTTGAATTAATTTGATTAAGGTACCAAGCTGTGCTACTGAACATCCAACAATATTTTATTTTGTGAATGACGTATTTAAAAAAACGATTCACGCACTATATATTATGTGATTTTCTTTCAAATAATTGCTAAGTATGAATTATCTAAATGGTAGCATAAGAAAAGTATAAGAATGCATTTCACACTGAACAAAGTACAATAGAATAAAAGAAGAGGTATTTAAATTTCAAAAATAAGGTTTATGCTGAGGTTTATGTTGGTTAAGATCAGAAAACCTCTTTAACAGAGCCAACTATTTCAATTTTAGCAAATCCCATTAGATTCTCAAAAACAGCCATATCAAAGAATTTTAAAAATTAAAACCTGATGCCCTTGTCTAAGAATTGTAACAGAGGTTCAAGCAGTTTTTCATAAGTGTGACTAATGTCCTCTGTACTGAATTATACGGAAGAACAGGAAATTTAATATGATGTCTCAAATGGTAATAATTGTCATACAATATTTTTTCCAACAATTATCAGCTCAAAATATACTCAAAGAACTGAGGATAGGAATAGTCTGATACCTTAAGAAAATCCACTCATTTTAGCCCAAAATGGAAAAATTCTCTTGCAGTGATGTAAGGAAAAAATATACCAAACTTTTGAGAATTGTGTTGTTGTTACTTATGACTCTTGCACACACCTAGCTTACTATACTAATGGCTATGCGAATTTAAATCTGTAGAATGCATCTTTTGTTTTAATCAGAGCACCACGAAGGTAAAAGAACGTCTTTACACTAAGATTCTTCCCATAGATGGCACCACAAGAGGATTCACTCCTTCAGCTTTGACATTGATTTGCAGAGAGAGGAAATTTTCTCTAGACCACTACAGTCATTTTAATTGCTCAAAGATTGAGAATTATAAACATGTAGTCTAGTGACATGAATCATAATACATTTTTATTTTGCTCTGTTGAAAGATGTCGAAAGTGACAAATATCCTACATATCATGTATCTGCCTTACCTTACTCTCACTATGAAAACATCTGGTAGGAGCTATATGATATGGAGGATATTCTGCTGGCATGAAAACAGCTCCTAATTTTTCCTAGAGGGATCCAGTTCTCATACAATTTTCCATTTTTACCCTGATGGTGAACGACACTTCACGGATAGATCTAATCGTGCCAGAACTAACAACAAATCGTGCCAGAACTAACAACAAATCGTGCCAGAACTAACAACAAATCGTGCCAGAACTAACAACAAATCGTGCCAGAACTAACAACAAATCGTGCCAGAACTAACAACTAATCGTGCCAGAAATATTAAAAATTGGTTAGTTGAAAACCAGTTTCATTTATACCACTGTTACTGGTCGCCATAGAATCAGTATTATATAAGAATCGCATTATATAGAAAATATTTAGAATTTGTGTTGAAAAGAATACATCAAGCAGAACTCTCCTTTTTCGATTGACTCTCCTGTTTCGTCTGATTTCAGCATATAAAATGGTGTAAAAACAGTACATAGTTTTCTCTTTAAATAAATACACTTTAAAAGCAGATATACTTGAGGCTCATTCGAACAACATCTGTTGCTCTGTAATCTGTTCATCTGTGTCAAAAGATGGTGTCGTAGTGTAAAACGACATAACTTGAACCCTGAGAAAACGGATGCTTCAATTTTTTTTGTCACTTTAAATTTAAGAGTTTTTCCTCTTTTTCTTTCAATCTAAGCTGTTAGAAAATAAAGGAAAGGATGTAATGAAAGTTCGTACAACGAGACAAGTGTAATAAAAGAATAAATATTTCCTTTTGGAATGGGTGGGCGGTCTTGAGAAAATTTCAAGAGCGTTTATGTTTTATGATACTTTTTACATATAAATCTGACCAGTCGGGATTGAGGGGGAGAGATCATTGACCTATCCCATAGAAGTGTAGGAGGCACTATAGAACATTGGAAAACCATTGATTTAAAGAGGATGAGACAAGATGAGAATTATGAAGAATTAAAAACTGCATGCAAGAGAAGTAGAAGAGACTCAGAAAAAAAGAGTTCATGATTGAGATCTTGATGGAGCAGAATGAGAGTAGCTGAAAGATTTAAGTTGTAAACGGAGTACAACTGCCCTGTATCTCTACTTTCCTGAATGAAGTCAAAGATGTCTAACAAATTTTGATGAGAGATAGCAAAGAAAAAGGTCATGAGGGCTGAGTAAGCCTAGCGAGACGCTGAGCAGTAAGCCAAGTGAGATATTGAAATATCAGTGAATGGAAATGGAAAGCAAAGATGTCGAGTAGAGGACGGAAAGGGGATGAGGAAAGAGAATCATCGACACCAGAGACTGGCGAAGCTTTTGACAGTAGGAGGCACCACAATACTACTTCTAAAAGGGGTGAATCTGATCTATCCTTCTGATTTCGTCTGATCACACTTTAGTTGTGATATATTATTGTGTAAATGTCACAAAAGATTTTAAAGCTAGAATTTCATGAATTATTTAATCAAGAATGATTTAATTGTAAAAGTAAATTTATCTTGTTATAAAGTTTTTAAAACATATTATTAAGTTTTATATTTGTTTTGAATATTTGTCTTTGTCATTCAATTAATAAAAACGAATCTGTGTTTTCCTCGGAGTTTTTCTGAAATTACTCAGTTTCACCACAACAAATGATACATGGTTTTTGATTCACTAGTCAGTGTATGTTCTTTCTCTTTAAAATATAAATATTAAACTTATAACACAAGTAGAGGCATTTATAAGTTTCTACTATAAAAATAACAAATTTTTTTACTGAAAAATATCACTCTTTATTGAAAATATCTTTTCTCTCAAAATATTGAGAGATCTATCATAATTAATGAAATAAGAAACTCAAACAAAGGTTTTTTATACCAATTTGATTTAATCAATTGTAACATGTGGGCCAGCATTTCCAATGTAGACATTTTTAGACCATGCGTTTTCTGAGACAAGAAAAAACAGTTGGGAAATGGAAAGGCTGTAAAGCCTATTTAAGGGAAGAAGCTTGTACCCCTTGTCAGCTTTTTTTATATATATATATTTTCTATCTAATAATTTTCTTTTAATTTCTTAAAACTTTATTCTCACCTAAAATGTTTAAATTCTTTGAAGGTATTTTCACGCTTGTTACTGTTCATAATGCTTTAATAATCCAAAATTAAAGTACGATTGATTAAGTTATAATATTTTACTATTATTATGTTAAATGAAATCCTACCTTATAGTACTAAGAACTTAAAAGAATGCAAATTACACTAAAATTTACATCTAGTGTTATCATTTAAGTGTAAAGAAACATTTATTATACATAGATTAAATATTAAATAATTGGTAAAATATGTTAAATTAAAGATTGAATCTTTGTAAATTAAATTAAACTTTGCTTCTTAGTAATTTAAACATTTAACATTAGTTTTTATATACTTCAATTATTTTCTTATTATTGTATATGTATATTGTGTTACATAAATTTAAAATTTCCACATAATTCTTTATTAAAAAATGTCAGAACAATTATCAACTAATGTATCTAAATGAACTTCATGTTTATGTGTGCCTTATGCATAAAAAAAATTCTAAAATTGTACATATATAAAAATTAACGCTATCAAATATACTATAGGTATAACAATTGAATGCAGACGAAAAGAAAGTTATTATAAATGTGTTTTTAAAATAGGTATAATTTATAATTTTGAAGTTGGAAAAATTTTTAATTATACTTTTTGTAATCAAACAATTCAAATTTCTCTTTTTCCATTTGGAAGTAAGTTTAATCAAAAAATATATATATATACTCCTGGCATTATTTAATAAACAACCAAGATGTCATGATTATAAACACAAGTGAGATAAATATGAATAATTCAATAAAATATTGAAGAATATATTAATATATTCATTTAAAAGAATTCCGTCTTTGAAATTAAAAGAGAAAGAAATATTAAACAGTATCTTAAAATTGTGCTAAATTACGTGGTATGTATAATATAATTGAAAGAAATTATTAGCAATAAACACACAAATATAATTACAAAAAGAAATTTTTAACTCCAACTAAATTTTAAATTAATTAAACGGTGATAAAATATTTTTTTTGATAAGATAATTTATTATACGTACATATTTATACAGAAACATATATTTGATGCGTATTCATTACTTAAAGCGTAAATGAATATAGAAAGATTTTATTTTTACTTTTGTCTAATTAGTTGTAAATTACTGTAATGTTGTATTAAGAGGGATTAAAATTTTCTCACCTAATCTCTATTTATTCCCTCATGTTCTAAAAATATCTCTTTTTCACAACAACTTGAAGTTAATAAAATTTATTCTTAGAATAATTAATTAATTTTGAATACCACAAAAAAATCATTTTCTTACTTTAATATTTAAAACTGCATTATAATACGGTTTTTTTGGGCAGAGTGTATTTTTAAGATTTAAGGTTTATACAATTAAGTCTATTAAAGAATAGTGGATTTGACATGGCTTAGAAATAAAGAGAATAAAGTTTAATATTAAGCATAAATTATATTTTATTATATATCATTTTCTGAGTAATGGAAATCTGGAATAGAGTATTCTTGAATTTATGTTTTTTTAAACATGATTTCAATTGAATACATAAATTCCTGAAACAATATTAATCAAATTAATTACAGTAAATACTTTCAAAAGATAAATTAAAATATTTATAAATATACCAAATTATATCATAATGTATCTCAAGTTTTATTGTGCTTAAGGTTTTTATGAGTTATTCAAAATAGAAATATGAGAAAAAATTTATTATGAATAATTTAATTTAGTTTCATGGCCATGAATAGATCTTCCAAGTGTAAAACTTAATAATTCGATAGAAAGAAACTTCATTCTTTCAGTCGAGAATTGTTATGTGTGCATGTGTGCGTGTGTGTGTGTTTGTGTGTACACTCTCGAAAATCGAAGCAATCGAATAAAAATATGTCGAAGCACCAAGTTGGAATCTTGATCAAATTTGGTATGCAAAAACATATTGATCGAATTTGCAAATGATCAACGTTTCAAGGCAAATATAAAACCCATAACAAAACCAGAAAATTTATCTTTTTTGTTGATGTCAATATAATTCCGTAAAGAAGTTACTAAATATGCTATTACTACGGTATCAAAGACCTTACAGACAATTAAACGACTTCGAACGTGGTCCCATTGTAGGGTTGCTTGAATCTGGGGAGTCATACGTAGCAATCGGCCTCCATCAGCAGCCTACTGACACTGTTGTACAAAGAAGTTGGTCGCAATGGTTGCTACAAGGAAATTGCCGATGAAATAAAGGCTCTGGAAGAACAAGGAGCACAAATGGAGGCAAGATGGAATGATTGTTTACCATGCACGAACCACCTCACGTGTATCATTGTCGACAGAGGTGAGGTTATGCTCACAGAGTCATTTAAAACGTTTTGTTACCCCCCCCCCACACACACAAAATTGGCTGAGTGATCTGGCATGATGTCATCACTTCATGATAGTTGATCCTCATGCTTTTCATTAGAATGGCATCATATAATGTTTAGATATGACAGCTGCTTCACTCTTGAAATTTATGACCACCGAGGTCGTGTGAGATGCTATTTTTTATGACAGCGGTCATCTTTAGTCGTCCCCAGTACATCTTTAACACCTCAACGATTTGTTGATACAATCTTGCCGGCGGATACGGCCGGTTGAAATAACCTTCATGGCATGTCATCCTGCAGCCAATTTCTAACATGACAGTTCCAGGCCACATACTACTAGCATAACTTTGGACTGTTTTCGTGCTATGGACGCTCTTTCACAGACCTTTCACTAATCCAGAATGTCTGGGACATCGTAGGTAGCCATATTCAGCCACTGCAAAATATCGCAGAACTGGAGCACCAACTGATGAAGTCTTGGAAGAATGTATCGTAGTATTACATTAGGAACGCTTACACCTCCTAAACGCGTCGAATTCAAGCATGCATTGCCACAAGGAATTGTTAGAGCAATTACTAATTTGACTGCGAAACGGGTGATTGTGAGCCGTGATCAGGTACTATGACTGATTTCTTCATTTATTAATTAGTTTGCTATAAATTTCAAATTAATCACATTCGCATTAAATTTGTAATTTCATATTGACTTAACAGATAAAAATTTAAGAAATTTTCAAAGGGCGAAGCAACAGGCACTCAAAAATTACATTCTCTTATTTTAATAATTATATTAGAAATACTAAGAATATAAATATTTTTTTCCTTTTCTAATACCCGTATTACCTTAGGATTAATCCTGTTCAGGCCTACAAGGGTGAAGGTGATGGGATCTTATACAGGGGACAACCATTGGGTGTGCTCTCTTTTCCCTGAAAGTGAAAGGATAAAAAAATATACAGAATGAAAGGAACATCCATGCCAGCACCAGTACTCAAACCCGGGACATGCTGCTTCGAAGTTAGGGACGCTAACCACTCCGCCGTCGATTAGTATATAAATAAATATGCATACATATTTATGTTGGAAAAAAGGATAAAAACAAGATGTTAAGCGAAAGGGCTTTTGAGGAGTGTCCCTCTTCTAAACCATTACCATGTAGAAAATTATTTGATATTTTAGAGATAAGAAAATAGTTCATCACAAACTGTAGACAAATTAGAGTTAGTTTTATATTAAAAATAAGAAAAAGGCAATAAATACCCCATAATAAAAAATAATCGAGATGAAATTATTCCTGAAACATTATCTGTTTTGCTAAGTTTTTTCGTAAATACTAGTAAAAAAATGAATTTTGTATACCGCCGTTTTCTAGTTTCATTACATTCCCAGACCCTTTGTACACTCTTAGAAAAAGGTAATGCTACTGTCTTATTCATTGTTTTACATCTTCGTAATTGAGTTGTCTTTCCCACTCTACTCAGCTAAAGGGTAATTTTAATAATGGGATTCCAAATTCTTCCTTTGTGCTGATAATTAAAAATGATTCTTATCGAAGGAAAACGCAGGAAGGATAAATTAATTTTTGATATTCACCTACTTCAATCTGAGAACTCTTTTTGAACACAAGCCTATTATTATGTTGCTTCTGTTTTGTAAATAAAAGTTGAGTAAAAATCCTCCCATAAAATGAGAAATAACTCAAAATTAATAAAAAAATTTTATTCATAATATAAGAGTTAGATCTGAATGATTAGAAAAAAATAACACCAATAACTTCATTAAAGTAAACTAACTTGTTATTTTTGCATTCATAAAATGTAAAGTAATTTATCTTGAGTATTATTTTTACTCCAAACTGATATAAAAGTGACAATTTCAAACACGCATTTTCATTTCTTATATGGTAATCATTTCTTTTTCCTCGTTATTTCATTTTTTACACATTAATTTTTCACCCGTTTAAATTTACGTTTCACAAAAAGACGTAATATAAAATAGCTTTAAAAATCTAAGGAAAAATAGTGTAAAATTTCGTCTTCCATACTGCCTTGTGATGGACAGTAAAATACTTTGAATTGATGAATAATCAAGATGAATATTTATTATGAAAAACTATATTAGTGTACATTGTTACTATATATTAAGACATATTTTCTGGTACAAATCTGCTATTATATATTTCATTTCTGCTATTGAAGAATAGCAGTAAATAGCAGAAATATATAAGTAAAATAGCAGTTTATAAACAACAAAAACCTTAGAAAGCAATTTCATTTGCCTTAATATTCGAAGCAATTTGAAAAAAATTAATTATAAATAAAAAAATCTAAAATTACTTCTTTTGAAAGAGTGAAGTTTATTTTCTTAAGTAATTTATACCTTCGATAAAAAATTTATTAACTTTTATATTAGAAGCAATATGAAATAAATTAATTTAAATAAAAAAGTAAAATTACTTAGTTTGAAAGGGTGAGGTTTATTTTGCTTAATTTATAAAATGAGGAAGAATCATTTTATTTAAATTATTAGATTAAATAATTTTGCTTAAAAAGTTAAAGAAACAAATGATTAAATTTTACGAAATTTCATTAATGACCTTTATAAGTTAATGTATGAACAAGAAGAATAATTCATGTGTCATAGTTTTCTTTGAATTATTTTGAGTTTAAATATTTTTGTATGATAAAAGAGCTTTGTAATTTTTCGTACAACATATCTGAAAAAAATGTATTCACAATTTATTCTATTGGAAATACGTTTTCCTTTCTAAAATGGGAAAAATATCCTATGATTAATTGTTATTTTTAAAACATATTTACAATAATGTTATTTTAATATGTTGTAACTACGATTTCCTCAAAAATGCTCACTACAAAGGAAAATTATTTTCTTTTATATTATACATTGAATAGTTCACTTCTTGACAGTCTATTTCGAAAAGAAAATCTTCTATCCTATTTATACTAAATAAAACAATTCATAAAACAGATAATGGCAGCAAATAAAAATAAAATATAAAGGAAATTATTTCCAAAATAATAAATGCAAAAATATTTTGAAAAAATAAGCAAACCATTGGTAAAGCATGGATCAAATTTAAATGCATAAACAATTTCGTTAAAATTAAGTAAAATTTTCCATTCATTGTATTTAAATGCATAGAGATTGATTGGTAAAATATAATTAGGTAAAGTTAAATAATTTTAAATAAGAAAAAACGTATGTATATTCACTTGATTTTTACACTTGAAAATTTACCATGTATTATGATTGTTGAAGTTTTAATGATTTCACTTTATGCGAATGTCATTCTAAAACAAAGCAAAATTATGAGCACGCATTTTTTAATTGAAGTTTTTCCATTAATCATTATTGTCATACTATCTTATTTATTTTTTATACTAAAGCCAGGAAACCATAAAGTATTGAAATCAACATTTTCCTTTGTTTATACAAACGTAAGTAAAACATTCATCTTGATGTATTTGAGCTCGGTATATATATTTTATATTCTGAGTGAAAAAATGCAGAACATTCATTTAGAAGAAATACTAAATATATAAATAAATATACACAGTAAATATTATGTAAATATTAAAACAATCTGAATATTCATTCACAACATATTTATTAAAACTAAAATCTTTCTTCACACTAATGTTTCACATAAATATTCTAAGCAAATAATTTATATATTCTTAAATTCCTTTAAAATTATAAGAGCCTTTTAATTTTATATTTTCTTCCTCATTCTACAATTTATTGAAAGTTGATAAAAAAATTTTTTGCAATATTGTAAATGAATGATAGGTAATGAGAGAGTTTGAAGGGAAGCCTTATCTCGCAAGTTATATTGTTGAAAAATATTTAATATTTTATATTTGTCCTTATATTATATGAAAAGTATTTTCCTAAGGAATAAATATGCTTCAAATTTAACGCATATGACCATAACATAAATTAAAACTAATACCTCCCTCCACATTTTTCAGCTGAA
Source organism: Latrodectus elegans (assembly GCA_030067965.1). Classification (NCBI taxonomy): domain Eukaryota; kingdom Metazoa; phylum Arthropoda; class Arachnida; order Araneae; family Theridiidae; genus Latrodectus; species Latrodectus elegans. Next base: position 9,712,137 of record CM057816.1, read on the forward strand.
TTTAACAAATTCCCCTGAAAAGTTAAAGAATATTAAATGGATATCACATTTGCTACATTTGAAAAATGCTAAATAAATATAAAAGCAAATGCAGCAAACGAAAGGTTTGAGTGTGTGTGCGGAGGAGGGGGTATACATGTGGGTATATGTGTATGTGTGATTAAACTTTTGATTTAATTATAAATTACTGCGTGTAATGAAAATTTGTATCTTAATATTCATGTTTTAATTACATTTTTAAAATTAATATATACTGAAAAATATGAATATTATGTTACAAATTTTTGTTACAAGCAATAATTTATTATGAAGAAAAAGTTAATTGTGTTTGCCATATAAATTTTATCTTTTCGTGCTATATCAAAAAGAAAACGTCCCGATTTATAATTTATAGAAATTTTTCATTGATTGAGTTTCCGTAAAATTGTAAGATGTATCTCAAAAAGCATCCCACTGAGCTTCCGTCATTAGAATGTTTAATATGCATTGTCAAGTTAAGCAAATATTTTCAAAATAAATGGTAAAATTCAGTAAATTATATATTGCACTATAAAATATACAGTCTGTTGTGATATATTACAAAATGAAGAAAATGTATCCTGAAAAAATGATGGAAAAACCAAACTGTAATTCAAAATTGAGTACACATAAAAATAAAAGAAGATAAATTGCTATGGATGTAGAATCAAAACTCAAATTGGTCATAGTTTTAAAAATTCTGATTTATTGTTGGTAGGGTCAAAGATTACTCTGGATATATGGATATATTCTTACGGAATCATATATATATATAATATATATATATATATATATATATATATATATATATATATATATATATGCATATATTCATTTTTCGTATCCTGTAATTGGTACCTTTTTATTGTATATATGGCCCCTTTCCTACAAATGTATGAGTTACAAAACCCTTGTTAAGGAATTTTAAAATGTGCATTACCAAATATAGTTAAGGAATTTCGAACTGACTGATAATGTCCTCTCACGCCAACATTCTCAATGAATGAGTGACCAGTATGATGTATCCTTCTGAAGGGGTTACGTTTTCTCAATGCTTTTCTTGGTTGAGCTCTCCTATCCAGCAGACGCCGAGCTGGCAGCCGAATGTTTAGCGCTCTTGCCTTCGGTTCAACAGTTCATGAATTCGAATCCCACCTTGGGAATGAATGTTTGTAGTGGTTCGGAATCCCCTTTAAACAGTAGGTCCCGGTCTTATTAGCCCTCGTGTACAAAGAATGACCGTTGAGTAACAAACAAACCAAACCTACCCAGCAGACTTGCAACAGATCTCATTGTTGGTGTTCACACAAAAATTGTTCTTGTATTGTTAAATATTTTCTTGAAAATCTAACTTTGCAATAATTCTTCTAGATAACAATTTCAGCAAAACAAAAAGGTAACTACGTAATCCATTATATATATAATACACCAAACTGCTATAAAGTGTCATTCCTACACAGCTCATATTTTTACTGCGAACCTCAGGATAAGGAATTCTTATGATTGTTTATACTCTCATGAAACAATATTATTTAGGTAAATTGACTTAATTTGTTTGTTGTAAGAAGCAAAGGATTTAGATCACCCTTGTAGATGTGTGTGTGTGTGTGTGCACTTGTTTGAAGGACAACCATTTTAAAATTTACAAATAGAGTAACAAAGCTGATTTATAACGAGCTGCACGAAGAGAGCTGTGATTTCATGTATGTTTCAGTGTAGAAAATATTTATTTAATTTTGTGCAAAACTATAGGTTTTTTTAAAGAGTATTGATAACATTTTGCTCAGATAGCAGGACCAGATTTATTGAAATTATATATGACATACAAATATATCCTTTATTAAGAATACAAATATACAATGAAGTGTGAGGGAAAAAAAGCATACAAATATTTCCTTTATTATGGACAAAATAACCAGGATTCATATCTTTACGTTTGATGAAAGCTTAATAATTTAAACACTAATGAATCTATCTGAAAAAATAGAGTCATCTTCAGGTTAGCTGTAAAAAAATAATAATCTTTTAAGAAAAGATTTTACCTTATCTTAAAGAACAGGGAAGCATGAGGATAATTAGTTTAAGTTGTTTTCAACATTTGACCAATTATAGCTGAACCAGTTTGTGACATTATTAAGGAACCTCTCAAATATTGGATTAAACGCTGTAAAATTCATTTTAAAGCGATGGAACAGCATTACATTTTCCCATACAACAAACACTGTAATTGTGTTCCAGAAACTTATCTTAAATTTAAAATCCCTTCGTAATCTTTTAATTCTCCTGGATGTACAGAGACCGTCAAGGAATTTTTGCTTAGTGAGTTATTTAACCATACGTAAAGCGCTTAAAAATATTTCCGAAAAAAATATTTCCCTTACACTTCATTGTAGCATTTCTGAAGAAAATGTTTCGTAAACTTCGCGATATACGCTGCATTTGTTATTCTGAAACCCATTATCAAAGCTCCCCATCACAATTTTTATAATTTCACTTATTACTTTATGCATAATTAATTTACAAAACAAAGTCATTTTCTTCCGAAATGGTTTTTCGATTTACAAAAAACAAATGTTGCATATTAATTAATTAACAGAATATATTTGCTTCACGTGACTTTTAAATGATAGAAATAAGATTTACTTAAATTATTGTCAAATTCGAGGATTTAATAAGGATACAATTTTTTCATGATGTATATATATATATATATATATATATATATATATTATATTTTATATTATATTATATTATATATATGTATGTATTATATTATATTATATTATATATAGATATATATATATAACCCTCATTAAATATATATCTTTTTCAAAATAAAATATTGAAAATTTTCCCCGATGAAAATATTTCATACTTTATTTACTTTCCTTCGTTGGTTTTATACTTTTGGTTTGATGATAATAAGATTAATTCTTCATCAAAAACTCCAAATTGAAAGTTAACAGCAATTATTTTGTAAGCATTCACTAAATTTGAGCATACATTAACACCATTTTCACATAAATATTTGTGTTACAATGCACAACACAATATTTTATATTTTTAGATTATTAATCACACATTGGCATAATTTTAGTTTCATGATAAGTATATTCTTTTTTTGGATTCTTTATAAATAATAAAGATTATATAGATTCACACACTTTATAAAATTCTATAAAAAATGGGATTGGTTTATTTTTATTTAATAGAATTAAAAAAGGATAAATTATAGACTATTTTACTTATTTAAAATATCAAATATTTCTGAACAAATTTCTACGAGACTGCTCATTTTTGGTTAAGGTAGTAAATCTTATATAGCATTTAATTATTTACTTTTGAATAAAAATTTGATTAATTGGTTGTCTTGATTTTATAGATACGCTTTTTACAAAGATATGACCTGAAAAATAATTCACAAGTAAGTGTAAAGTAAATACTTTAATTGGTTTCCTTTTCATATTAATTTTTACACAAATTTAAAAATCACGCAATTTTTTGAGTTATTAACTTAATATTAAATGAAATATGCATCTAATTTTAATATATTTATTATTATGTGGATTCTATTATTCTCAAGAGTCTTAGTTTTATAATAAATTACTAGTAAAGCAATTATTCTTGACGCATATTTGCATAGTTTGATACTTTGAATTAATTATTTTATTTGAGCATGTGTTCTCTTAAAGGAACGATTTTAAGACGTTCTGTGTTATTGAAGTTCATAAGCAAATTTTTGAGAATAAAACTAAACGAAGTCGTCCTGGATTTCTCTCAAATTTTTACTAGGTATAAAAATTTATCGCAATTACTTTTTTAATTAATGTTATTGGATACTGTTTGAATTTAGGCTGGATATGTTACAGTTTTTACCGATTCAGAATCAGATAAATTTAATGTAATATAAAAAAAGTAAGTTTTCTTTGTGCTATGCAAAATATATCCCAATTATTTATATACTGCCAATTATTAATTACTTAAGATTATATTACAAAGTTTATGTAAATTTTGGAATCATTTATCTTAAAAATAGGGAAAGGCCATATAAATCCATCAACAATTATTTCCTACAGTCAATTAGCTAATTGGTGCATGGCTCACTTATTTATCAGTGTCTTGGTACAATCAGGATTCAATTCATATTGGAAACGTTTTCTTAGCATTTAAGAATTAAATTTAACATTATGTTATTATTAAATTACTTAACATGACCAATAAATTGAAAAAGACCAGGAAATTAAATTATTAATTATTTTTTCAGTTTATTAATTAGTTCCATAGTTTATATACAAAGAATATGCTATAGATAAGAGTGAGAGTCATAAATTCAGATGAAATATTGTTTGCTAGAAACAAAACAGAAAAGATTTAATAAAAATTATCAGTTTTATTATTTTCATTGATTCTTGAAGATTTAACATCATAAAATTATCTGGCAAATCTAAACATTCAATTAATAATGTGTTCAGAATTATTATCATTAAAAGGTTTAAAAAATGTATCGTTAATGAGTCATTTTAGTTGATTATCTTAAATTAAAATTTTAGCAATTCCATAAAAAGCGTATTAACAGTCAAACAATTGACTGATTCAAAAATACATCCTAAAGGACTATGGTAGTATATATATAGACATTAGTTTTAACTAAAATAATAAATATACATCTTCACTATAAAAAAGACTCAATTTATAATATTACTATTTAATGCTATGTTTAAAATTAATTTATCCTTTTGAATAAGGAAATTATGAAAACTAAGTGAAAAATTAATCAAGCAAATTATTTTTAAAATGCTAATATGGATTTTAATTTTTACTGTTTTCTGAATACATTTTTTATAAAACTTTCGTTTTCAATAGTGGTAGAATTTAATTTAATATTATATCAATGTAAGCTATTATATTAAATAAAAGTTTTCTAAAAATTTGGAAAAGTAAACCGATTGAATATTTCAAAAATGCAAACGATTCGATCCAGTTAATAAACCTACTAAAGCTATAGTATAATACCAAAAGAGTGAGTACTACAAATTCTATCTTATAAAATGAAATTTCCTCCTATAAATCAATTTCCTTAAATTAAATTTTCTTATAGGAAAACACATTTTTGGCTTCGTGTATTACTGGGAAAATTTTATTACCATTTTTCCAAACTTAAGCTAAAAATTTTTATAAACAATTCAGACTTCACGTGGTAAAAATTTCAAATTGTATCTCAAAATTCTTTGTGAAATGTATGTTATAACAAAAGCCTAAAAATAAACCTGAATTTTCGTATTCTATTGTAATATTCCTAGAAATTATTCATGCCAAATTTAACATCGGGAAAATCCATATACATACATATATTTGTGTACAATAATCTGCATATTTGATTATAATAGCTATAGGGCAAAACATCTCTACTATGAGCTACAATTAACCATATGTACAGGAGTCAAAATAAAACATGTTTTAAAAAATGTAATTAGCACTAATTTATTCTAATATTTATAATAAAGGTGTACTGTAAAAATTACAACAATATTTTCTTCTCGCATACAGTATATAACTACAGTTATCTTACAAATCCTATATTTTTAATTAATTCATTTCTACATCAAAAAAATTTTTTTAAGTTTTAAAAATATGAGAACATATAATTATTTTATTTAAGTAAATAAAAGTTCAAATCATTTGATTTTTTATATTTTAACACAGTTTAAATCAAATAAATAAAAAAATTCCACTTTCTTAAAAATCTGTAAATAAATTTTTCAATTCTAAATTTTTTAATAAAATAAATAATTTTGTCTGCAGATTTTTTTTTTACTTTTAAATATTTTTTAAAAATATTTGGTTTAATGAACTAAAAAGCAAAATATTTTGTTAAAGTCAACAATTTTATAAAATTTTCAAAATTTTATGGAATATTTTTTAAATGTATAAATGTTCTTTCTTTACAAATAATGATATTCATAAAATGATAGGGAAATTTAATTAGGTATATTTTTAAATTATTAGGAAAGCATATAATAAAATATTGAAGCTCATTAAACCAATCATTTTCTCTCATCAAGAAACTTGTCAATTGTATTGTTCTCATCACATAATTGTTTATCAGACACTGATAACATAAAATCGTTTATTTATAATTTTTCAAAATATAAAACCTTTCCAATTTTTATTATTGATTATTTCATCAAACTTTTGTTACTTAAAGGCATTATTTTTTTTCAGCCATACAAAGTACGCCTAATTTCGGTCATTCATATGATTCTTTAAACTTTTCTATATTTCTTTGTTTCTATCAAAATATAATTTTGTCATTTTATTTTTAAATATCATAGATTTCTTTCTAGAGAATTTCTTAAATATGGGAAATATATATGGCACCCATACTTACAATATATGTAATATATATACTCAAATTTGCAAAAAAATTTATAAAGAAATTTTGTAACATTAATTTAATTATTACAATAAAATAAATTTTCAATAACACTCTCGAATTAATTTTCATATATCGGAATATAATAAAATTTTATTCATATTAATTTCTATTAATTTAAAGTTATATATTTCAAAATGAATTTATAAAACAATATGATTTCATTTCTTAAGAGCTATGTATAACTTATTACCTTACCTTAAATTTCATATATAATGGAAAATTTAGAAACTTTTTTTATCTCTGTATATTTTGAGGAAATAAATTTCAACTAAATTTAAGATAGAATATGCAAAGTAGGTCTAATATTGATAACATCTCTTCAAGTTTCTCTTCTTACTATCGCATCTCGCACGTGATCTAAAATTGAATTCTCTAGATGAAATTGATATCAGATTTTAATATGACTTCTTAAAATTGAGTGAGATCAGAAAGTTAGAGTAAATTCGCAAGTTATGAAAACATTTAAACAAATTTCAATTCCTTTTATGTGTAAACTGATTGCATATGATTGATTTGAAAGAATACCACTATTAAAAAAACTTTTGAATTATTTAATATCCCATTATTAACAGACAAGGAGTTAATAAACAAAAAACATTTATCAGTTAAAAAACAAAATATTAAAAACTGATTAAAAAGCAGTCATAAAAACAGGAATTTTTTAAGAAAAAATGGTTTTATGGAAATGACTACGGCCGAATAAAAATAAAGTGAAATAAATATTTCAATCAATTGGACTTTCAAGTGATGCAACAAAATTTTAATATCAACTATTATTACAATAAAACTAACATATTTGATACTTAAAATCTGTAAACAAGATCTTTCTAAAAATATTCTATATAGATTCCAAATGATTTTACAGTTGTTATTAATAGTATGATGCTAATATAATCAAAGTAGAATCAAAGAAGAATATAGTCACAGAAAACTGAAATTAAAAAACATATACCAGTTTGGTATATATAACTTTTAATAAAAATGAAAATAACAAGTTTCTAATTTTCAAAATATTAAAATTAATTTTTCATAGGCAAAAAAAAAATTTCTAAATATTCATAAGTTAGAACTTGAAATTTTGATAAATAGTTTTTAATTTAGCAACGAAGTTAGTTACTGAATTTCTTATTCTATTAATATTTAATACTAATGAACAAAATCATTTGAAAAATAAAATAGTAAATACAATTGTTAAATGCTAATTTGATAGCATTGACGATAGTTCAAAATAAGGACTGTGTTGAAATGATACATTTATTTCAAGTTTAATCACACACTGACTTATGTAACTGTAATCTACAATAACATAATCTAAGAATTTATTATAAGAAAATTTAGAATGTCATTATTTCTTTTGGATAAAATGAAATAAACAGTAAGTCAATAAAGTGAAGTGGAAGAATTCAGATGAAATTTTTCCACATTATTATTAAATTTATAGCAAACTTCAAAAAAAAATTATATAATGTAAAATCGAAATTTATTTGCCCAAAAATATCGAAAATTGCTTTACGCATAAAATAAATGAATATAAATACAGAGGCAAAATTCACCAACAACTTTACCCAGATATTGGAAAAATAATAATAACATTTCTGTGACGTTTCGTAAAGAAAATATATGTAAAATCAAACATTTTTTTGCATTTCTTTGTCTAATAAGGAAATATAATTTCATTTCAAATAAAAATTTATTAATACAGTTTAAAAATAAGGAATCATCAAATTCTGAGTAAATTTATATACATGAAGTCCCTAATTCATTATTTACCCCTTTTATTAATAGTTTGGAACAAAACTTTCACCAGGATACCATAATAAAATATTAAATATAAATGTGTTTAAATGATATAAACTAAAAAAAAAACCTATCTTCAAATATAAGTATAAAAAATAAGTAAAATAAGTAAAAAATAAATAAAGATTTAAAAACTTAGAACATAATAATATATATAACCGCAATGATTTCGACGACACTAGATAGCGCTGCAAAATAACCTAGTTTATAAAGAGGAGATGAAAAGCAGATGGCGGTTCAGATGGATTAGATATATATTAATTCAGATGGATTAGATATATATTAATTCAGATGGATTAGATATATATTAGAGTTCAGATAGATATTTCAAAATAGTTTATTTTATTTTTTCTTTAAAGCTTATATCATTTAAACGCATTTATATTTATTATTTTATTATGTTAAACAGGTAAAAGAAAGATGTAGAATGGGAGTATTGAGAATGTTACTATTATTTTCCTTTATAAAATTTATACCTGTAAATTTAGTGTTGTGTTATCTGCAATCATAAAAGGTAATAAATATTTAATTTTGAATATGTTGCATGATAAATTTACGGCATAAATTTAATTCAATGTCATAACATTACAGTGAACAAATTTGAAAACAACACAGAATGATAGTTCTATAGTATATATATAAAACATAAGGTTAAGGTAAAAATCCATTATTTTTGTGTGAGCTTCAAAACTTTTTAAACGTTTTTTTTAGCTTCACTGGTTGCAAATAATTTAAATCTGTTTCATGGCCGATTGTCTTTTCAATCTTTTCTGTGATTTTATCAACATTTTAAGCGATGGGCCTACCAGTTGAAGGTGAACATTTAACATTAACAATATTTGAATGCAATCGACGAAATTAAAATTGCGCAGAGTTAGTTATTACAATATATATAACATCAGTATACTTTATCCATAATGTCAGCCATCTGAATTGCGTTTTCGACTTTATGAAAGAAAAAATGTAAAACACCTTGCTTCTTTGTTAACTTGCATTTTAATCACTCCGTATTTGACAACTGAACTTACGAAACAAATTTCAGCAAAATATTTTTGTTCCAAAAGTCCTCTTTACAACAAGTTTAAATCTGAAATTATATGATAAATACCTTATGAAATATGAATCACTACAACCAGCTACCGTAAAAATAATTGATCCCTCTTCAAAAATTGATATTATATATATATATATATATATATATATATATATATATATATATATATATATATATATATAAATAATAGTTTATGAAACTGGAAATAAAAATTAGTCTATAAGCTTAGACTTTTTGTTACAAAATATTTTAATTTACATATATACAAGAATATTAATATGCATTATAAATGTTATAATTACTCTTAAAACATTTTGCATAAAAATATTGAAAATAAAATGAGAAAATATTTAATTTTAAATTAATAACAGTTTAATGAGATGGAATTAAATTTTCAGTTTCAGATATTCAATTTTTCAAATGTATATTTCCATATTTCCCTTGTAAAATATTTTGATTTAGATAGCATGTATTTTTCCTAACTATACATATATACTTACATACGCCCACATGCATATTATATTTATAAATACGCATGCATACATACAATAACTGTATATCGAAAGTTTTCCTAGATAATAACATAAATTCTGAAAAAGCAGTAAAAGCGTAACAGCATAGTCATAAATATTGGTTATAGGAGAAACATGATAGAACATAAAAATATCTGGTTGTATAATTATAGAACTCCATGCACATGGGCCCCATTGGGATCAGTTTCCACCTCAAATATTTTTTCGAAACTCTGATATTTATCAAGAATTTACTTTTCGTAAGATATTACATAGAATGAAACATTTTTAATGTCATAAAATCATTTTGAATGAATGAAGCATCTTGTTTTTGAAAGACGTTACAGATTCTTACTCGTATATTTAAAAATGATTCAAGAAAATAAAGTCATATTCTTTTACTCAAAATTGTGATTGTTTTTGGTTATTACAAAATAAGTAATGTAAGATAAATGAATTTTCAATAATGAGAAATATGCATTATTCTTTGATTATCGTTCAAGATATTTGATTAATGATGATATTAATTATCTCTGAATAAATTAATTTTCTAAGCAATTTATTTCAATCGAATTTTGAAATTACTTTTGATATCTGTTTAGAAACTTAATATTTGCTTAAAAAATTATAAAATAGTTTTTTTTTTTATGTAATTACTTCAAGAAAATAATAAATTTTTTCAAGTATACCAAGCAGTTTTAAACTTTTCCTTAAATTTATTTTAATTTTTACACATTTGTTATATATATGCAAAGTGATTTGCATTAAAACTGTTTTAAAGATATGGTAAATTAAAATATTTGCTTTAACTCATATTATTACATAAAAAGTCATATGAATGTTATTATAATAACGGAATTATTTATTTTAGTTACACATTTTAAATATTGTGTAACTAAAATAGTTGTGTGTATAAGCTATAATACATGCAAAAGTAATACATGTGTGTAAGCTATTTTTTGCGAGCCTAATTTTAGATTAAGTGATATATTCAGTTTAATTGACATAATCTGTCATTCTTAAAAAGCGTACATTCTTAAAAAGCGGCGTTTTAACACCAGGATAACATGCCTTTATACAAAGTTACAAATGCACATACTTATTTTTTATTCAAAGTATTCATCTGCTTTATTTGTAAAAGTACACGTTTATTACAAAAAGTGAAATGTCAGTGCAAACATGAATATATTTTGTTATTTGGAAAGTCATTTCGTTTTTCCAAACTGGATCAGCTTTTTGCTAGAAAAAAACCAAGCACTTTATGAGTATGAAATCGTGTTACTACCAGAAAGATGGTAAAAGCCCTTAGACTAGAATGGATAATATGCAATGCAAAACGATATTTATTGGTTATACGTTTTTCATTTTCATGAAAAACGAAATTACTTTCCGAACAACTTAATACATTCAGTGCAAACATGAATATTGATTATTTTAGATAAAAACGATTTTTAACAAACTTTAAATCAGAAAATATTTTTCCAGTTTAAATATTTATTAGAAATATATGTCTTAAAAAAATCTTATACTATAATAATTTCATATCATGTTTTCGTATATTTATAAGTCTATATTTACATATTCTTTCCTATCTAGAGTGAAATAATATACTTTCCTGGAATAATATACTTAATTATAAGTTTAATTTCAGGAAGTGTGAAAGATTTCTTTAAATGAACAGTTTCCTCAAAATAATTTTAAAATATAATGAAAAGATGTTTAAATTCAATTATTTTTCTTGGAAATTATTTTGATTTCAAACAGTGCTTTAAAATAATTCTCACATAAAAGCACAATTTTTTATTTATAAGGAAATATATTTCACATAAAATTTATAATAATCATGATAAACACTTTCTATAATTATAATTATTCACATATCCGTAGGTTAAATTTACAAATAATTAAAAAATTATCTTAAAATGGTATATTTTAAGAAAATAAAAATAAAAATATTATTTAAAGAACTATATGTTCTTTTAAGTTTTAAGCATTAATCAGTTTTAAGTAAGAAGAACCGAGTTTATTTCTTATTCGAATTTTTAACTATTATTTAATTCGGTAGGAAAGATTTGCTTAATTCATGCTTTAATTTTACGTGAGTAAATTTTACAAATTATACATCACATAAATAGAGTAAATTCTGAATATTTTTTTAAACAGAACATATTTTATTTAACGTATGTAAAAAGAATCAACATAATATGATTTATTAAGTAGTAAATACATTATGATAATTGTTCAATATATAATATTGTAATTTATAACTATGGTTTATCTATATTTACCTTTTTTACATCCTAGAATTACGCATGAGATTTTTAATGTATACATTCCTCCTATTCTAATTAATTTTTTTATAAGTATGAAAAATGCCTAGGAATAATTTCTTTCGTTTTAAATTAATCTTATTAAAAATGTTTATGTATTTTCTTATATATATGGTATTTTCTTCATAATAATTAATTTTCTTCTGTTGTTGCTACTTATGTCACTTGGACAAGCCAATGTCGCAATGCGATTGCGCTATAAGAATTTAAATATGAAGGGTGCGACTTTCCTTTAAATAGAGTACCAAGTAGGGGAAAGAACGACTTTGCTCTAAGCTCCTCCGATAGATGGTACCGCCAGAGTATCTACTCCCTTAATTTGACATGATCTGAAGGAGAAGGAAATTTTCTCCAGATTATTACACCCATGGTAACTGATCAACGACCGACCACAGGACTTTCGATTCCACATTTTTAACAAGCACGTATATTTTACGTACTCGGTGGGTCTTTGGTGGCATTGGGATTGGAACCCCGCCCTTTCGGAAGGAAGACTGATCCCTTAACCACTAGGCTACCACGACCCCTTTTATTTTCTTCTTGATGGCTTATGTTAGTTAAGTCTTCCAAAATGGTGTTAGTATAAATTTATAATGTTAATTTTTTATCTACTATACACATTGCTATCGTTTATTCTTCAATTACAATATTCTTTAACATTTTTCTCTTCATTTATTTAATTTTTCCTCCTATTCATTTTGTATATTTACTATCAATTCTCTTTTCTTTATTCATAGTTCAATTTAAAAATACTATTAAGTAAATATTTAGTTCAAATCAAAAAAACTAACACAAGAGTAAGAAATGAAACATCTTGAGAAGTTTTAAAATCAAAGTGTTAGCAATCAAAATAAATTATGAAGACATTCCAAACAAAAATATGTGTATATTAAATCTACCAATGCTTTGTGTTGTAAATGAAAAAAAATTAAATCCATAAACTGAAAAAAATATTAAATACAAAAGTATTTGATAATAAAACTTCTTTTATCGAGAGAAATGAAATATGATTAAATAAAAAATACAATAAGATGTATAGTATAAGTACAAAACCTCAAAGAATGAGACAGCTGTTGGAAATATGATTCATTAAGTAAGAAATCTGTCTGTTTGTTTTATGATTACAACCTCTTTAAAAAAAATAAAGTCAAGAAAAGTTCTTCGTGTAAAAGTAATCTACTGGATTTTATTTAAAATGATCACAAAATGTTTTAATTTGTGAAAAGAAAATTAAATTGTTAACATTTATGGTTACTCTTATAGGTAAATAATTAAAAAATATGTTAATTTTCTTATAAACTGCTTTTTTAAGAAAACGGATAACAAACTGAATATAGTAGTTAATATTTACTAATAATTGATTTTGCTCTTCCTTATTTTTACTATTTTTTTAATTGATGATTAAACTTTTTAAATTATATAAACTATATATTTTTCTGCATTTAGTGCAGATCCAGATTGTAAACTAGATGGTAAACTTAAAACTTACACTATTGTATAAATATTAAAGAAATAGGGTTATTTGAGTTTTCTTCAATTGCCAAACGATGGTTGAGTGTTTAGCATTCCTGATTCCGTGTTCGAATCCCGGTTCGGGCATAGATGTTACTTTCTCTCTGTGTTTCTCTGTTCTTTTTTCTGAAATGATGCATGAATGTGGCCCACCCTAAAAACGGGTTTGAAGAAGTAGGGCGGGGGTAATGATACTCGCCTCTGTGACTTGGTTCACAAGTGCCCTCTCGGTAACGGCTTTGTTGTTACCGAAGGTATAGTCACCCAGTGCCCGCCGTTATTTAAAAAAATTTTCTTCATTTGATTTTTACATTATTTCCATTTACATCAGGCCATCATCAAAAATTTTACAGAGCAAACAAAAAAAATTTTGAAGCAAATGATCATTGCAATGTTACAGTATAAATTATTATCAAAAAGTGCAACACTGAATTATGAATTACATACATTACAAACCATTAACAATTATGTTATTATGTTGTGTAACAAAATGAAAGAAATATTTGTAAGAAATTTTATTAAAAATGAATGTAGGAAAATTTTGATTCACTGAAATTTTGAAGGAAATATTTATAAATGAAATGTAATGCTCAATGAAGGATTTAATTTCTATTTCAAAAAATTCTATCCTTTCAGTAAGTATACAGATATTCATTTTCTATCTGATCGTCAAAGATTATATGAAGATTTCTGATGTCAATTTTAACAATAACTCGTCAAACATGCATTGCTGAAATTGAAGAAAGGCATTTAAAATAGTTAAAGCTCTATAATATGAAAAGCATACTCCGAACAACTTTTCATTATTCAAATCCCTATTATTAGACGATGATGTAGGGAATGGTATGGAAGAGATTGATACAGAGCTATAATGCAATGAGAAGCACTGCATTTGCTAGCTCAATAGTGAGATATAAAAGTACATTTATCGAATGGCATACATGACTATTTGTGAGCTACTAATCGCTCTGACCATTAAACTCAATAAATCTCAGATATTCATTCTGAATGAATATCTGACAGCGAATTTGTTTTTTTCCTTATAAATTTTATTTTGAACCACTTTCGGATAACGATTGACTCCATATCTAAAGATATATATACCAATGCATGTATTTAATCATTGATATTTTCCCGTCTTCTTGCACATGGTAGACTTTTGTGAGCAGGTGTTCTATATCATTTCACTGCTATATCCATTTCATTTTAGAACACTTATACAGTGGTGTTCTACAGTGGAGTACAGTGATATTTAAATGTTATCGATACAAGATGTTACAGCATGTTTTCCTCTCATCCTACTTCTAATTTATACTTAAACAAAGTAAAACATGATCGTACATGATTTAGCTCCTATCCATTGATTTGAAACTTGCCAATTATTTTATTTAACATCAAAGATTATGGAAGGGCAGTGGTAGTCTAGTGGTTACAGCAAAGATCTTCCGTCCGAAAGGGCAAGGTTCGATTCCCAGTACCGTCTAAGACCCAATGAGTGCATGCGATATACGTGCATGTTAAATCTACTGAATGAAATGTCCTGTACAAAAGTCTTCGAGCAGGTACCATGGGTGTAATGGTTTGGAGAAAATTTCCTCTCCCTTCAGATGAATATCAAAATTAAGAGAGTTGATGCTCTGGTGAAGACATCTATTTGAGAAGCTTAAAACAGGATCGTACTTTCGCCTTCCTGGTGCTCTGATTAAGCAAAAGATGCACTATGCTCACTTAAATTCGCATAGCCAAAGGCATAGCGAGTTTGGCTTGCCCAATTATCAAAAGTAACAACCACTGATCTCTTTCCCATAGAGACAATTATCGACATTATTTGAAAAAAATTATTGATTTATCCCAACAATTGTTTATTGTTTTACAAACAATTCTATAGTATACCCAAGGAATCTTAATCAATCTTTGTCTCTCTTACTGCTAAATGGAAACCATTTTGAATGTTTTGCGGAACGAAGTGTTACGCAACCTTACAATGAAAATTTAAAATAATTATTCAATTAATTTACTATTTTAGCATTTTCTGCTTATATTTTCCATGTATAATACTTCTGTTATTATCAGATACTTTATTCTTGGAGCAAATATTTTCCTGATATTGAGCTTTTACTTTAAAAAATTCAGAGATTATTCTTTTTCGCAATACTTCAATGCATAAGAACATATTTTAGTTATTTGTAGTATCTGAAAATGTTTGATGGTTTTTACTAACCTCAGTCAATAAAACAAAAATGTTTTACATAGAAAATTCAAAAAAGCTTTGACAGATTTCTAATTTAATCTTTTGCTAAGGCAAAAAAAAAATCAATGGAGAAAAGTATTGTATTTATCACATTCTCTATTCAATAAATATTTGTTGAGATTTTTAATCAGAATTATAATAAATTAATAAAAGAGGAAAATGTTCTTATACCAAACAAAAGAAAACTTCTTTTTTATAACTTAAACATACTCTTATTTTTTATTCTGGCGATTCACATTTCCGGACAAAACGATGATTCTTCTAATTTACCTTTCACATTTTGCAACTATTTGTTATTTATTGTTTACACAGCTCAAGGGTTGTTTCTTGATATTAATTAAATAATCTAGTTTACTTAACAGCTGACAAAAGTTTAGAAATAAACAAGACTTCTAGACATCAATTAAATTAAACTGAAGCTCTTTATATTAGATTTTTAAAAATGCATGTATTACTCTATATACTTGTTCCAATAAATTGACAATTACTTTTGATTAAAAATATCTGGTGTAATTTTACCACATTTAAATTTTTAATGCATCTTAAAATAAATTTTTAACTAATCTAAAAACTAAGCGAACATTATATAATTTATATGAGGTTTATGCCGAAGATAAAGAATTTAATGACTTCATTATAAAAATAAGCTTTATATCGCTTTTATTAAATGTTTCTTAAAATTTTAAATATATTTTCGAAATTCAATCAGAAAAAGTATGTTCAGAATTCAAATTTTATGTCAGGCACATACATATGAAAAACATGAAACATAATTATTTATTTTGAAGAAAGTTTGCAACATGATGTACTTCTATTTTATATGATGTACATCTATCTATTGTGTGTGCGTATGTGTTATGATGCAGTTTTAATTCAAATAAACAGGAAAATAAAGTCCTAATTGATTTGCAGTTAATGTATGAATTTTAAAATCTAACTTTTTAATTAATACTTATTTTTTGGAATATTTTTCATTAATTAATTAATATTTAATTTTAACTAAAACTAAACAATATTTAATTCTTTCAAATAGGACTTACGAAATAATATTAGCATTAAATGTGGTTTATAGAAGAGATCAAAAACATCTGAAGTCTATTCAAAACAAAAATTTTATGATTTTACATGAACTGGTTAATAAATGGATGACAGAAAATATTATTACCCTGATGGGGCTGGCCGAATTTTATAAGAAATTGAATCATGCATAACTGTTTCTTAGGAAAATCTGCTAATTAAAAATCAATTTGTTGTTGAAAGAAACTTGTAATTCTTTCAACAAAACTGGATTATTAAACTCATATAAATTAATTATCTTATTTTAAGCAGCAAAATTTCCTTTTTTGCCACTTTCTATAATAACAACAAAAGAAACAATCATGCATTGAGAATGAGTTATCGTCTCATCCAAGTTTGACAAGCTGGAGTCACGGCCTACAAAATAATATTTTTAATCATGTAATTCATATCTTAACAGCTGAAAATTACTATGAGTATCTTTTTTAAATATTTTTCCCTATTTTAAATCTTAAAATGTTTTCATAGATTTTTTACCAATGGCGGGCACTTGAGTGACTAACCCTTCGCCACAACAAGGCCGGAAACTGCTACCCATTTGTCGCTACCCAGTGGGCACCTGTGAACCAAGTCACGGAGGAAAGCGAGTCGTGTTTCCCAAGCCACCACAAACCCATTTATAGGGTGGGCCACATTCAAACATCTTCTCAGAAGAAAGGAAAGAGAAACACATATCAAACAGAGAAATAAAGTAACATCCATGCCAAAAGCGTGATTCGAACCTGGGAGCCAGAGCTCAGGAGTCAGTATCGCTAACCACTCAGCCATCGGTCAGAATGATTTCATAGATAGATATCAGATATTTTTCAGTTTTTTGGAGGATTACAAAAGAGGTAATGGATAAAACACTCAAATTACCAAATAAGTCACGAGGATTGAAGTAGCTAAAACGAAACATAAAATCTCTCTTTTTAGTTACTTTTAATACACTACTGGCCATTAAAATTGCTACACCAAGAAGGCGACATGCTACAGACGTGAAATTTATACGAAAGGAAGAAGGTGCTGTGATATGCAAATGATTAGCTTTTCAGCGCATTTAGACAAAGCAGGCGCTAGTAGCGACACCTACATTGTGTTTAAATGGGGAAATTGTTCAGACGGTTCCTCATACACAAATTCCATTTGAACGTTGTTGCCTGTTGAAGAAAAGTTGTTCGCCTGGTGAAAAGTTGTTGTGATGCCTCGTGTAAGCAGAAGAAATGCGTACCAGCACGTTTCTGACTTTGATAAAGGTCAAATTGTAGCGTACCGGTATTGCGGTTTATCTTATCGCAATATTGCTGCTTGCGTCGGTCGACATCCAATGACTGTTAGCAGAATATGGAATCGATGGGTTCAGGGCGGTAATACGGAACACCATGCGGGATCTCAACAGCCACCTATCACTAGCAACCGAGAAGACAAGAATATTATCCGCATGGCTCTAATAGATCGTGCAACAACGTCACGAGCCGTGAGTCAAGAAACGGGGTCGTTTGGAAGACAACAAGCGTCTGCACGACCAGTTCGACGATGTTTGCAGCAGCATGGACTCTCAGCTCGTTGACCATGGCTGCGGCTTCCCTTGACGCTGCGTCATAGACAAGAATACCTTCAATGGTGTGATCAACGACGAAACTGGGCGCACGAATGGCGAGACGTCATTTTTTCAGGTGAATCTAGGTTCTGTGTACAGCATCAAGATGGTCGCATCCGTGTTTGGCGGCATCGTGGTGAACGCACACTGGCAGCGTGCATTCGTCATCATTATACTAGCCCATCACCTGGCGTGATGGTATGGGGTGCCATTGGATACACGTCTCGGTCACCTCTTGTTTGCACTGACGGTGCTTTGAACAGTGCACGTTACATTTCTGGTGTGTTACGACCCATGGCTCTACCCTTTATTCGAGCCCTGTGAAACCCTACATTTAAGCAGGATAATGACCGACCGCATATTGCCGGTATTGTACGGACCTTCCTTGATGCGGAACATGTTCGGCTGTTGCCCTGACCAGCACATTCTCCAGATCTTTCACCAATACAAAACGTCTGGTCAATGGTTGCCGAGCGACTGGCTCGTTACCAAACGCCAGTCACTACGGTTGATGAACTGTGGCATCGTGTTGAAGCTGCATGAGCATCTGTACCTGTACATGCAATCCAATCTCTGTTTGACTCAATGCCCAGGCGTATAACTGCTGTTATTACTGCCAGAGGTGGTTGTTCTGGGTACTGATTTCTCAGGATCTATCCAGCCAAATTTTTTGAAAATTTAATCACTTGTTATATTTCTAGTATAATATATTTGTCCAATAAATATCATTTTGTTATCTGCATTTCTTCCTGTTGTAGCAATTTTAATGGTCAGTAGTGTACTTCTAATATATTAATCTAATATCTTCACACTTATGAGAAATTAGGCTCTATATTTAAGCCATTGAGATTAAAGAAATTATCAAAAAAATGTAGTTTCAGTTTAATATTGAAAGAACATTATCGAGTCACTTGTATTCGATTACCAATAGACCTATCATGGCTATATTTGTGCTTCAATGATACTTCTTTCAGTTTAAATTATGTTTGAAAAGCTCGTCAAAGATCGACAGGGATTAAGATAGTATCCTAATCATTTTATTGATGTTTGGTGTTCATAACATAGATCGCCTTCCTGCAGATTTCCAAACAGTCAATAATGCAGTGGTGCTTGTTTCAGGTCAAACTGCTTATAAAGGATTTCTGGGTGTATGATAGTAGCTATAAAATGCTGAATTTCTAATCTCTTGGTAACTCCATACAATTTCTAATACAGAAATGTATATATCGAGAATGGAAATATTAGTCTTTCGTTCTCAAATGAAATGATAAATTGTGATAGATTTTCCCCATAATAGCTTATTGGCTTCAATATTTCTTAAAGATGTGGAAAAATCACTTTCTTAAGTATCTGAATAAAATGATATACTTAAAAACTACGAATTTAAATCCTAAAAAATACATTGATTTTTTGATTACATATTAATCGATATACTATTTTTAATAAAATAAAATTTGTCTAAAAAATATCATAGGCAAAGATGCAATATTTCAAAATGGTAGTGGACATAGTTTAGAGAAATTCGATGAGTAGTGTAAAAACGGGAAAATCATTGTAGAAAAACAAAACTGATGTTATCCATCATCATATTAATTAGTTGTCTTTTAAGTGATATCTACTGTTTTCTAAACAAGTTATAAATTTCTTAAAGACGAAAGGTGGATATATATATATATATATATATATATATATATATATATATATATATATATATATATATATACACCATTCATTTATATATTTAAAAAACAGTTTTGTTTGTTTGAAGGAGAATGAGACATTTTTTATAAATTTTCTGGCTTTAAAGTTGCTAAAATTTTGTCCAAGTATAAACTATCATCATTCCTGTTTAATATATAAATAAAATCTATGTTGTAAGAAAATAGAAACAATTTGCAAAGCATTTTGTATGACATAATTATACTAGAAGATTATTCTGTATTACATAATATTATACATTTATTAGAAAAAATATATACCCAATTTTTAACTGTGCAATTTTTAAATTTACAAAATTTCAACGTCTAAATGTAAGTTTACGCTATTTTTTTACATATTTTAGTTAATGTTTCAGTATTGCAGGAGAAATCAGTGGTTCATTTGATTACATGTGTGGTACATCTTGAATATCATTGGAAATATCTTACTATCAATTCTTTGAGAAAATTTCAGTTTTTCAAGAAACATATTTGATTTTCATTTTCCGAATTATTCCAAAGATATTTCTTAATAAATTTGGAAAATCAATTACTCTTTTTGGCAGCTGAAATTAAACAATAAAGAAACCAATCTATCCAGATTCAAAAATAAAACATTGAAATCAGGATATTTTGAAACGTGACAGATTTAACAATTAACAATATTGTTATTGGCAGAAATCAATCTTATAACAAAGGTTTGCATTATTATTTAGAAAAACAAAACTTTATTTATTTAAAATACAAATAATGATACGTGATTTCTAGTTGTTACAATTCGTTTTAATCATGAGGAGGAAACAGAACTCAGTGAAAGTAGTAGTATATTGTAAAATACTCCTTTGGAGTTCTATGTTATAGTAACTCAAATTAATTGCAACGTAATTAATCATGAGAAGCAATTTTTAAAAAGACACCAATCAAGAGATTAGACTTCTGGACATGGTAATTTTTCTTTTTGTTGTACTTTCTGTAGAGAATAGTCTGTACATATTATTCGTAAATAAATTTAACTATATAAATCTATAAATTTATTTTTTCCGACCAGTTTTTAGCTGATTTATTTTTTCTAGCAAACGTATTTTTGAATCAATAATAACTTGACTTATTTTAAATAATTTATCTCACGTCTGAATTTTGTTATAATCTGATAAAAATATTTTAGTTTAAATGTTAATATTCATCAAATTAAGCATTTATCGTTTTATCAATTTCTTAGCTGCTACAAAATCATTTCATCCATATTTTACTGCTTTTTTGGAAAGAGTTTATCATTCCTTCGTAAAGAAAACTTAATAAAAACAGAATGGAGTGATATTTCTTAAAGTTATAATTAAAATAATGTGTTTATACTTTATATATATATATATATACAAAAAAATAAGAAAATAATTCAATTGTCTTAAGGTTTCAATAAGGTTTACTTTCTTTCAAATCTCGATTTTTAAATTATTAAAAAAATTGATTTTATTTAAAGTTACTGAGAGTAAGGAAAAAAGTGTCATTTATATCACTACTAGTATTGAAATTTCATAATCTCATTCATTTCTTTAGTAAGCAAAAAGTTATTAAACAAACTATTAAGATTTCCTCCATATGTTAATTACGCTATTCCTTTTGCAGTTTTCTAATAGCTAACAAATTATATCACAAGGAATTTTTCTAAGCTAAGATAAACTGTTTAATATTTTAAACAAAGAATAATGCAAATAAATTATGTTATTTTCTTTTTTATTTTTAATTAGTTGTTTATTTGTTCAATATTTGTTCTTTATAACGGAGCGTGTAAATTATATTTTGGATCCTTACTTAAGCAAAATGTATACCCTTCACAGTTCAATTATTTGAACTGTGAAGATTTTTCCAATTTCAAAATACTGTGCCTCTTTTACTGAATATTTAAATATTAGTTCTAAAATTAATAGTTTTAAATACCTTTTTCTTAAAATTTTTAAGCATGCATAAATTAAAAATATCGTTTTTACACATCGTACACAAACAGCTTTAATAATTATTATTTCTAAAAATTTTTAAATAATTTCTAAAAGTTTGAAAAAGATTCTCGCTTTTATTTGTTACGAAATTACTAAAAATAATCAAAGGCAATTTTTTGTTTCATAATACATCCAAATGTTGCCTAAGGACTTTATTGAATTTATTCAAAATTTAATTTTTAAAACACATAGCATTTGGATGGTTTTTATAGTTGTTAATTTTAAAAATAAAAATATTTGGAGAAATATCTATGTGTTATGATACTAGCATCAACAAATATATATTTCAATCTGTAAGATAAATATAATATCAACAATTACTATTAATATTTTTTAAAAATTGCTTGACATTTTTTATAGACACTGAGAAAATAATAATAATACACTCCTTCCAAAAGTTAAGCAGGAAGATGTAAAATGCAAAAAAATCAATTAATACTGCTTTGATTGACACAAAATTCGGAAGTGAAGTAGCATATATGTATATTTATACATAAAATAAAATCCATAATTATATACAAAATGAAAACAATATTAAATTTTGTAAGTTATTAGATAATGAAATACTTGAGCTTTAAGCAGAATTATGTCTAAAGTGAAAATAAACAATATAGAATGAAAACAAGGACATTAATAGAGCATGTAATCCCCCTTTATCTGTATACAAAGTTTACACCTTGTGACCATGCTTTTAATTAGGTGGTCAAACACCGCAGAATTAAGTAATAGCCATTCTTCTTGTAGAGCAGTTTCTAGCTCAATAAGAGTTGCTGGATGTAGGAAATTTAAAGATACAGCACGGCCGAGAGCATTCCAAATATTTTCATTGGGATTAAGGTCGGGCGAATATGCTGACCACGCCATAAACGCAATCCCTTCACTCTCCATGTAGTCTTTGACGATGTCAGCTCTACGGGGACGTTCGTTATCATCCATTAAAACAAAATTAGGGCCAACTGCTGTAGCGCACAATCTCACAGTGGGTTCTAGGACTTCATCTCGATACCAAACAGTCGTCTCAGAACCCTGTTTAACGATGTGCAAATCGGTGCGGTATCCTAATGAAATCCCTGCCCACACCATAATGCTTCCGCCTCAGAATGCGTGGTGTTTTGGGGCTGGTTGCGTGTTTCTTGTTCACGCCATATCCTTATACGCTTGTCATCTAGCTCCAATCCTTGAGTGACCGGCTACGGGCCTTCGGACAACTGTCTGTGAGGTTTGGAATTGTTGCCATAAACGGGAAAATACAGAATGATGAACGCCGAAGAAAAGATCTGAGATCGATGGTCCTACTTCAATGCAACCAACAACATGCCAGCGCTCTGAATCTTCCATTCGTCTTCTGGAACTCATAGAAACACGTATGTCTTGAAAGTAAACTGTACGAAAGTTTTAAACACCTTCTATCAGCACTTACACAATGAACTTCTGTAACCCTTCATAAAGCTGGTATCTTATAAGACTGG
Organism: Latrodectus elegans; assembly: GCA_030067965.1. Taxonomy (NCBI): domain Eukaryota; kingdom Metazoa; phylum Arthropoda; class Arachnida; order Araneae; family Theridiidae; genus Latrodectus; species Latrodectus elegans. The sequence continues at coordinate 9,735,863 of CM057816.1, forward strand.
CCTCTGCATATTTCTTGACATGAAAGCGCGAATGGCTGTTAAGTAAAATATTTGCATACTTCTGTCTACCTCTGCAGCGATTTGCATCCTTTTCAATTCTGATTAGCTTCCGGAAATTAGCATTTTCTTCTTCTTGCTTAATTTTTGGAAGAAAGTGTATTTCTTCATTTTTCATTGATAAAAAATGTTATTAACAAAAATAGTAAAAAATTTCATTTCTTTGCAAATACTTGACTTTCCGAAATAGATCCAGTAATAATTTAAAATATAAATATATTAAAATAAAGTTTCTATATTTAATTATGTGACTGCTTCTGCCCTCTTTGAAAGTTAAATTTATTCTTTTATTATTCCATAAATTTGAAATACGTTATTTATTATCATAATTTGAATTATAAAAGAAATAGTGTCTCAGCAAGCAGATAATTCTAAACATTCACTTATTATTATTATTATACATTTATGTGGTTTTTGCCTTATTTTGTATAATAATATATGCAATTTTTGATATTTTAGTAAAACTTTAATAAGAGATATAATTCAATAATAAATATTAAAATGTGACAGTTAAGTTCACATTTTATTCAATTCCGTGAAGTAACAGAATAAAGGAATTTTAATACATAATTCCTAATTATTTTATTTTACAAATTTAATCAAATTTTAATACTTAAATTAATTAGTGATAATACAAATTAGGGAACACATAACTTGTTTGTCCAAACAAACAATTTGCAGGGATTTTTATGACACCTGAAACAATATTTTATAAAATTATATCTCATTTGTAATACCAAATGTAATTGCAAATACTTTTAACTCATAAAAAAACTAGCATATTTGTAATTAATTTATTTCATTAAAATAAAATTTAAAAATCTTTTACAACACAACAACTATTTGTCTTTGCAAATTTTATACTTATTTTTACCAAGTTGACTGATTAAAAAGACACAAGATACATAAAATTAAATTTAGTTTCAAATGTCATAGTTTTCTAAGTAAACATTTAATTCATATTTATTGTAAAATAAATAACTGAAAAACATTTAGGTTGCTAATATTATCTATATTGTGATAAATCGCGCTAATTATAATACAAGTTAAACTATGAATATAAAAATCCGGTTGTTATTTCTCCATTACTGCAGTATAATTACGAAAATACTTATTTTGTTATTATTAAAATATCATTACACAATAAACAGGAAAAAAACTAAAATAAATCCGTACAAATTTATTTTTGGATTGTGACATTTCTTAATGGGAATAAGAGTTAAACTACGAATTTAAAAGTTAGTTTTTATTACTTTTACGATATTGGTGTATAATTCGTAGAATATCTTCCTTTGTTATAATTAAAGAGACATTTCAATAAACAAGAAAAGACTAAAATTTATCAATTTTATATTATGACGAATCTCTAATAATATTGTAAGTTAAACTATGAATACCAAAAACAAGTTATTGTTATTTTTTTATAATACTTCAGTCTAATTCGGAGAATGACTTCTTTCGTTGTAGTTGGAAATATTTCAATCAACAGGAAAAAAAATTAAAATAAATCATTTTTACAAATTCCTTTACTATGATTTTCCTCAGCAGACATGTAAAACCAAAATAATAAAGTTATTGAAGCTTTTTGGATAAAAAAAAAGGAAACTGAAATTAATGTAAGTACCGAGTAATCCAAAAGTCAGGACGAACTTTAAAAAAAATAATTAGAAAACGAATGAAATTACAAAGATATGTTTTGCACCAAGCGGATAAAAATGAAACCGGGTTTTGTGTAACAACAAATAATATAGTTTTGTTGGTGACCAACAGATGTCACTGTGAGAACTTTTGCTGTATGATTATGAAAATTAACAAAGGATATAAAAATTAGCAACTGCAGCAGGTGATAGTAGTCGAAGCTTACATGAATGGAAATGCTGCCCATGGTTTAGAAAGCCCTCTTAGTTAAACTGTATTATAAAAATTCGGAAAGTACCACTAAGACATTACGAGCATATCGCGACGTGAAAGGTATGCGAAATAGCAAAAGACCAATAATGACTTCTGCATTGAACAAAATGATAAAGAAATTTGAAGCTTAAAGTTCATTTTAGCGTCACATCCAAGAAGTGGATGTCTTTCAATTGCCGTTGCTGTTACAACGACTGTAGAGCTGACGGTATAATCCATGTCGACGCGACGTGGGGAATGCGGGGCCTGAGATGTTTCCATGTAGACAGGAATGTCATATGGAAGTGTCTGGCGAGCACTGCGAATAACTCTCAAACGATATTCCTAAAAGTTGCAACATAACCGAGACTGAAATCTCCTGACCCATAGATTTTATGAATTTGGTATTCACTAAGATGCACAAGCAGAACCACTGGCTGCTCGCTTTGCTTTGGACAGATGAAGCGTATTTCACATTTTTTACCGCTGATAACACCCCCAACTGCCACGTGTGGACCATAGAAAATCCACATGCATTAGTTCACGCACCCTTGCAGTAGCCTAAAATGGCATTCTGATTTGACTTCACTGCTGATTTCATAATTGTCCTATTCTTTTTCCAAGAAGTCACACATACGGGTTTCAAAACACTTTCTGTCACTAGTCAGTGGTATGCAAGGCTATTACAGAGCAACATTATTTCTGAACTGCAAGTGAAATAGGCATTTCAAACAGTCACCTTTATGCAAGATGGAGCATCACTTCACATTGTTGTGCAACGTCTGCTACGCTCAACACTTAAGAAGGATTGTATTATCATGCATGACGTTTAAGATTTCCTCATCTGACACCTTGTGACTTTTTGCTTGGAGAATTCTTGAAGTCAAAAGTGTACCACGATCAAAATATCACTAGCAGCATTGAAAGATTCCATCCGCCAAAGTATACTTGTCATAATGAAAGAAATGCTACTAAATGCAGTGAACGGTGTAGTGACTCGTCTCACCACTGTACTTCTGAAGGATGGACAGCTAATTGAAAATTTACTGTAGTGTTAATTAACTGTAATTAAGCTAAATTGTAAGTTGTCAACATTTTACCATTTGTAAATCATGATTTGGTAAAAAGAAAAACTATAGTACTATCCGTTGGTCGCCTACAAAAAGTCACTTTTCATTGCCGTTTGGTGTAAACCGTATCTTTGTAACTAGATCGATTTTGAATTATTCATTTTTAAAGTTCGTCCTGAACATATAGAAAACTAAAATTAAAGCGAATCGTGTATTTAATTAACACCGTATTTTGTCTTTAAATTTTAATAATCAATTCGTGCATTTAAATTGCCTGCATCATAGTTTATAAAATAAACTGTCTTCACATGTAAATGGGAATCTCTTTTGTGTTAATGGATATCTGCGTTTCAATGTGTACATTATATATAAAATATGTCGTTTCTAAAAATTTAAAAATGAAAGGTAATTATACAAATGAAAAAAGTACTTCAAATATGTATATTTTAAAATGAAGTCATTCAAAATGACAAATAATAAGCAATATCTTAAAATCAGAGAAATTAGTCAACATATATTTTCAAAAGAAAATGAAAGAAAAGATAACAGCAATTAAAGTTTACAAGGAAAAAAAGAAGAAAAAGAAAAAAGTAAGATAATTGTTCTTTTGCGTGCAAGAAATTTCTATTTCTATTAAAGGAACACATTTGAAAGTATTTCCAACCATAAAACATCTTATCGCTTGCTCAGATAAAATTTTATGCTGACCATTCTTTGAGTTCTTATCAGAATTGGATTTGTTGTTTCATTTGAACGGTAAAGAAATAAAAAAAGAGACTCACCATTTGAGGTTTTATTCACCAAGCATTTCACAAAAAATAGCTTTTTTATAGTTTGAAGGAATCAACTTGAATTATGTATGATAAAATTTCTGTAAGCATAATTTTTAGTAACATTTAACTAAATTGGTCTTTGGGGAAGCAGAAACATACTTGTTATTTTCAATCTGTTTTCATTATGTTACTCATTTTGAAGAAAATGTAATTCTGTATGTAAATCAACACTTATGTTGGGAACTTGCGCATTTGCTTTAAACGATGAAACGTTTTAAAATTTATTGCATTTTGTAATTTTATAAACATCATTATAGTTTCTAACTAAAAGTTCTTATTGTGAGAAATACGTTTATGACGCTAAACTTTATATCGTATTGTAATAAATAGTATCATAAATGGAAGTTCAAAAACAAAAAAAGAGTTTTAGTATTTTTATTGAATTAATAGACATTTTTGAGAACATTTACCTTAAAAAACCAAACTTTTTAAAATTTATTGACTTTTGAAACGTTAAAATGTAATTATTATTGTTTCTAACCAAAATTTCATATTGTAAAAAATAATCTTGTAGTCCTAAACTTTATATTGAATTGTAATAACTATTTTTTCTTAATTGAAAGTTCAAAAACAGAAAACAATTTTGTATTTGTATTAAAATGCTTGATTTTTTTTTAATTCACATAGTACTAAAATTATTTTTATTTTAAATAAAGTAAATTATTTTGCATAATACATATTGATAAATTTATAATTTTCAAATAAAACTTTTTTCACACATATTTGTCAATCTTAAAGTCTTGCTAACTAATCAGTATGAGGAAAGACGATTATGTTATTCAGAATTTTTTGATAATAGAATGGAAAGTTAAAATATTATGAAATTTGAGTTTGATATTATTAACTGCATAAACCGTTTGTTAGCAACTCCTTTTGTTTGTTTCGATTTTAATTTTTGATTAATATATAACAACATCTTATAATAAAATTCATTATTGTTTTCCCAATTTCTGATAATGTTTTGTAAATGATTAAACTTGCTACGTACATATCTATTTTGGGTCAATAAAAGCAGTACATCAAACATAAAAACATGAATAGTTATAATATTGAAAAATATGAAATTATTGCTCATAATTTACAAATTGTATAACAAATTTGGAACTTTAAATTTTGTTTCATAGTTTCATGATTAAAAATAAAAAGCCCCATAAGTATTATTTAATTATATAAATCAAAAAAATCCCAAGAATGTTTTACTACAATGTCTGTAGTTTTATGAATTGAAATTAAAAAAAAGCGCTCGCGCTTTTACCAAATAATAGTACTTTAATTTGAAGATCTTAGTTTTTTTCTTTTTCATCAACTATTAATCCATGTGTAACAAAAGTTACGTTTCTACTTTCTTCATGCATTTCATTGGTGGTATATTTTTCAGAATTTTCCAGGTCTGTTCTATAAATTTAACTAAATGCAGGTTATTATTCATGATAAATTTTCCCATAAGCAAAAATAAATAGGATAAGACTAAAAGGTAGCTTTATCAGATCGGCTTTCTGTAATATTAAATACTATGCGTTGTGTCTATCAGTGGTAAGAGTGCCTGACTGTGGATAGGGAGTCCTGGGTTCGAATACCAGTTCAGGCATGGATGTACTTTCTTTCTCTGTCTATTATATATCTTTCTCCTTTCTTTGTATGAATGGGTTGTGGAATGGTTTCCTACCCTATAAACGGATACCTATGGCTTGTGTGTACCGACGATGTTGAACTCCACACCAAAATATGGTTCAGTTGGAAAAAGGAGTAGCGCACCCCAAAATGCCAGTCTTATTGACACAAGACAACAGCAGCATACGTTATCTATTTCAAAAAAAATCAATCGCAAAAAACGTTATGGCGTTTTTGTTTTCACTTCAAATAAAATTTCATTGTTAAACTATTTACTTTTTTGCCTTAAAATATCTCATAAAAATATTGATAAAATTGTTTAGCAAATATCTAGTATAAGTACCATTTTAATTAAATTTACATACAGCAAAACTTTTTTCTATTAAACTATGATTTAATTTTTCAGTCATCTTGGATTACGATATCCTTCTTAGGCTAGTAAACACATTTAAATAAATATAATAATAATGAATTGAAATGGAAAATTTGGAAGTATTAAAACATCCTAAATTTGTCATCAAATTCAATTTTGCTCCTGGTAAAATATTTTTTTAAGATTCTGTTTGTCAAAATTAATTTTTATATGACTTTTAAAATTAATAATCACAATCAATAAATGCAATTATTCTATATAGTTTGATTTTAAACTTAAACAAAGTAACCTATTGTATCTCAGGATAAAATATGTTTTCATATTTATTTAAATATAATGATATATATTTAATATGAAAGGTATAAGACTAATCAATATCACAATTACTGCTCAAATTTTACAATAGTGTAATCAATTTTACCGAACATGACAATGTTATTATACACTCTAGATTATGAATTAAAAACCCGAGATCAATATTTTACTAAACTTTGTTTTTGCTCAGATAATACTTTAGAGCCTTTACTCTACATACTTCTGGAGTGCAATTATGTCCAAGGAATACAAATTATTAGCTAAGACATTTTAGATCTTTTAATTTATTTGGAAGAAGAGATTGATGTTAGAATGCGTTTTAGATGTTAGATCTTCAGCCAACCGGGATTCGAACTCACTCCTTTCGATATTGAACATGGTGCCCTAACCCACCAGGCCACCGTGGTCTATGGAAAGAGCCATGGTAGCCTAAGGGTTAGGGCATCTTATAGGATCCGGAAGGACTGCATTCAATTCAAGTTGCTGCGAAAGACTCACCGAGTACATGCGATATATGTACTTGTTAAATCAGTGGAATTAAAAGTCCTGTAATCGGTCGTTGAGCAATTACAATGGTGTAATGGTCTGGAAAAAATTTTATCCTGGAAATCTTGGAAATTGGGAGAGTTGATTCTCTGGTGGGGCCATCTATTGGAGGAGTATTACAGTAAAGACGTACTTTCACCATCCGGATGTTTTAGTTAACGAAAGACGTACTTTTTTGCCTTAGTTTCGCATAGCATGACTTATCCAAGTGTCATAAATAACAACAGCAGTAAAGAAACAGATAAAGACTAAGGTGCCCATAATGACAAAAACTAAGCATAGCAGTATCACAATGTTGTCTTTTCAATTTGTTAAAAAAAAAAAAAACAAAAAAAAACAGATGTTTTAATTGCACTTAATTGAAATAAACATAGAAAATATATAAGAAATGCTTAAATATCTGTGTCAATCAATAAGAAAAGAAATTTATAAATAATAAAAATTGCTTACTTTAAAGTCAAAATGGAAGTTCATGATAGAGCTTTCAAAATATTGTTAGCAACAAGACTTTTTATTATTAAAATATGTAATATTAAATATTTAAATAAAACTTAACTCAGTGCATTATTCAGTAAATTGCTAATATCATATTTAAGCAATGAGAATAAATTTTTCTACCAAATAAAAATTCATTATATTTGAATCAGGAAAATATTTTCAAATGTCTATTTATCTTCTGAAAATTCATAACTTCAAAAATTTTATTGGGTATGCATTTACGCTCAATGTTTATATGCGTAAGCATATTATATATCAATCATTACAACATTCTAAAAATTATTCAAAATTTATGAAGCGTAATCTGCTCATAATTCATTTTCCAATATGGAACGACTCTAAAATCGATATAAAGAGCAGTAATTGCCACTTGTTTTCATGTATTGTTTCTTTTCTTCATATATGTCAAATGCAGAGAACAATTCATGAAATAATTAAATTATCGTATTGAAAAATCAATAGAGGGAAAACGACTTTTGCTGTAATTTGGGATATTTTAAACCTAATTTTCTACATGGTTTGCTATATCCTGAAAATCAGCATTTTTAATATTCTGCTCAAAAATATATTTGAGTATTTCTAGTTTTATCTATAAATAAATTATGATTATTATCAATCTGATGAATACATTTTAGATTCATTTTATTCTATGTTTTAACTTGATTTAAATTACGTAAAATAATTGTCATTAAAATACGTAAAATTGCTATAAATAAGGAAAATAAAACCAATTTTGGTATAAAATTTTAATAAACATTTTAAATTTTTGTGTATAGTTAGTAAATGCGTAAAACAAGAATTAAATTAGTTAATTCCTATGATAAAAATATTATTTGAATGATATCTTCACTTTGCAATTTTATTGGAAGATTTATGTTAACTAAACGTCTCATTACTCAAGATTTTTTTTTAATATTTTAAACAAGGAAAATAAAAATGTTCTTAAAATTTTATTTCGAACTGCAAGCACATTCCTAAATTTTAAGTATAAAGATACGAATCACAATGTAATGATCCTCTCATTTCATTTTAGCGAAAATATTCAATTTTGTCTTATGCTTTACTAATTTTTACTTTAATGTGTATTTAAATTAAGAAATAACAACATATTGCACAGTATATGTTGAATTATCTTTCTTACATATTTTTTCCTCGCATATTAATGTTTTACAGTAATAATATATTTTAAAGACTAAAAAAATAGGATTATATTTCTGATTGATAACGAAAAAAAAATTTAAACTTTAATAGTTCATATCGGATAAATCAATAAAACATTCCATCTTCTGTAATTTTAAGAAGTATTTTACTAATTAAATAGATTTCAATTAAAATATGTGTTGGACACAGAATAACTCTTTTACCCTCTTATCAACAAACGTTCGTAAAATCTTAAATTCTCATAATTGATAAGTCTCCATGCTTAAAGTCTTAAGGAAATGTAAATGCAAGTTTTCAAGCAATAAATAATATGCAGTACACATACTGGAGCTCAAAAAGCAGAAGATATTATTTTACTTTCAGAAAATCAAAATATATAAAAATAGATGCACTTTAATTTTCTTAAATTTTTAGTTGATCAATTTTATCGTAGTAATTTATTAGTAGTTGCTTATCAATGCAATTATAATTAATTCAATTTAATTAAATTAAAAATATGATCCCCCAAAACACATTTCATATTTTCACAAATTCGTTACTTATTATTTTCTTCATTAGAGTTTTTACAAACAAATTTTCTTGAAAACTTTTTGGTTATTTTCGATAGTTTTCATAAAAATTTCTTTTTTATTATTTTTAAACATAAATGTCTATAAATGAGGACATAAAATTTGGATATATGAAATACGCTTATCAAAAACGTTCGAAAAATCGTATTCTTTTTTTTTAAGAAAGAAATGCGATTTTACACTTAATTTAAGGCTAATTATCAGTATTAGGCATGAGCTTTGCCTATATACTCTAAAAGAAAACAACATTCCTACCCCTAATATTCTTTTGTTTCTTAATTACTCATAAAAATATCAGTTAAAAATATTTTATATTTTACTTTAAAACATACCTCATTTATTTATTTTCAAACAACTCTCTTAAATTTATCCTAAGAGTTATGCATAAGGTTAAAAGAAAAAAGAAAATCTATAAACGCCAATTTCTAAAATAGAAGTCTTTAAAAAAACGTTAATAAAAACAAATACTTTCTTCTGAAATGTGCGATTAATAATCTAGAAAACTAATTTCAAAGAGAAATATATTTAGTTTTCTTTACAATAAGAAATCAATAAATTAAACCGCTTTTTCTTTTCTTAAAACATTTGCTTTTTTGTTCTTACTCCTTTCTTTCCCTGTATTCCTTGCAAAGGTTTTTTTATTTTACCCAGCGGTGACATTTTCAAATGAATCATGAGTAATTTTAATACAGTTTATAAATTTTAAAATTATTTCCGTATGATTTATCTTTAATGATTTTTTAGCATAAATTAGAAATTACCATCAAACAACTTAATAAAACGTAGTTAATTTTATTGTTTATTTTCATAAGCTTCGGATTTCATTTAGAAATATGAGCGTGCAAAATCGTTTGTATTTGCAGTAAAAATGGTTTTCTCTTTCCTTATTCTAAATTTTATAAAGTTTTCAGACATTTTCTGAATATTAAATTCAAAAGGCCAATATGATTCAATTTGTGGGCATCTAATTTCAAAGATTTCCTCATCATATTATCCAATATAAATATCATGATCTGGAAATGAATTGGTAGCACACGTCTACCATTCAAAAATTGATAGAACTAGTATAGATTCAAAGTTAATATAATGGATATAATAGGTAATAAATTCAAAGTTAATATAAGTAATATAATAGGTAATAGATAAAATATTTTAAAAGTTAATTTCTATATTTTAGAAGAAAAATTATCATTTCACTGTACAAACTTATTTGTCACAAAAATGAGTAAATCTCAAGTCGCATATTACATATATCCCTTAATCTTTTTTATTGTTTCAATATGAATTCCATATTATGTATGGCATCAAAGATGCGACAAGTTTAAGTCTTATTCCTATTTTTGAGACATTGAAATTCTAATTAGGAATCACACTTTTATCTTTTATAAATCAAAACAACAGTATGCTATTCATTCAAATAACATTTTCAATCCTTTCCTATAGTTTCTACATTATTATTGAAGATAATAAATTTTCAGAGAGAAAAAATAATAAATAAAAAGAAGAAAACTTATTTAAAATGCCTTAATATAAAAGAAGCTTATTTATTTAACGAATAATTTTCATTGCGCCAAATCTTTTATAGTTAAGTTTCGCATAAAAATAAAATTATTTAAAAAGTAATTTCACAAATCATTCATCCAATATATTCAATAACAGTTAATTACAATTATATTCTAATTTCCCTTATCGTTATTAGTCCTTACTCAAAAAATAAACTTAAATTTTCTCCACTATTAGCTGACTATATAAAGGAGACACTACAGGAAGAATATTAAATTATCGATTTTAGAAATTATATTATATTATGATAAATTTCAATAATATTACAACTATCCAAGAAAATATTTCATATAACTTCACAATATCTTATAAAGAATAGTTTTACATAGAGTTTTTAATGAATAACCATAAAAAATCTACGTAAACAAAACTCCAAACTCGATAACCGTAACTGAAAAAATATTTTGCAACACTAAATAAATAGAAATTCTGTTTGTTTGTTTTTTTTATTTCCTCGACTCCATTACATTCTTTGTGTATTAAAAAAATTTTGATATTATATAACATAGGTAAAATTTTAATTGCACTGCTTAATTTTAATTAAAAATTTATTTTTAAAGCATAAATAAATATTTTAAGTATCCGATTTCTAAATAAGGATATGATTTTAAAATTTTCTTTGAACCTTTGCAGAAAAAAATCGTTATAAATTCTTTTAAAAAAGCTGCAAAAACTTTTCTTTAAAAGAAAATAAGTCCTTAAAGATTTTTCATAATAAATACATCAAATAATGTTGAAACGTATGTTTGAAATGATTATGAACACTGCATTTTTAATTACTTACTAATTAAAATAAAGTACTAAATAATTAAAAGCTTGAGTTCAAATGTATTGGATCATTTAAACATATAAAAATGGATATTAAGAAGTTTTTAAAAAAAATTATTTATCTATGTGCACAAACAACCATACAAAAAACAATTAAAAGGCAAAACGCCTTTAAGCAGTATATCTGTCAAAAGTGAGAAATTGAAGACAATCTTATTTAATGTTCTTTGGTTTTCAAGAGACAAAAATAATCAGAAAACTATGAGCTCAATCGACTCAATCCTCTAACTTTCAACATAGTCCAGTCCGAGGAACAGAGAGAAAAGGGAGAGTGTCATCTTCTACCCGAAAAAGCCGTAAATCCTGCTTAAGTGAAGAAGCTTTTACCTTCAGTCAACTCCGATTTACCCACCTTATCCAATAAATAGCTTTTCACAAAGAAGTTCTTGCTGTTTCTCTTATATATTGCAGTAACATTTAGCATTACTTCGTCTTTTATTCAAATTCAAAGTATAAACCAATTCTTTTGGGTGTTACATTTTTCTTAATAATATAGAAAATTACTTTATTCGTTCTTGTCAGAAAAATTACATTTAATGTTTAAATTTAAATTTTAATCATTAATAATTACCAGACATCCCCCCATTGTCTTATAAATGATACAACACAATAAAATATCGAATAAATCGAGAGAGGAAATTTTTTATTTGTAATTTTAAAAAACAATTCGTTATTATTTGTCCTTTAAAAATACGAGCAAATAAAATAAATGAAATAAAAATTCTGGATTTTGATGATACAGCATAGACAATATCGACTTATCGAAATAATTACCAAACAATAATATATTTTTTATAACTGGTAAAATTTTAAAAAGTCTATTTCTCATTTTAACATAGACGCGGGAACTTTGAATACAGTGTGAATAGACATTACACATTTATTAATGCTGTGTCTTAAACTATTATAGTTGAATGAAGCTTTATTCAACTGTATTTATTAACTATATATATATATATATATATATATATATATATATATATATATATATATATATATATATATATATTGAACATATGTTGAACATTTCCTTTCAGAAAAATATACTGCAACAAATTAATAAAAATACAAGAAATAATAATTAAAAGAAATAATCTCAAGGTTTGAAAACAGATGCTTAATGTCAAAATATTTCATTTCATTATTTAGCTTTTATAATGACCATTATTCAATCATTTTTTCCGACTTTTTAAAGTTACAGAATTGTTTGAAACAGCATTAATAATTCAGATGAGAAAGTAAAATTTCTTGAACCTTAAATTTGTTTCGTAAAATATAAAGCATTATCAGAAGGAAAAAAAACAGGTCTCAATATGTGATATAAATATGTGTGTTGTTACTAGATACGCTTCCCTGTACGCTCTCAGGACTAGATACGCTTCCCTGTATCTAGGTCTGAAGTGGATTCCACCATTTAGATAGAAGCAGCCGGGTGGAGTCTTCATGAGCTTGGAGCAGGTACCAAGCTAAAGACCCAATGTCACTACCAGAGATATCACTTTACTTGGAGGACATTGAGACCAAGCCCAATTTTATATGTCCCAGTCACCTTCGGTTAAGCCGGAATTCAAATTCACTACCTTCCAATAATGTTAAGAAAGCTCAAACCAACCAAGCCACCGCCGCCAAATATGTGTGTCTAGGTATAAGTATACATAAATAAATTTGAAGTTTTTATATTATGCACGCATATACCTGCTTTTAGTGTGTATGCCAGTTTGTGTGTATGAAAGCGAATACTTTGTAAAGATAATAACTGTATCTGCTTGCTGTTATTTAATAATTCCAGAAAGACCTGTTGATAAAACTGTGTTTATGAAATGAAACGCATTAACAGTGCTCTTTGATTTAAAAAGTAACAGAAATTATGCTTCGAAATCTTGAATATTAATTATGATCAGAAATTTTAATACAAAATTTTTCGCTTGTGATAAAGCTGCACTAGGAAAAATAATGCGCTTTACGCTGATGGTAAGTAGTCATTAATGTGTGATACAGGCACTCGGAGAAGCAAGAAATAATCACTTATCAGATTTTCCAGTGCGTTAATTATTACTAGAAACTGAGCAATTCATTAAAGATATTGCAGATATTCAATGAAGGCTAAAATGGTTTTAAGACATTCCCCAACCATTTTCATTGGACAATTTCCATAAAGAAGTTAGAGCTATAGAATTCATAAGAAACAATTTTGAGACAACTGGTAATTATGTTATTCTAACGAACACAAGAAGAAATCTTCAAGATTTCAACTTATTATTATCAAGGATTTGGAGAGTTGTAATGTATCCCGCATCACAATTACACTGTTGCCCACCATAAATGCAACATCCCGAAGGAAGTATGCAAATAACATGAAATTTACAACATGCATTGGTGGAGGTGAGATATGCAAATGACTAGAATTTCAGCGCAGACTCACATCATGCTGTCCTATGGCGTCTCTTCAAAATGCTAATTAAGGTTTAAAGATTTCGACTATTTCCAGTTCGGAAATATTATTTTGCTTGTGCTTTTCTGTTTAAAAAAACGATCAATTATACCTCTTAGAAAAGCAAAACGGTGATCATTTTTGATCAAGTATTCGAGTTCAACAGAGAAAGGATAGTGGCTTAACGAGATTGTGGATTATCTTTCAGGGAAAACGGTAGACGTGTTGAACGAAACTAAACAACTGTAATGCGGATATGTGGTCTCTGGATGCAGGAGGATACGACTGGCCAACGGGTTGTATCGCATCCACCTCAGTGCACCACTTCATGTGATAACAGACAAATTGTGCGCATGGCAATGACGCAACATGAACCATATCACAGCACATTCAGTCTGTAACTTATCATCTATTGTCTGCGCGTAACATTCGAATCCGTCTACGGCAGAGTTATCTGTCGATAAGATGTTCATTGCTCGTTTACCCTTGACGCAGAACCACAGACGTCTCCACCACCAATGGTGCTATGAAATAAGGATATGGACGGTAGAATGCAGACAATAAATGAAAGAAGGAATGTGGACGGTAGAACGGATTTAAACTGTCTTTATTGGCGAGCACTACTGAAACTGTCTGCAACACTACGATGGATTCTCATTCGAGTCTGAAAACCCGTGGAAAGAGGAAGTTGAACAGCTCCTTTATGCACCGCCACACTGGTCTTGCACCAGATATTATGGTATTGGGCAGCATTAGATATCGCTCTCCCACTCTTCTAGTACGCAATGCCAATATTTTAAACAGCTAGCACTACATCTCTGAGATGTTGGATCCAATTGTCATTCCTTACTTTCAGACATGCTCACAGTCATATTTCAATAGGATAATGAGCGAGCACACCAGGCACGCATTGTTTAAGTATTCTTCGTCAATTGCTAGATTTAATTACTTCCCTGGCCGGTTTGCTCTCCGGATCTTTTTCTGATTGAAAACATGTAGTCCAGATTGCTCAAGGATTTACCCAGATTACATCCCCAGCTGCTACACCAGATCAACTTTGGCAATGTGTAGAAGCTGCTTGGTCTTCTGTACCCCAAGAACACACCCAAAATCTCTTTTAATCAGTGCCGAAGCGTGTGGTAGTGGTGATATGCAACAATGGTGGCTATTCTGGATACTGATTTTAGCCGGAACCACAATTCACAAAATCTATAAATTAAGTTAATACTTGGTCAACCTTGTTATCTGCAAAATAAATTTTGTTGCGATATCTCTAGTCTTACTTGGTGTTGCAATTTGAGTGTCCAGCACTGTGTTTAAAACGTGTAAGACAAAAAGTTCAGCCGCCTGAGTACTGTCTAGTTTAAATAAATAATCAACATGTAAAAAAACTTGTACCACGTAGCAATGAATCATCAAAGTACCTGTAGCAACAAAATTTTCATTTAGTACTCAAACAAATAAAAATCCTAAAAATATACTCCTATATTATTAGCACTTAACATTAACTGCTGCTAAACATTAATGCGTTATGATAAGTAGATCTATGAATAAAAATCATATAAAACTCTTTTGATATAAACAATTTTTGAAACAGTTTGCAAATTCCACAGTTCATTCTCAGCTAATTTTCTCTGAATAGAGTCAACGAATTTATGCAATAATTAAATGTTAGCAGAAAAGGTTAATACATTATCTTAAACGATTTTTAAGTGTATTATTTTCGAAAGTATCGAAGGCTGGGGAAAACCTAAAATCTTCAATGATTTATTTGGGCTTAGTCAATTCAACGTTTGGTAATCACTGCATTACACCATCATCATCTTCAAATTATAAACCAACAATATTTTAATAGAAAAAATTTTTCCGTCTTAAATTTTTACAATTATTGTACAGCTACTTTTTAACGCCACTAGATAAGTCTTTAAAGTACGTTATTTTCATTACGTTCATACGTTTATTTTCATTATCCGCCTAGTAAATCAGGCTATAAAAATCCCTATAACTGAGAATAGAAAACTCATGCCTCTCACCTATGTGAAATGCAAAATTAACTGAAGTGGTGTTTCAATGCCTATGGAAATAATAAACATAGTTTTCTCCAAAAATTTAAATAAATCATTATTGGATTTTTTGAATAACGAAAGTGTTTTGCTTTGTAAAAATAAATTACGAAGACTTAACCCCCCCCCCACACACACACACACACACAAACACAAGCTTAAAACAAAATTCCAAAGTTAATTT
The DNA here is from genome assembly GCA_030067965.1 of Latrodectus elegans. Taxonomy (NCBI): domain Eukaryota; kingdom Metazoa; phylum Arthropoda; class Arachnida; order Araneae; family Theridiidae; genus Latrodectus; species Latrodectus elegans. Next base: position 9,751,855 of record CM057816.1, read on the forward strand.
GTTAACTAAAACAATGTCATTAATGATTAAAATTCAACAATAAATTAAATGTAATTACACTTTCCTGATTAAAAATATTGGTTAAAAATATATATTCATTAAATATATTCATTATTTTATGCTTATAATGTGTATCAGGACAAGTTTGAATTTTCCATTTGAATTAAATTTTTCGATTAATGAATGACAAGAATTAAAATACTAGAAACAGTGATTAACTTTAAGACAAGGCAAGTAAGTTTTGATACGTTGGCTACATCAATTTTAATTGATTTACGAACATGTAAAAATATAATGTACAGCTAAAATTGTAAAATTTATATTAAAATTATAAGAATGATATTATTCATTAAAATGTCTACATTATAATTAATCAAAGTTGTACGTGCGTTGAAAGTACTCACTTAAATGTACATGATGAACAAGATTCACGCATAAAATCATGTCCAAAATTTATGATAGCCAGTACTTGGTTTTAATATGTTCATCAAGATATTTGAAAATATACAATATTTTTATGCAGAGAAGATTTTTCAAATTAATGAAAGAATCAATTCAAAAAGCTAGTAAAAAAGCAGATGGTAATCACTTTTTGAGAAAACAAAGGATAATCTCTTCTTTAAAAAAGTAGACGATAATCGTGCGCTCTTAAAAAAAGCAGATAATCGTTAGTCTTATAAAACCAGCAAGATACATGGACATACAAAGATTGCTTTTACTTGATATTCTAATATATCAAACGATCGAGACACAAATTTAATAAATTTAGAGTTTTTATATGTGCAAAAATATGGGTCATCGATAATTACTATACATGCAGTCATAAATATGCTTTCTTGTAGACAAATGATAAGATATTGATAACCGAAATCAAATCAACAAAAATAATATTAGTAAAAATAATACAATACTGTATTATTTCTTTTTATTTGTGTACTGATTCTGAAATTGAAAACCCAATTTTTAGTTTTAGGAAATTATACGTAAAACTTGTTAATCCGACTTGGTAATTAAAATACCTAATTTTTTTAAACTGTCAAAATTCAATCAAAAATCCAAATTAATATAATTTAATTAAAAATTTGAATTTTATAATATTTGATAAATGATATAATTATTTTATTTATTTCAGATCAAATTCAAAATTGCAGGAGTTTATCCTATGGTGGTGCCCTCTATCGGAGGCGTCTAAAAATAAAGTCTTGCTTTCATTGTCTGTGATGCCCTGAAAAAAAGACTCGCCTTTCTTGTTTAATGTGGACTAGCGAGCTTGGCTTCTCTGAGTGTCATAAGTCACAACAGCAACAGCAAGATATTACATTTTCCTCATAGTTATATGTCATATTCAAAGGTTCTCATTCAAGAAAAATTTAAAGGTATTAATTTGAACTTTTACGTCAAACAAACTAGCTCTTTTCCTCACGTTTTCTTAAGAATGCAAATATAATTGAGTGTTTTCCGCTTTCATTTTATTTATTAGACTTGAAAATTGTTTCAAAAATCAAATAATACGTTGATGTTAGAAAAATAATGTTTAAGAAACAATTTATTCCATTCTATTTAAATACTTTTATTTTTGTAGTTTCATACAAATTGTTCAAATATCTTAATTCGCTTATATATTTAAATACTTATTAATTGAATACATCATTAGATAAATTATCAAGTTTTAAGGGAAATGTGCAAACAATGAGAAACAAATTATTATGCTTTAAAATTTACAAATTTCTTGCAACTTTTAATGTTTCAAAAACATATTTTAAATTTAGTTTACTAGATTATCTACTTTATTTAAGTTATGACAGGTAATTAGATTTAAGATTCTAATACAATTATATATGAGTTAGTGTCCACTGGATCAAAAAAAACTTAGATTCCGTAGAAATTTACATTTTCACAAGATTCAAATTAGTTTAATTGTAAGCACAAATACTTTGGTATTTATATTTGTACTTATTAAAAATTATTTTATAAAATGAAATCATTTTATTTTATTCATTTCAACTAATGAAGCTCTTATCGCTTAAAGTAAGATCCTGAAAATAATTGTCCGAGAAATGCTATTAAAATCTTCAGTATTTCATAAAAATGATTCATAAAATTGATAAATTAAATAAAATAATTGAATAAAATTATTTCTTTCACAAATAATTTTTAAAGTGAAAACATTTAAACTAAATGTAAAAAACTTCTGTGTGCATTTAACATTTCATACGAAATTTACATAATAATCAACAAATTAATTTATAATTAGATTTCGAAACTCAAATGATTTATATCACAATCAAAAATTTTTTAGTATTTATAATCTAATAAACTTTATTTGATATTTTTTATTGCAAGATTTATTTGCTTCAAATGAATTTTCCAAAAATATTTTTTTTTCTTTCTATCATCACACTTATATTATAAAATTATTAAATAAAAATGAATATTGTTGAACGGATATTTACTAAATTTATTATATAAAAATGTGTGTATATTAATTTTTTCAAAATTTTTAAATAAGATAAACACAAAATTTCGTATGTGTTCTATTTATATATTTCTGGTTTAAAGTTAATACGAAAAGCACAGATTGCATAATATGAAATATTTTGAAAATCTTTTTTCCAATTGCATCATTGAACATATTAACTGGAACATTCCCACAATAATTTATCAGAAAATTATAAAGACAAAAAAATAGTTTTTGTAAATGAACTTCAAAGTAGTTTCTCAAATTTAACCTTTTATTATTAGAAATTTAAAAAAAATGATTATTGCTTTGGTCAAACAGTTTTCTTTCATTGCCTATATCCTCAAAAACAAATTAATATTTTTAATTTCTAAAGCATATTTTTAAATTTTTGGAAGGACAAAGAACTAATTACAGTAATTAATTTATAATATTACATAAGAATTAAAGCTTAAACTAGATACTTCTAAAGATTAAACATGCTCAAATTTTAACTTTTTTTATTCTCTTCTTAAAAAGAAGAGAATAAAAAAGTTAAAATTTAAGCATCTTTAATACTTTTTGAATAAATTTATTTATTTAGTTATTAAAACATAGGAATTGAAATGCGTAATAATTAAAAGATAATTTATAAAAGTAGATTTTGTATCAAATAATTAATTAAAAGTTTGTAATTCTTAAAATAAATTGCTAATTCATAAATCTTTTAGAAATCTCATAATTTCCACTTTGTTTTTAATAAACTACGACTAGTTAATTATTTTACGCCAGATGAATTTTTATAAAAAAATATATAATTATTATACTTTATTATATAAAAATAATTTTGGATTTCAAACTCATTTTGTCAACAAAATTGAAATCATTTGAGAAAAATAATAATCTTTTTGTAAAAATAATATTTATTATACAAGAGCTATAACTTCAATTATTTGATATAGTTAAAAACACGTGTTATTCAAGAAAAAAACGAGTTCATAATACACTCTTATATATAAGAGTTCTTGTAAATCATCCCATTGTTCAAAGGTAAAAATATTTTTTGATAATTTGTTTCATTTATTGCTTTTATTTGATAATTGCTTAGATAAGAAACTTTAAAAAAAACATTTGATTTATAATATACAGAAATATTTTGAAGACAAAATTGCATTTTAAGCCATGTATAATAAATTATTTAAATATTTTGTTAAAAAAAATAAGATTTTTATTCACAAAATCATGAAAACATTGACATGCAATGTTTTTTCTTAGTACTTTAATAATAAATCATTAAAAAAATAAACAAAAGTTTGTAGAATAATAATATATTTTTATATAATAAAACATTCAATAAAGGTAGTTTTTACACATACTTATTGCTTGAAACAAATAAAAGAATATGAGAAATTTTCATTAATTTATTCTGTGAAAAATTTTGAAATTCTTTCTCGTGTTCTCGTTCTTTTACATAAAATTTAATTAAATATATTGTATATTAGATTTTTTATTGTTATAAGTAACAAAATACACAAATACATACATAATATGAATTATATTAATATGTCGATACATTATAGGGACTAAATTCCTAAAAAGTCTATAAATTTATTTTTTTAAAAGAATTTATAGAAACCAAGCTACCCAAATTATGAATATTTTCTTTTAAACATAAATAAAATAGCTGTTATTGTCAATATTATGTAGCAAAATCAATTCTTTTAAAATTATTTGTTAAAAGAAAAGAAAAAAGATGATGATAATTCCTTAATAATATTTTTTGAAAAATATTCAAAATAATCACTATTTCTATTTAAAACTCAATAATCGTAAGATTAAATACTTTACAATATGGAATTATAAAATTTTACTACAAGTTTAGATTCCATAAAATTATTTTTAAGCCTTCTTATTATGTTATGAGTTAACTTATGTATATTAAAAATAACCTTTTAACTTAAGAACATTGTGTAAATCATTTTTAAAATTATATCTTGCAAAAAATATTTTATGTCATATTCAACATTTCTAATATATGCTATGTTAGCACCAAACAAATTGTAATATTTACTTTGTTTTAGTTTTAAGAACATTAAATTGATATATTTTAAAATGGTGAAGTTCATGAACAAAAAAATTGCAGTTAATAATATCTCATTCATTTTTAAGTGATTCTTAATTTTTCTAGAATTTATTTCCACCTAAAAAAATTTATCGAGTAAACAATTTAACGTATATTAAGAAAACCTTACTTATTTTCTTATTTTATAAAAAATATTATAAACATAAATAACAATATAAATGAATTAATTATGAAACTGTCATTATAAAAATCAATATTTTTTTCCCTCAATGGATTTCATGACAATGACATATTTAGTTAAAACTTCCTCGGAATAACCTTTATTGACCTAACTTCACTAGATAGGGACTTTTTCACTTCGCAAATAACTATGAAGCTTAATGTAGCTCGGAAGAGTACATTAGGAATAAGAATTTGTGTTTTCAATGCAAACATCTGTATAAGGGTTTGTGTTTTAGTAAGAATCTGGATCTACATGAATTTCTTATGTATACAGATTTAACAGTCCATAAATTTCATATTTAGCTCTCTCTTTTTCTCTTATCAAAAGAAATGTATATAAATATCTGCTAACGACCATGAAGATTCTTCAATTTGGTTTCTATAAAAAATAAGCGAAACTAAGTCAATAATTTTTTCTGCCTTTAACTCTCCTTTATGAAAATGCTTACGACGACAGAATAAGTTTTCTTGGAAAGAAAGTTAATTTCGAACAACACTAGTCATATTCATAATTAAAATATGTGTGAAATGTTACTGTAAAGGAAGCACTTTTAGAACTTTTTAATAAAGCAATTCAAAAGCTGAAATTTAATATGTATGAATAGTTAATTGTTTATATATATTTTTTATTAATGAATTAAAAATAATTGCCTTCTTTTTTACTTTGTGATTACATGTTACAGCATATTGTGTAATATTTTTAATTTTTAAACGTATTTAAATTGATCGAATACTTTATTATTTATTGGTGATTTTAACTATAAGCTGTTGTTATTTATGCTTACAAAATACAATAATTTTTGTATAGAAAGGCTCTATTATGTTTGGATTAAATGCAATTAAAATATCATTAAAGCAATCCTAATTTCATTAAATTTGTATTCAAATTTTCGGTGATTCTAAATACAATATTTTTTACTCTTTTTTTAAAATCAGTTTTTAAAGAATTATGAGCTTCGATTAAATAGCTAATGTCACTCTGCTTTAAAGTAAAACTATAAATTTGAAATGAACATCGATTAAAAATTCTTAAAATCTTGTTAGGTTTTTCCAATCATTTCTTTTCCTCTTTTATCCTAATTCCACAATTATGAATAAAAATACACTACTGGCCCTTAAAATTGTTACACCAGGAAGAAATGCAGATAACAAAATGATATTTATTGGACAAATATATTATACTAGAAATAACAAGTGATTAAATTTTCAAAAAATTGGCTGGATAGATCCTGAGAAATCAGTACCCAGAACAACCACCTCTGGCAGTAATAACAGCAGTTATACCCTGAGCATTAAGTCAAACAGAGATTGGATTGTATGTACAGGTACAGATGCCTATGCAGCTTCAACACGATGCCACAGTTCATCAACCGTATTGACTGGCGTTTGGTGACGAGCCAGTCGCTCGGCAACCATTGACCAGACGTTTTCTATTGGTGAAAGATCTGGAGAACGTGCTAGCCAGGGCAACAGCCGAACATGTTCCGTATCAAGGAAGGTTCGTACAATATGGCAACATGCGGTCGGGCATTATCCTGCTGAAACATAAGGTTTCGCAGGGCTCTAATAAAGGGTAGAGCCACGGGTCGTAACACACCAGAAATGTAACGTGCACTGTTCATAGCACCGTCAATACGAACAAGAGGTGACCGAGACATGTATCCAATGGTACCCCATACCATCACGCCAGGTGATGGGCCAGTATGACGATGAAGAATACACGCTGCCAATGTGCGTTCACCACGATGCCGCCAAACACTGATGCGACCATCATGATGCTGTACACAGAACTGGATTCCTCTGAAAAGATGATGTCTCGCCATTCGTGAACCCAGGTTCGTCGTTGATTACACCATTTAAGGCCCTCTTGTCTATGACGCAGCGTCAAGGGAAGCCGCAGCCATGGTCTCCGAGCTGAGAGTCCATGCTGCTGTAAACGTCGTCGAACTGTTCGTGCAGACAATTGTTGTCTTCCAAACGACCCCGTTTCTTGACTCACGGCTCGTGACGTGGTTGCACGATCCATTACGGCCATGCGGATAATATGCCTGTCTTCTCGGCTGCTAGTGATAGGTGGCCGTTGAGATCCCGCATGGCGTTCCGTATTACCGTCCTGAACCCATCGATTCCATATTCTGCTAACAGTCATTGGATCTCGACCGACGCGAGCAGCAATACTGCGATAAGATAAACCGCAATCCCGGTACGCTACAATTCGACCTTTATCAAAGTCAGAAACGTGCTGGTACGCATTTCTCCTTCTTACACGAGGCATCACAACAACTTTTCACCAGGCAACAACGTTCAAATGCAATTTGTGTATGAGGAACCGACTGAACAATTTCCTCATTTAAACACAATGTAGGTGTCGCTACTGGCGCCTGCTTTGTCTGAATGCGCTGAAAAGCTAATCATTTGCATATCACAGCCCTTTCATATAAATTTCCCGTCTGTAGCATGTCGCCTTCTTGGTGTAGCAATTTTAATGGCCAGTAGTGTATATAAACGATAACCTAATTTTTGAACTATTTAATGTAAATCTTAAAGGAGCAATAAAAACGCCATAAATTAGCCCCCTTATTATAAATATCATTATTTACTGGTAAATAAAATTGTTAAACAGAATTTTGATTTTAATAACATCATAATATTAACATATATATCCAAATATTTTTAAATATAAAATCAGAAATTTCAATATAAAATTAAATAATCTTACATTTATATATTATAAATATTTTTTAGTAATTCTATTCAAATAATTTATTTAAATGGAATTATACCTTACAAATACCTAACAAATATCATAAATGCTTGTTAATAAACTAATTGAAAGATCGGCCCTTGGTAGCCTAGTGGTTAGAGCATCGACCTTCTATCCAGTAGGACGGGTTTTCAATTACCAATACCGCCAAAGACCCAACGAGCACATACGATATACGTACTCGTTAAATCTATGGAATCAAAAGTCCTGTGTTCGGTCGTTGAGCAGTTACCATGGGTGTAATGGTCTGGAGAAAATGTCCTCTCCCTCCAGATCAATGTCAAAATTGAGATAGTGGGTCTTCTGCAAAGCTTATTTAGAGCAGAGTCGTACTCTCAAGGTGCTCTTGCTCAATGAAAGACGCAACCTATTGACAGCCATCGGCAGAGATGGCTTCATTTGCCCAAGTGTCATAAGTAACAACAACAATACAATTGATATATTTTTATTTCTCCTTAATAAATATAGTTTCACTCGTTAGAGAGTTAGATTAAATTATGAAAAATTTTATAGGACTTATTTATTTAGATTGTGTGGGAATAAGAAGGATATGTTCATTTTAACAAAAGCTATTACATATGTGAAAATCTTATTAAGGAATATAAGTAATTTGTGTGTGTGTGCTTTGACATTTATTTTGTGAATTAAATAATTTTATTATGTAACAATTTACCTTAGAGATAATAAATAAAGAACAAATTGAAACATCATTAATAGAATCTGCATCTATTTTTAATTTTTATTAAAATAATAGTTTTATGCAATTTTTAATTTTAAAATATGCATGTTTTAAAATTTTAGACTGTATCAATTGTTCAAAAAAAAAAAAAAAACAATAATGTATAATAAATTATTAACAAATATTCTTCCAAAAAAAAATTAACCTAGTATAAAAACTAATCTTAAATAATTTTATGAATCTAGAAACATTAAGTCCCTTCTGGATGTCTATTATTAAATTACATATTTGTATATGGAATAAAGATTTGTTAATTTTTACTTCATAAAAATTAACGAAAAATCAGTTCTTAATTATCTTATTCAAAAACCAAGACTGCTATCAGTATTGTAAAACTCTATTTAATATGAGTACATTTTGTGCCCATGCCTGATTGTTTAAGTATAGAATGTTTTAAAACCATTAATCCTTTGACACTGTTCAAAACTTCTAGCCACCAGAAGTGCAATATTCTGAAGGAAGCATGTAAATCATGTGAAATTAATATAATTTTTTGGAGTAGGTATATCTGTATTATTAATAATGTAGAATATAAATGCAACACGGGTGACTTTAGGTCCACCTATAAGGGCTATATAAGAAAAGAAAAAATTGCCGAATTTAAAAAAATGACCATTTTTTTCATTATTTTATTTTAATGTAAATTGTTTATCCATGTTATGCATACAAAGATTTTAACTATATTATTTGTAAGAAGCCACATCGACAGTTTTTCAAATTATAGTGAGAGTTTGACGGAAGAAGATTCGCACGGTATTAGGGCTTAAATTAATATTAAGTTTGACTCCTGCATTACATTTTTGTATGCATTGCCTTGATATTGATTAGCCTGGGGGTTGGACCTTATGGCCCTCTAATATTTTCAACACTTATCATCATCCATATGTCAATAGGATAATACTCGACCACAGGTGGCACAGTGTGTTAAAGTGTTTGTTACCGATTAGATTGAATCGCGTTCCTTGACTTGCTTGTCCTCCTGCTCTATTACCAATCAAAAATCTGTGGCCCATTCTTGAACAACAACTATTCCACGACGCACAACTATCTGCTGCACCAGGTTAGTTTTTGCAATATAAAGAAGCCGCAATGATCGCTATAACACAAAGATACATCGAAAATCTCTGACTTTATGCCGAGGAGTGTGGGGTCATAAAAGTGGTCTCTGCACTAACTGCTGGGTTTGTCATCATCCACATTACAAAGGAAACTGTAATTTTAATCATATAATCTTTATAGAACGTGTTATATACCAAAACAATGTGTGGTGGTGTATCTTGTCATGCTTAATGCTGCATTTTGGTGTCTAGCAATGTTACTCAAACAATGTAACGTTTTACTCTCAATCAAATGTATGAATATGTATCAATCAATTAATTATAAACATTGATTTCAAGGGAAAAGATGAGAATTTTATTTGTTCTGATACATAAATATAATATTCAACTATTGACATAAGAAAAAGTAAATATATCAAGCATTTTAATTTTTTAAAAAAAAGAAGCATCATTTACCTTTTTTTTATAAATAATGCATGAAATTATTTATCATTTTTCATGCTCATAACTATTTACATATCATTTTCATTAGAAATTATTTAACACATTAAATTTCAGGAACAGTAATTGTATACATAAAATGGTTAGAAGATCATTAGTAATATAAAACTCATGCATGCTTGCAATTACAATATTCTTTCAATTAAAAAATAGAAAGAGGACAGTTTTTTCCCACTTTTTATTTTGCGCTAAAGTCAAAGCAAACTTTTCTTTGATTTTTCTGTTTTCAACAACAACTGTAATAGGAAATCCTACAATCCCAGCACCGTAATCCTTGAAAGTTCGATCCCGTATAACAAGAGAAACAGAGCAGTAGAGTGTCATTTTCAAAGTGGAAAAGCCGTAAAACTTTCTTAAGGGAAGAAACTTTTACCCCGAGTAAATTCCATTCTATACTGCTCATACGATAAATTCTCTTAAAGACACTTGCTTAGAGCTTCATTTCTTTTCTTAGGAATCTTAGAGTGCGGTGAACAATATTTGGATATATATGTTTCTGTCTATCATGATTTTGTTGATGAAAAATATTTTAGTTATAATCAAATAAATGAATTCTCTAACAATTTGCAATGATTATGCAATGTATATTAATTGAAAATTGTAGTTTAAATATTATGGTATACAGCATAATTACAACACAGAATATTAATTTTTGAACAAATTAACTCTTATTTATTGCTCTAAATTTTATTTCAACGAAAGATTTAAGATTTGAAATACAATTGCATTCAATGGAATTTTTTGTGAATTTACTATGTATAAAATTAGCTAATTGTATTGCTTTTAATTAATTATGATATTATTTTCTTAAATAATAGACTGAAAACTAAAAGATTTATTAAAGTTAATCAATTATATTTCAATTTCAATATAGATTTCCATTATTCATATTACTTTAAATATTCTCTCTCTCATTTCCCTCTCCGTTTGAGTCCTGTGCTAATTTAATATTGTTGCATAGCACATAGCTATTAGGATTTAAAACTTTCAGCTCTACAAGAGGAGGAAGTGACGACACCATTTAGAGGGCGGGGCATATTCTTTAAAATAAGTATACTTCTTTAAATAACCGCAAAAAAGTTATTCAATTATTATTATGAAATAGTGTGGAGTTTTCAGTTTAAAAGTTTGATCGTTGCCAAATTAAACTAAAGACTTAAAATCAGTGTGTTTCTTCATTACAAATTTTATTTCAAGAAACAGCCTTAAGGAGGGAATTGAAATATGTAATATTTTAGCGCAACAATTTGAAACAATAAAAAACTATAGACTATCCATTGTTTTTGTATTTTTAATGTATAATTCAGATAATATGAAAAAGGATATTTTTATTATTTATCTCTATGGCATAATATAAAATTAAGTTTGTCACTATATGCTTTAACTACAATTTTGTTGAGTATTTCTAAGAAATGATTACGCATATTACATATTCCTTGAATTTTATATTTTCTATGATTCATACTACGACTAAAGTAACTTCGTCTCTAATTTTGTTTCTTGAAGAAAATTAATTAAGTTTTATAATTTCTTATAATTACATCTTTATTTTGCGAGTGATAGAAATCTTTATAGTTTATTATTTTATTTAAAAAGTTTTCGTTGTTTTTTACACTTAATAATTATCGTGTTTGGTACCAAACATTTAAGGTCCAATATCAGTCAAATATGAACAGAAAGTCATGAGAGATCCGTTTCTGCTTTGAAACCAATGAATTACTCTACTTCACTATTCTACTTCTAATGATGCGTGCTTTGGTACCAAACATTTAAGGCCTAATCCCAGTAAAATTTGAACAGAAAGTCATAAGGGATCCGTTTCTGCTTTGAAACCAATGAATTATTCTACTTCACTATTCTACTTCTAATGATGCGTGCTTTGGTACCAAACATTTAAGGCCCAATCCCAGTCAAATTTGAACAGAAAGTCATAAGGGATCTGTTTCTGCTTTGAAACCAATGAATTACTCTACTTCACTATTCTACTTCTAATGATGCGTGCTTTGGTACCAAACATTTAAGGCCCAATCCCAGTCGAATTTGAACAGAAGGAGACAAGGGATCGGTTTCTGCTGGATACAAAGTCTAAAAGTAGCCCGCTCCAGTTAGATTGTCAACTACTTGTTTTAAATTTATTATAAATGTTTTATATTAGTTACAAATATTTTTATATTTAAAGTCTTATAAAATTGTACATACCATAAACTATTTCGTTATAATTACACAGTGCATCCTCTAAAAAGGCAATGTTGTATGACTCCCAACTTATACTATCAGCTGAATACTCTAATTTATTTGTTGCTATATTGAAAAGTAATATTTAACATAAAACGTTTCGTAAAACTGATAAAATACAGATTTATAATTCAATAATCCCTCTAGTACAAAAAATAATATATAAACTTCAGTTATTTAAAAATTGTAGAGCTTATTTTCAATTGTATAACAAATTATTTTTGGTTCTTGAAATGAAAGATTGACTTTACACTTTTTCTTATAAGAATTAACGTGATAGTCTATAGCACTGTATTCTTTACTCAAGTATAGAAAATAAATAATGGAAAAGTCAATCTAGTCATTAATTGTAAGAAATATATTCTTTTGTATTCCTCAACAGCATGTCCTACTTTTATGCAATTCAATGTGAATTTATTTGTTTTTCAATGCCCGGATGCTCTAGGATACACATATTTAGCTCTACAAGAAGTGAATGTGACGGCCTATTATACACTAGGGCACCCAGAGAGTGTTCCATCATCCAAAAACAAAGGGATAGAGAAACACACACATAGAGACATAGACATAGATGCGACGAAGCACTTGGTCTCTACCTTCGGTTATCATTTATAGCTCCACCACTTAATACATCTGGTTGTGACAAAATTGTCACGAAATTTGAAAACAAAACTGAATTGCAATAGATCTCTAAGGTTTGAAATTAAGAATTTCACGGAAATATAACATTTACAAAATTTCCGCTATAAGAGATTGCATAGGGTAAATATTGCACTAAAATTGTCAAACTAGATTATCCTAACACTCAATGTAATAAAAATACAAATTAGTTATCTTTATTGTGGTCATAACAGACGATATAAGTAATTTATAACACTTATATGCAGGCAATATAATTAAGTTTAAGTCGAAGAGTATAAAATAGAGTAAATAACTGGGGCAGCTTTTCAATCAATACAAGTAACTTTCTCATGCTTTAACTGGGTCCTTTAATGTAACATTGCATTTTTCGCAATACCAAAAGAACTGCATTGTCTACACGCAGATAATTAAGTTTAAATATGCATGAACGGTATCCTATTGAAAAATTAAATTTTTCTGAAGGTGATATACTGTAAAATTATTGAAGAAAAATTTAATTATAATACAATAAATAGTAATACTGCTTCGAAAAGTGAAAAAAAAAATCCAAATTATTTTACAGACATTCTATCATTACAAGAAATAATAACGAAAACACATTGCACTAAGATTGCTAAATAGGGTATTTCTGAAGACTCAAAGCATTCTTGATTATGAAAACCCAGTTTTATAGTGTGGTTAGATAGAAAAAAAGGTTATACAGCATGACGTATCATATGAAGATTGTGTTAGAGAAAGAGCAAATATACACATTACATTAATAGTATATACAGGAATAAAACAAATGTTAATTGTGATATAATACAATGCATTATTTCATCACATAAAACATCTGCATTGCTTCTTCACAGTTTATAAAGGTTTACAATGTTTAGGAAATATAATGCAAAACTAGGCATTAAAATTGCTTATTGATAAACTTTGCAAGGATATTTAATAGTGCACATTACGTTGTGCTGAGTCAATCAATATTTTCTCAACACCTTAATTTCAATAATTATTATTATCAATATTATAAAAACTAATTGCTAAACAAATACAATAATTAATAATACTTTATCACAAAAAAGTGGAGAAATACCTTACAATGATTTTTACCTTTCACCAAATTGTTCTTATGATGAAATACGCTGCTCAGTTATGGTGTTATCCTTACAGAGTTCAGATAATTTTTCATAGATAAAGGATATTATGCTCTTTATCTTATGAAGAAGAGAAGGAGTTTTGTTGGCTTATCGGAAAAAGGGAGTAAGTTCCTTCCAATTTTTGGGTGCTTTTAGGTGCCATTGTTTTGTAAAATCACATTCGACCACATAATGTACAATGGTCCCAGCCTGACCTCATGAACAAGCACTACTTGGAGTCATACCCCTTTTGTTGAGATAATCCGGTGTTCAAACATGTCCAGAAAGAAACTGCTTCTTTCTGGTCCTTGACTAGGAAATAGAGAGAGACAGAGTGTTAAAGGCTATATGTCCATCTACCTTGTTCTGCCCCTTTCCATTCTTGTTGCCAGGCCATTAGTAAGTATTTGTGTAATTTAGAAATCAAGTATGATTTGGGCAATCTTGATTCAATTTTTTTCGCGTTTGAACATACCTTAGCAGCTTGCTTTGCCAAAGTGTCAGCTCTTTCATTTCCAGTATCTCCGGCATGAGTTTTGATCCAGTGAAAACAAATTCGCCATCGATGTTTACATGTCCTGAGTCAATTTGGAATGTTTTGAATCAGTGTGCTTCTGTGATAAGGGTTAAATATTCTCAAAAGAGAGCTGAGAGATTGGCTGTCTGACCAAATCAATGCCTTCCATAAATTATTTTTGACTATATATTTTAAAACTTCATCAATCACAACCAATTCAGCTTCGAAAACACTGTTAGCTTCTCCTAATTGTCGCTGCCAATAACCTCACTCATGTCTATTTTTGAAAATGCAGAAAGCTGCTCCTATTTGGCTTTCTATTTTTGAGCCATCGGTGAAAAGGTTTTGCTGAATGTCTGGGCACTGTGTAGGATTCGACGTGTGAACCATTATTTCTTCCATCTGTGTTTCTGGGTGTAAAAATGTTCTGAAGGGAATTTCAAAGTCGTCTGGGTTATAAATTGTATCTAGGAATATGGTTTTTTCTTGACTCTAGATAATATTTGTGATTTAGCTGCACACGAAAAAGAACATCCATGCCCGAGCCAGGATTAAAACCCGGTACCTTCTACTTTGAAGTTAGATATGCTAACTACTACGTTATCAGTCGGCTCAATGTTACTTTATTAGAGAAAAGAAACCTAAAATCAGACAAATTTAATGCCTTTTATTTTAAGACTTTACAAACAATAGAAATGCAAATAGGAGTTTTAAAAATTTATTTTTGAAAATTAAATTTTTTTAGACAAGAAACATTAAAATAGGATACTTTATTTACTTTTACTGTGCAGTTATCAATGCATATTTAATAAGCAAATTGAAATACAAAATAAATTCCTTTGAACGACTCGAGTTAAAATTTTAAATCTTAATTATCCTTGTATGAAACAGTGCAAATAACTTTGAAACAACGTATCTCCCCAATATTGCATGTAAATAATTATTTCAATGGAATTATTTATGCAAATGAAATCCTTATTTCATAATCAGTGGTCTAATTATCTTTTAGTTTGAAGAGATTATGTTTATCGATATCAGCTGAAGGGCATTTCATAATACAAATTTTTATTGCCGAAATCAAGGTAATGTTATTGCGAAAGAATCAATATAAAACTAACTACAAATGTATAAAAATATTTTTTTTAAAAAATTATTTATTTCTTGAAATGAAATGTGTAGTTTCTTTATTTTCACTGGAATTTTTTTTACTGTTTTTTATAATCTTCATTGTAAATAGGAAAGAAAATATTTATTTGTTACATTATTTCTTTATTTTCAAACTTTTTTCCTAACCATTTATTAACAAAATTTTCCTTACTTGCAATTTATGAAATGTTATCTAAATTTTAATAACAAAAAGTTAAGAATTTAATATCCCGAATTCTGATCTCAGCTGCGATGAAAATTTAGTCTTTTACTGACAGTTAAATTAAATCCCCGAAGAAAATGAATAAAGTTTATAAAATGTGGTCTCGAGTTTCCACCCAATGCATCTTCAGAAAAGCAAAACTGTTGAAAGATTTTTCTTTTTTTCCAAAAGTATATTGATCATACGTAAATATTTGATTAAGGAAAAAAAATCTATATTTTCCTATTAGTTACAAAAACAAACATGTTCATGGCTTAATTCTGTCTATTTTTTCTTTTAACACTAGTAGTAAAAGTTTTTAATATTTTAAGGTTCTGAATTTAAAAAATTAATCTTTCATATATAGTCCCTCAATTATTTACTCATACTCTAAAAACTTTTAGTTTGTAACATAAAAATCAAATAGTATTTAATCGGACAACTATTTTAGTCTTAAGAAGATCGTTATAAAAAGAGATAAAACACGATGAGGAAAATCCTTTTATTAGCTCAATATTTATTGAGCAAAATATACTTATTAGCTCAATAGATAGCTAAAGGTCATAAAAAATATAATGATTCTTATTATAGCCTTAAATTACCAGCAGTTTTATCCACACAGTTCTCATTTTCTTTCTAAAATAAGGCGAACAATAATAAATCTAAAATATGGAAATATATTTATAGAATTTATGAAAATTAATCACAATAATTTGACTGAAAATATTACCTAACGGAATAAAGTTTCATTAAAACTGCTTTAAGCAGATGCTAGAGTTTGCTAGAGTTTTCCAAATTTATAAAATTTTGTCTTCAAATTTTAATTTAATGAAAATATAAAAATTTTCTTTTAATTTAATTCTAATATTTTCATAAATTTTAATTTAGAATGAAGTTTATAACATGAAAATTCATTAATAATTTGTGCACTTTTTAAACAAGGAAAATGATATCAGGGACCGCAGAAGTTTGATGATCTAAGGTACCATATCTGTGACTGGAAAATTACTAGTTCGAAACATGGGGGGGGGTGAGGTAGGTATAAAAACTGCTTGTTCACTTGTGGCAGTTGTTTACGTTAATTGCAGTTATACACAATATCTGTCTAAAGTATCCGGACACAAAATGGTATGGACTTTGTGTGTCCTGAGATACTTATTAATATAATGATGGTCCTTCTTTCTCATCTATAACTGTCTGCAAATGTCTAGCAAGATTTTGAACAAATTTTTGAGAAGTTGCCACAGGAATGAACTTCTAGGCGGGCTTCACAATTCAAGTGAGTGTTTGAAGTGAGAATTATCGATTTTTCTGGTAACATAATCTCCACTATATGTCCCAAAGGTGTTGTATGCGATTCAGGTCAGATCTCTGAAAAAGCCAGCTCATTTTTTGACCACCTATTTCGTTAAACCCCGTCTGTACAAGCCTCGATAAAATGAATAGATCAGCTATTCTGCTGGAAGAGAAATGAGACTTCCCTTAAATACTATCATAGAATTGAAATGCAGCATCGTCTATTTTTACATTCCTTTAAGAAAAGCCACTGTGGCCTGGTTGGTTAAGACATCGTTCTCATTTTAGGAAGGTAATAAGTTCAAATCCAGACTTAACAGAAGATTCGTCGTGTTCGCTACAGTTGGTTGGGTCACGTTAAAACAGGGTGTGGTCGCAATGTTCTCCAAGTGAAATTATTTTTTTGGTGACAGGCCAAATATTTGGAGATTGGTCCTTGATTCAAAATCAATAAGTCTCTAACTGGTAGAACACAAATCAGAGTTAGGAACAGGAAAGTATGCTGGTGCAACAACAACATAAATCTTGAAGTTCATGTTTCTAATTACAGAAACTAATGGATCCAGGCGAATTTATGAGAGATGACCTCACGCTGTTATACTACCAGTATTAAATTTAACAGTCGGGACAAAAGTCACTAAAAAAAACATTCAACGGGCATCCGCCAAACTTAGACTCATCCATCCGACCACCATTATAAAGCGATATTCCTCACTCCAAAGACAGTTTTCTACAGGTTTACAGTTCAGTAACGCTGCACATTGCTGATGCTTCTCATTCATTGATGTGATGTTCGACTTGTTAACGGCTGCATGTCTCTGGAGTCCCAAGTTGTTTATTTCTCAACAAACAATCTTCCAGCTAACACTGACGCCTGATGAATTTTGGAACTCCTGATAAATTTCCACCAACAAGGACTTGCATTTTTGACAATCTATCTTTTTTAAAGTTCTGCGTCTGCATTTATTAAATTTTTTTGGCCTATTAGATCGTTTTTTATAGTGTCACTCTCTTGACGTTTTAATTTCACAATGTCATCACACATAGTAGATTTAGACTTCTGTAGAATGTCCGCAGACTCAAGAATTGATTTTCACAAAGATGACAACTCAATATGTTGCCACAATCAAACTCATTAAACTCTTTTGACTTACTCATTGCCTATCAAACACATAAATAATACCACCACCAACAATTATAGAGCTTTCGATTACGCATCTAATTGCGTTTCCCGCGAGAACTATTTTTAGAGGCTGTCCGAATACTTTTGACCTGATAATGTATCCTCCAATTGAAATTAAACTTCTCGAAGTGTTTGAAAAAAATATATAGGCATATTTAGTTTGAGCTTCTTAATTATCTGAACGATGAAAAAAACTTGTAAAAGATATCATATAAAGATTGACGTATTCTTTGATGCTATGCATAAAATATGCCCATTATCAATTCCACCCTTAGTGATGCCAAAATATTTACCGAGAATATTAGGACATTAATAAATGACAAAAAGAAATAATAAGATTTCCACTGTGTGACATTTTCTAACGCAGTTTAATAAAATTTTTTGCTAATCAACATATTTCATATACTGCTGGAATTTAGAACCGTGTCCATGAATTCAAATTATTAGTCAATATATCAATAGTCAATGTAACAATAGTAAAATTAGTCAATCTATCACATTTCAACATAGTAAATTTTTATATAATAGTAGTTTTACTGGCCATATATTGGGCTATTAAATATTTTATCACTAATAATTATAAAACTACTTCTGTAAATTAATATGAAAGCCAAATATAATTTTGTTATTTATAAATAATGGTTTTACTAGCATTATCATTTTACATTTAATTATAACTATAACCAAATATTTGTAACAATTAAGATAATTAATATCAGTCCTTCGAAATTCCTGTTTCCCTAATATTTAATCAGTTTTTTTTAACAATAGAAAGAAATGGAACCCTCATAAAAATAAATTGTTACAAATATTAAATTTTGTAGGAATTCTATTAAGTAAGGTATTTTAGCCAATCATTGCAAAATATATCTTCGCGATCTTAGATGACTTCTTCCATTAACAATTCTATGCAATCTTAGATTAACAACTTCTATTTTTTTTTTATAAAATATTTTCTTAGTAGTATTCCTTCAATAAATATTTCTATATATTACAAGAAATTTTTCCATACTCTATACCAAATTTGTTTAGTGTTGGAAAGACATTCTATAACTTTGTTCTTTCAGTGTAAGCTTTTACAATAATATAGCTTTTACATAAAAATATTCCTAAGCAAAACATTGATTTCCTTTGTAAAATAAGTTGCCTAAAGGAATGTATTCACAGTTTTCATTTTAAAATCAGAACCCATATTCCACTTGTACTTACCAAGGTATTGAATTTCATTTTGCAAAGTTGTTTACATCCAGATTTTATCTTCAAAATTGAATCTTATGAAAAATGGGGGGAATCAAAAATTTATTTTCTTATGCATACATCTCGAAGGATTTGTGCTTAAATTGAATTGAAATTTAATTTTAGTGCCACTCATAACGCTAAAATATATTCCTAAATTCGAAGCTGTATAGTTATTTTTTCTGTTACTAGTACACTTTTACCATATTTACATAATAAAATTGAATTAGTGGTTTTCATCACGTCATCTTTTAAATTCAGCAAGTATGAAAATTATTAAAATTAGCTCTAAACCAAATATAGCTGTATATGCCGAAAGTAATTGACAGAGTGCAAATACACTATAACATTTCAAATTTTTTATAAGAACTTCAATGTTTGGGTGGCCATTTTGTAGTTAATAGTTAAATATTATTTCACGCTTTGATAAAATTATTTGCTACATTATAATTTAATATGTTTTTAAACGTTTCTTTTATTTCTAATGTTTTTCATTTTTGTGTTTTTGTTTTCTAATGTTTTATAGTTATTGTAAATTTTGCGTATTCTCTGTTTAATTGTCTGAAAACTATACTTTTACAAATATCAATTCAAATATTTAACTTGTGCACCATATTAATGTATTAGCAAAAGCACTAAATTTATTACGTTATGATAAACTTTATTTTAATTTATTAAGTTTATTGACCTGAATAAAAAGTACTTAAACTATCAGATTTTGAATTACTATTATTTGTTTCAATTAAGCTTAAATCTTTCAGAATATATATAATTATAATATTTGATTTCAAAATTTTGAAGCAATTTTTGAAAATACATATCCTGAATAATGAAAATAAATTGCAGCAAATAATAAATTCTGATTTTATGCTATGAGTTGCGATGTAGTAGAATTTGCAAAATATTAAAATACATATTGAACATAATTTGAGTACATTAATTTATACATCAACAAATAGCAAAATGTTTAAAAAGTAATTGCCAACCTAAAAACTGCAGCTAAGTAAGCACTCTTTTATGTAATATTAATTCCTTAAAATGTTATTCAAATGTCTAACCATTTATAAATTCCAAACGTCAGTTAAATGTGAGTGTAAATAATGATTTTACAACATTATCGAATATATTTGTAGACATGAAATTTGCCTTGGCACAAAATATCGAATTCTTTGAAATCTCTCTGTATTTGCATATATGATTCATAAGTTAACTTTTTGGAACTCTTTCTGAAATTATTATTTGTGGCTTAAATGTTGGAACGATAAACGGCATATAATCTACTTCATCTACCAAATTAATAACATAAAATGCATATTTTATCTAAATTATGTTAATTCTTTTCAAAATTAAAACGCCAAAAATTAAAATAATACTAATTTTAAAAAGAATATATCCTAAAATTAAATTGTAATTCGCTGTTTAATTTAAATACACTTAACGTTCATAGATTTTTATTTTGAAACAATATAAAAATCTATGAACGTTTGATAGAATTAAAAATAAAAATAATTACAAATCAATAATTTATAATAAATGTTCTTTAACTTTAAAACAATAAAGCATATATTCGATAAATTTCAATATTTTAAAACTTACAGCAAACTAAAGTAAATTCAATCGAATCTTTCTTATGCAGATTAATTTATTTCTAAGAAGTCATTAAATTTTCATTTAGCAATTTTTCATTAATGAATTTCCATTAAGTAATACAAAGTCTTTTGTTTTTTATTATACTTTAGATTAAGCAGACACAATTTGGTTTATTAATACTAAAAATGTTCGTTAATCGTAAATAGTTTATTATACACATTTTTTATTTTTATATTATTTTCTGAAATTTAAATGCGAATATGGTAACAGTAAGGTGTATATTTAAATTTTCAATACATACTTGTAACATTTTAATTACCATTTACATTTATTAAATCATCAGATAATTCTGTTCAACACATACTAAAATAACAAGTCAAATTATAAACTTCATTAATAAATAAATGTCATTAAAATTAAAATAATTACGAATATATACTCAGTAAATGATTTTGTTCAACACATACTTAGTATTAATTCAACATTTTTAAAAAAATTAATCATTAATTTAGGAAAATACACTAAAGAATAAATGCAAATAAATTAACTGATGTTTGTTCACACATACACAGTATTTATTTTTAATAATCCAAAATTTTTTTCTATTATTATTTGTGGAAGTGCAGTTAAAAATTTCTTATGATTTCAAAGAGTAGTTATTTTTGAAAGACATATCACACACACGCAACATACATCATTTTAAGTTATGTCCAACTGTTTTTAATGAAAGAAGTTAACACATTTCTGTAACTTGCATTGAAACTCGAGAATTTAGAACTTTTATAATTCAAATTTTTATTTCATAAATTACAATGAATTTAGTCCTTATAACTATTATGACCAATGGAACAAAAACTTTGTTTTCATTAATTAATTGTTAAAGAAAAATTAATGCAATTTTTATGACGTTACTGCGGCATTAAAAATATTGTAGTGAAAAAAGCAATATATTCTCTAAAGAAATGAGCTCTTGCTAATGAGGTGGAAAAATATTTCAGAATAGTTACATTTTCCACAAATATATCAAGTTATATATTCGTTAAATATGTTTAATATAACTCTTTCCAACTGACTCTGTCACTAATTCAATACAGGTTTTCAAAATTGAATAAAAAATATATTAGAAATTTTTGCAGCCACTTTTTCTCTTACTTGCAGGCATTTCATTAAATTTGGCAAAGAAACTAATAACGGTGAAAGTTTTACATATGAAAATTATTTAATAATTTTATTGAGAGATTTAACAAAATATATAAATAGATTTTTGTTTTTAAGTAATGATCCTAGGAAATAAGCATTATGTTAAATAATGTTCAAAAATGTCAAATAATGTTAAAGTACCATTTGGAAAACAAAAATACTGGTGATTAAATATTAAATTAAGAAATAAAAACCTTGAAACTGGAATAAATTAAAATAAGAAATATTTCTTTCCTTAATATTAACTTTCTTAATTTAAATCTTTTCTAACAAATTTCATATTCTTATTTTCATTAATTTCATTGAAACTATGAAATAAAGTACTGAATATGGATAAAAATATACCTCTAAACAGATAGAAAATTTATTTACTATAAACAATTTCATTGTGTGTGTGTGGAAAGGATTTGTAAATTTTTATAACAGTATGTAACCTGATTTTGAATATTTACATGCTAATCAAAAAATTATAAGCTACAGTATAAATATAAATAACTAGTATAATTGCCTGTAAAAAGTATTTTAACTGTATAATTTAAAACTATCAAAAACGTTTGCATAATAATTAAAAATAATAAGTTCACTTTTAAAATATGTCGAATTTTTATTACGCTTTCAAGAGATTTACGAATTTTAAAAATTTTGTTTTTGTTTATTTTAAATAAAACTGTTGTTTTTCTCTTAAATTAAAAAAAATATTGCTTTTCCTTTTGAAAAATCATTAATTGTACAGCATATAAATTTCTAATAAATTTTATGTAACTGACTTAACGATGGAATAAAAACTATTAAAAATGCATTTTACGCATTGTGCTCCTGTTAAAAATTCAGTTGCCCAAGAAAAATGAGTAATATACGGGTGAACAAAATTTCAAAACCAATTAAATATATTTTAATAAAAACGTTTTAATACAAATCATATAGTTTACAAATAATTCTTAAATCTCATGCAAAATATTGTCTTATACATAATTTTGTCACATCAAATTGTCATTATAAATCAAATACTCTTCAAATAAAACTTTAAAAGATGCAAATAAACTGTTAAACATTTTATAATTATAAGAAGCAACTAATGTCAATCACAGTTTTAATTTAAAACATAATTTAAAATATTTTATGCAGAAACATATTTATAAAATTAGATTCCTGAAGATTTGTGAAAGGGGTGAGCAAACTACTAGAATTCAGAATAATGCTTCTCTAAATGTTGTATTACATACATGTCGTTACCTGTAAAAATAGTAGCAAAATATATAAATTGTAAAATGTAACCATTACTACAATAATAAATAAAATATATGTAATTAATTTGATAAAAAAAGAGCCTTATTTGGTGAATCGCATTAAAAATTATATTCTATTATTAAATATTGATAACAATAATTATTTGTCATGAGATATTTAATAACTGATAGGAAAATAACAGTTTTTAATCTAAGCAAAAACATAACAAAAATTATTTTTACTATAACTTTTTATTTAATAGAAATTTCTATTCTTAAAAAGTGTTAAATTTATCTGATCGTAAGCTAACAAAATTATTAGTGTGAAAGAATAAGTAAATTAGTTACAATTCTGTGGTGAACTACCATAATAATGAACGTAACGCTCTTGCATGATTGCTTTGTATCAATAAACGCATAATTTCAGAAACATACGTATTATGCATTGTATGCATACAGTGAATGAGTTAATTTGCGTAATCGACACTCAAAGGGAACATTTGGAGAGAGCATCATTCTGAATAGATAAATATCCCAGATTAAAACCACCTGCACACATGCCGTAATTTTGGCATATCACTACAAAGTTTATTACAATGGAAGTATTATATTCCAATAAGATTCTTTTCTGAGACATTATTTTGTAAAGACTCTGTTTTCATTAGCAATGAAACTTTTGGCAAACATTTATCTAACAAATTTTATCTTCGCGTATAATGAAATCAATATATCTCGCGTAGAACATTTTGTGTGCGTAACATTCAACTTTTCTTTCAAAAACCTCGAATCTATTTAAGTTAATATCTTTAAAGATTTAGTTAGTCATTTAATTATATTTGGTAATTTGAACAATCATGTACATCACATATTCTAAATATGCTAGATTTTATTTTGTACACAAGATAAATTTACCCGTGAATGAAGGAGAAAATATATTTAGGGAATTTTATTTCAGCAAATATTTTCATTTTTCTGTTTTATTACTGCAAAAATTTTTAATATATATATATATACATCAATATTTATAACTATGAAGAACAATATATAATTTTTTTAACTAGAAATGAACCCAAATAAGAGTAGAAATGCTATTAAATTACTAAACAAGTTACAATAGATTAATCGATTGAAGGATAACAGATAAAATAGAACTTAAACTTTCATCAATAGTTATTAAAATACAGAAATTGAATTATACAAATAATTATATTTCAAACAACTATGCTTCAAACAAAATGTAATATGAAAAATAATTTGACATTTATTTCGACAGTTAATTTATTATTATTATACTTAAATTCATATTTATTTTTACAATTTTCGTATATTAATTCTTTGACCTTTTAAATACTTACAGTTAAAAGATACACTTTTAAAAGTCAAAACAAATGTTTATCATCAGTTGTGATTCCTATATAACTTATTGTTATATTATCCATAGTAAAGGAGAATTTAAAATATTCCTGGGTTTGAAAAAAATGTGAAAATACTTAATGATTATTAAAAAATCAGTTATTTCTTGGTTTTATCATTGCATATTAAAATTTGTTTTTTATTTATACTATTTCAATTATTATAAATAAAAAAATAAATTTTAAATTTCTGAACAATTAAAATGTCTTATGGTGTTTCTGAATAATTTAATATATTTATAATTACTACTAATGCATAAAAAACTACTAATTTTTTTAAATTTCAGAAATTATATTTTATGTAAACTTTATGAATAAATTTTATATAAAGTATGCTTAAATTAAAAATTACGAATTTTAAACGCTGTCTATCAATGAAAATCAAATTATGGATCATTTCATATAAAAAAGTCATGCTAAAGTAAAATGTAGACTAGAAAAAATAATACTAAATTTAACCATTAACCTAAAAATTTTAATTATTTTATGTGTCTACAATGACATATATAAATTTCTAAAATATTAGCGTGTGTCAAAGAATAATAATTTTACTTCAACAGTAATTTTCATAAAATCAATATTTATATTTCCGAAATTATTATTTAAATATTACTTAATAAAAATTAAAATCATATGTAAATGCATTAAAAAGAATAACTTAATACGTTTTAATATTAAACAAGAGAAAAGTCTTGGGTAAGAAATTGATAAAGGAATCAGATCTCAGCGTTATCTTAAAGCTTCAAAGTTGTGCAACAAATTCATTAATTCATTCTCAGTTTAAGCCTCCAATATATGACAACTCCAAACTAATTAAGAATTTTAACCTCACTTGTGGCCATAGTTTAAATCAATTAGTTCTAAGTGTATGACATTATTCTCTTCCTAGTAGCGGGGGTGTGGCGCTTGAATTATCAGTTGAGAGAATCTATATATAGGATGAATATTGTTTCAATTAACTTGAACTCGGTAATATATATATAAATAAGCATGTGTTGAATCAATTATTCAAGACAGCCCCTCCGTTATTTGCACTGTAATTTAATGAATTAATTATGCGGCCATAATAGTTCCTGTAAATGGATTTTAATTCAAAATTGATTAACATTGTTGTGAAACATTAACTGAAACAGAATTTAAGTTTATAAATGGGGAAAAAAGTAGAAATGAAAATAACAGAAAGTTTTGTTAAAAACAACTACTTTCGGGGAAAAAATGGGAGAAATTTACTGAAAAAATATTTTGCTTCGAGAAAATATTGATGTATAAACAAAAATTTGAATAACATATAAGATAAATAAAAAATGTTAAATTTTTATTCTAAAGTTTTCATATGACACTACCAATTCAAAAACTTATTTATATTACTTGTGATAAGTCAATAGGCTAGTCATCTTCTGTGACTCCAAAGCTGTCTTAGAAGCATTAAATAACGATCAATCATGTCAAACCATGATGTTAAACATCAATTGAAGAAATATATAAACTAAGCATGATTTATATTTTGCAGTGGATGCCCGCGCACGTTGGCATCCCTGGAAATTTAAAAGCATATCAACTTGCTGCAATCAGGAAGGAAGAATACTCAATAACGGAAATACATTTAAAGTCATGTTTGACTATGGAAATGCATTTGCAAGATACCGTCTAAAAGAAAACACCATTAAAAAAAGACTCACAAATTTGTGAAATAAATGCATATAGAGACCTTCCTAAAACTATCACTCGACTTAGAACTATCAACATATGAAGCTCCAAGGAGATGACAACAGAACCCATACTGTCTCTGCATCAATTGAGATAATGTTCCACCAAGACATATTTTTGACTCTCTGCCCTTTTATATATCTGGGTCAACTTGGGGAATTCTCCTTGTTACAGTTAGGAAAGAATTTATACTCTGAAAACATGAAGGAGACAGCCAGCTGCGTTCTGGATACTGATGGTCATATTTAGTTCTCCCCGTGGACATTACACCAACCAATCAATTATGGCTATAAAAATAGAAAATTTAATAATAGTTTTAGTTATGTTATACGTATTTATATAAGTATGAATCAATATTAATCAAAATAAATGTTTATGAATAAAATTGCTCATGATTATGTCACTCATTATGAATAATTAACGAGCATTTACATCAAATCTGATCGGTCCATAGTGCAACAGGTTGAACTCCAGGAAATGAAGTGTTCACAAAGATTTTTGCGTAAAGTAGAAAATATTAAACAAAAATGACGTTTTAAAATATCAGATGTTTCCAAAGAAATTCTAAATTATTTTTAATTGAGTATGTTTCAACTATCAGAAATAAAATAAAAATTAATAAAGTTTTAAAAACATTTTAAATCAAGTTGAAAAAAATTATCAAGTGCTTTCAGTCGGGAAGAAATCTCTATTTGCCTTCAATTTTAAAGTAACTAACTATTTATTTTTTACATGGTTGAAAAATAATCATAAATAAGAATACTAAGTTTATATGACATAAATTTTACTGTGAGAAATAAATATAACTAACATCTAACAATTTAAAATAAATGATAAAAACATTGCATTCATTTACATTGTTTTTTTTTTATATTTTAGAAGGAGTTCTATCAAAAGATATGTTGGAACTAAAATTGAAAATTTAATGATATTTAAGTGAAAATTAATTTTTAAGTGATTATCAGCTTTTATCACGAATTTTGTCATCAAAAATACTTTCATATCAATAATAAACTTCAATTCACTGCATTTAATGCGGTTTATAATATTTAAGTACAAAGACGTTTAAAGATTGCATTAGGTAGTAGGTTTTGAGATTAAGCGTATTAAATATATAATTCTTAGTAAATAATAAAATATTCCTTAGTTTAATTAAAATTTAAATACACTGTCACATAGGAACATAGTTGTCCATTACAAAAATTATTTGCAAAATAAGTTAGACACATAAAAATAAATATAAAAAATAAACAAAAAATAAAAATGGCAGCCGTATTATTTTCTTACTCAATGAAAATAATTATTCGGTTGTCATTTTTATTGGAAATGAAATGATGAATGAAGCTATAGAGATGTAAATAATATATAGAGCATATAAAAATACTTAAATAATGTTAAAAGTAAGCAATAATTGCCACAGTAAATGCAAATAATTTCAAAGTATTAATTTTTCACACCCAATTATATGCCATTGCACTGACATTATTCTAGCTGAAAAATTACTAATTTAGATTTTAACTAACACAAAATCACATTTTTTTAAAATATTTTTAATAATGGTGGTCACTGGGTGACTAACCCTCCGCCTCAACAAAAGGCCGGAAAGTGGTACTCTTTTATTGTTACCCAGAGGACAGCTGTGAACCAAGTCACGGTGGCGAATAACATTACCCGCGCCATACCACCACAAAACCGTTTATTGGGTGAGCCACATTCATACATCATCTCAGAAGAAAGGACAGAGAAGCAGAAAGAAAGTAACATCCAGGCTCAAATCGGGATTCGAACTCGGTACCAACAGCCTAGGTGTCAGGAACGCTACCCACTCAACCATTGGTGGGCAGTTAAAACATAGGTATCCCAAAAGCACCTCAGTTTGTAATATTTTATCGGAGTAAATTATTTACTTCAAGTGACAAACGAAGTATTAAAT
The DNA here is from genome assembly GCA_030067965.1 of Latrodectus elegans. NCBI lineage: Eukaryota > Metazoa > Arthropoda > Arachnida > Araneae > Theridiidae > Latrodectus > Latrodectus elegans. The sequence goes on from CM057816.1 coordinate 9,780,308, forward strand.
ATATTAAATTTAAAACATAATTAGAGGAGGTGAAGTTTCCAGGGTAATTGAGAAAATAATGTTTGCCGTAAAAAATAATTTTTTTAAAAAAAACTTACTTATTAACAAATGTAGAATTTATTTCGACATGATAAACAAATATGGCAGTAACAATATTTATTAATATATTTGTTTGGATAGTTATACAAATCAATAATTCATCACTAACCCTTTGCTGATATAATTTATGTACTCCAGTCTTCAGATCCTTATATTTAATTATAAATATAGTAAATTGCATTGGTATATGTAGTACTATTCAGCATTCAGCACTGTGAGGGACAATCCAAAAGATTATGTAACACGGTATCCCTTCAATAAAGTGATATCGCGCAATTTACCAATATTAGATATCCTGTAGAAAATCTATTAATTTTCTTGCAACTTACAAGGTCAACTAGATAGCTTTAGGAATGGAAGCCAAGCGTTTTCTTTTTTAAGTTCAATGGAGGTAATTGTTACTCAGATGTAGTGTTGGTTAATTTAATTAATCCGCACTGTTGACAATCAACTAATCACCATTGCTGACAATATGACGGCTCACCAATAGCTGGATGACGTAATCCATCTGTTAACAATATATGAAATGTCATCTAGAAACAGGATAAAATTGTGTCACACATAGTGTTGTAAAGTAACAAAAAAACAGGGTTTATTTCCGGAAATAAGCCCAGTTTATTCCCTTGGAAATTTTAAAAATTCCCGGGAGCTTTGTAAAGCCTCGAGAGTTGTGAAGTTTTTCAGCTGATTTAGGAATTTTTAAAATTTTCTTAATTAACAATTATTTTTATCAGATATTTCTTAAAATAAATAAAAAGAAACTTATTTTATGATTTCTATTACTAATTATGGTAATAGAAATTTTAGATGAATAGAAAATAATTTTGTGTTAATGACCGATTTAGATTTATTTCAAAAATCACTGTTGAGCTGATATTTTTTTTCGTTTCTTCTATGCAGGAATTTAGGAGTTATGATGACAGAAGCATGGAAAATCCACAATATTTATTCTGACAGTTCTGAAAAATATATTTTGATATTTTGACATATTAATTCCTTATTTTCATTATTTTAACAAGTGTTTTGGATTTTTTTTTAAGTATGAACCGAAATTAGCCTCTTTACTAGAAGACAGAACAGACATTTTTACGCATATATTTATAGTTTGTTTTACTCATTAAGACAAAACAATACATTAAACGAAAGGTGATTGGTTGAATTTATTCCCTCAATATTACCAAACATTTTTGGTTTATACTCAAAATTTCCAGTATTCTCAGAAATTCTCGGTTACTTCACAAAATTCTCAATATTCCCAAAAATTCTCGGTATATTCCTGAAATCGCTAATATATTCGAAAATTCTCTGTTTATTCCCAAAATTCCCAATATTTTCGAATATTTTCGGTTTATTCCCAATAATTCTCGGTTTATACCCAAAATTTCCAATATTTCCAATTTTTTTTAAATTTTATTTTAAATATTTTTAAACATTTTTGATTTATTCCCAAAATTTCCAATATTCCTGAATATTTTCGGTTGATTCCCGAAATTCCCAAATATTCTCGGTTTATACTCAAAATTCCCAATATTCATGAAAGTTCTCTGTTTTATCCCAAATTTTTCAATATTCCCAAAAATTCTCGGTTTATTCCCAATATCCCCAAAAATTCTCTGTTTATTCCCAAAATTTCCGAGTAAATTCTCGTCCTGAAAAATTTCCTGTAATTTTAAATCTCTATGCGCACACAATGTTAATCAGCCAAAATTATCTTCAAGGTATCGAATGATTTCCTTCCTATCGAATTATGCGCCTGGTTTTATCATCCATCGAAGACATCCAGGTGTGACTAGACTTTGTAAGATTTCTTCTTCCACGCTGCTCAGAAGATAAATGGATATAAATTATTCAAAAAGACACATTATTTACACTTTTACCACAAGAAACAACTGAAACATTTTAAGTATGTAGACAGATATTTGTGCTGATATTATTGACATCAAGGATAGCGCAGCAAAATTTGAAGATATTGCATACTTCGCTCAATTGATTAGTGAATCATTTTGTAATAAAAATCACTTACTATTTTTATCGTATATATTTTATTTATTATATTTAGGATATGATGAATATCTCATATAATATTTTATTGTATATATTTAATTTATTATTTTCATCACTTCTCGTGCATATTTTTAGGTTGGTTGTTTTTGTTACTCTATAATGCATTTGTAAAATATTTCTTTGAAAATGAAGTTTACAAATATTTTCTTATGTATTTCATTTCTCAAAATTTGTGTTTTGTTAATTTTTTCTTTGAAGATGAAAGTTACAAACATTGTATGCATTTTATTGTTAAAATTTCTATTTTGAACATTTTTGTAGGTAACTGTTTATAAAAACATTTATATATTATTATAACATGACTACTTAGATTCACATATGTAGCATGTATTTATATAAGGAATTATAACTTTTATATATTTTAAAGTGGATTCCCAATTTATTTTGTTAAATATTAATATTATGAAACTACAAATTAAATATCAATTTACACAGGTCTCTTTATACAAATACTATAATTTTGAAGCATGTTTCGGTATGTATAATTTTAAAGTATGATTCTGAATCCTATGTATAAGTTGTACAAAATTAAAACAATTGACTTACAGGCTAAATTTTTTAGAATAAATGTCTGTAATTTTTTGATGAATATTTAAGCAAGTAACTAAAACACACTTTTCAGCAATAAAATAGGGGATCTCAAAATTAATAATTTATTTATAATATTTAAAAATAAAAATAAAAGATGTAAGACGTGAAGTATACTTCCATTTTATATTTTATTATTGATGCTCTAAATATAAGAATCGAGAGTTTTACCTACAATCTAAATCATTGTAAGGACTTAGTATTAACGGTATTTCATTAAAATAAGAAAAACATGAATATAAATGATAGTTAAGAAAATCAATTCAACAATTGGCTTCAAGGGGAGAGCTCATCAATTATAGTGACTATTTAGTCAATATGGATAACAAATCATTTAAACAAATCCCTTAAACTTGAAGCTATATATCTCAGTATTTTGAAATGAAATAAATCAAATATAGACACATATAGCATTACCATATAAATAATAAATAGAAATTAAGGAGATAAATACTAATCAAAGAAGTATCGTGGAGTCATTAATACTTTAAAAGCAGATTATAGTTATTTTTTAATTATAACTAACTCCACGAAACGATCAATATTAAAACCCTCGTAAAAACATGCACTTGTCATTTATTATGTGTGTAAGATCTAAAATGATTAGTAAATAAACTGTTAGCAATAATTTTTACCTATCACTTCATGTACAGAATTCATTCTACTATTTAGCCAAATGTTTTACATTATTTCATTAGTATCAAATGACTTTATGAAAACCAGCTTTCCAAAGAAAAAAACTTTAATGAATAAAAATTATTTAGTTTAAGCCAACTAAACTAGAGTATTAAATCAGCATTCAATGCTTATAAAATATTGTATAATTTTTTAAATCAATGAAAATCTTATATTTGAATAATGAACGCCATTTTTCATTGACTTAACTCTTTGTTTTGCAATTATTTAGAATTACAATTAAATTGATCAACGTATACAAAAAGCCAATATTAATGAGTAAGTGAAGCAAAATTTGAAGTCAGACAATCCATGAGAAAGCGTAACAATTCTATGTGGTTAAAATAGCTTACATAAATGCTCTACACAATTATTCATAATAAAATTTATTTAGATATAATATTATTGACAAAATTAAATGAAAAATGTAAGCTCGTGAAGTAATATCAATCAAATATTTCATTGCCATAGAATACTTTTTGAATACATTATTTATTTGGATGAAAAAAGTTACAATTGAATAAATTAAATTTTAATGTCTAAAGAAATCTACTGTAAACAGGGTTTATCAAAATTAATAATTTTAAAAGGTTTTAGATGAAATAAGTACATTTTTAAAAGCATGCATTTAAAATTAATTTTCCTATAAATGCAGCTAAAGTTATTATCAGATCAATTTTGTTTAAATACAATTTAAAATTTTTCCTTTCCAAAATCTAAAATTAAAAAGAATAATATATTTCATACAAATCTGTTTTAGATAAACATAAATATAAGTAATAGCAATTATGAGGAATTAATTTGAAATAAATATTCATAGTTATTTTCCAGCTTTTAAAATCATTTAATAACTTTTTTTTTATTTTTTAATATATTTTCATTTAAAATGAAACCATATCTGAGCTAAAACTATGACTGAAGGTAATTTAGCATTTTGCTTAAAAATTTAATATAACATAAAAATAATTTTTCTAGAAAACTCTGGCTTTTGAAGGTGTTTGCTTTTAACACGATACATGAATCCATAAACACAAGAATTTTGATTAAGGGAAGTAAGACGTTGTCGACATTGACAAATTTGGATATTTTGTACCTAACGGAAGTGTGTATTAAGGCTAGTATATATAATTTATGAGTTAAAGTATAGCATTTATGGAAAGTACTAGTTATAAGCTTTCTAGCAAAATCAAATTTAAATAGAAACATGCATATATTTAATTTTTATGACTTTTTGAAAATATTGCATTCATTACAGTTTTTTTAAAAGTAGGTTACCTTAAGGTACGCTTAAAATAAATTCTTGATGCAAATTTCACACAAAATTTGCATACATTTATTAAAAAATGTTTAAAGAATTAAACAAAGTAATTTATTTTGCAATATATGCATAATAACTTATACAAGAGCAAAATATGTTAAACGTTTCGAAAATTTTTCAAAAATTCAAAAAATTTTCACAAAAACTTTTTCATAAAAATTATTTTTGGCAAAAAGCAAATTTTAAACACTTTACTACATGCACATAAAGTTCACACATAAGCACAAAAATTTTAGAAGATTTGATGCATTAGTTTTTTTACGAGCGTACCTATGTAATAAAACATGCAATTTGAGAAAATCTCAAAAACAAAAAAATGTAATAAATACTTATTTTAAAAAAAAATTAAAACATCCCTGTACCATAATAAGAATCAATATTAGACTCAAATGCATACATCTTTCTTTTTTCTTAACTTTACAGTGATATTGAATCATTATTCAATTTTTGATGAGATGTTCAGCTTTTCAAACACGTATGCGATCGATTTCTTGCAGTGCGTCACACATATTTTTACCAGGAATAATACCCAGCTCCTTCAGCACCAAGGTTCGGCTGAGAACCCCTTCATTAAAACAGATGACTGCATCCATTACTCCGAGTTCTAAGGTTTCTTTTCCCACAAAAGTGTTCTTGGGAATCCTTTCCCACACACAGTTGTTGAAGGACTCATTGCACTTTTGTGTGCCTCCATGGAGGCATTTCTTCAACAGCTCTTTTGACGACAGGTCACGGAAGATTTTTTGATAGCCAAGAGCACTGCTTCCGGCAATGAATGCTCATGGACATAATTTCCTCCTTGAGCAACACTCTTGTTATATTTACACCAACTCTCTTCCCCAGTAGGACATAGAGCGTGCTGAGGATTTCTGTCTGTTGAGAGTTTATGAAAATATATAGCCCAAACAGCTTTTGCCATTTCATCTACAGAGGTTTTAGCATTGCGACGGATAGCGAGACCATAGTACTTCTGCAAAAGTAAAATCTCAGCATCAGTTAGCCGACCTCGCCCAGAAATTGCCTTGCCGTCTGAGAGTTTCATCCCTTTGAATTCATTCTTCAAGGCTTTCAATCGTGAGCCCATTCTCTTCTGGACATGGCCCACACACTCTAACTTTTCAACATCTGTGTCACCATACACTTTTGCTTGTTTGATTTTCAAGAATCCCTTTGAGTCGCCATCTCCTAAATATTTGGTATAGCGCACATTTCTCGAAGATATGGAACGATTGAAAATGCGAAAGACACCCTCTGTCTCCATGCCACCGCTTGGACCTTCGTAGTTCTTCTGGCAATCTTCGCAGCTCTTTTCACTTTTCTTGCATTTGAAGCAATACTTCGACAAGCATTCAAAGTCTATCACCTTTCCGGTATCCACACAAATAGCTGTCACAACCCCGTTGAGTGAAGTGTGGCCTCTCTTTTGCCACGAGCCATCCACAGATACAGCAATATCTCTGACATTATCATTAGCTTCAACAGCATTACTTACAGCAATGTCCATAGACTTTTTACAGACAACTGTCAATCCATTTTTTAAGCTGTCATTGAGCCTCTCAAATTTTCGTGGAGGAGGAGGTAGGTTCAAGATGGCACAAATTGTTTGTGCAGCATTTCTGCCTTTCCCTATGCAACGCATTGCATATGCCAGTCTAATGTTTATGTCATATCCTAAACTAGATATGAGGGATGTGCATGTTGTGGAAGAGTTTTGACAGACTTTGCAGTGAATGTTTATAAAAGAGGCAAGACCTCTGCGGCTATGTAACTCTTCATTTACAATGAAAGACTCCGATGAATTGCACTGTTTACACACGAACATGTCGTTAATCAGACTGTTTAGAACTTTAACACTAATAATAATATTTACATCTTGAGTTGAATTATTTTCAAAGTCATCATTCATTACAAAAGAATTTTCAAGCTTTTGTTTTGAAGCACTCTCAGCTTCAGGTACACTGCTTTGATCATACTTCGTAGTATGTTGATTCTGATGTCTCTTCCTACTGTTGAAACTTCTCCTTCGAGGCATGATAAACAAACAATTGATAAGAATTTAAACTCAAACAGAGTTATAGAATTAATTATAATAATTAATCAGCAGATTAAAAAATGAAGCAGCATAAATCGAACTAATAATCACAAGGCAAATCATAAAGTAAACACAAACAACGCAGCAAGCAATGTGAACAAATCATTCACACAGCTTGGAATTTTTGTTATCTTTAAATGTTAATGCCAGATTCAGAAAAAAATAACGGAGGTTATACAAATGATCATTTATTCACTACTTTTCTGTTGAATTGGTACTGCAATGGTCATATTTGAAACCGAAACTTTTCTGCAAGGGGGCGTGGCACTGTTTGTGTACGTTTTTTTTCGATTATTTAAACCATTAAAAAACATCAAATAAATGAGTGTTATACATTTTTAGATTCAGAAAAGTATACTTTATTTAAAATAACTAAAATTGAAAAATTGATTTTTTGAAGGTTAATCAGGTCTTACTTCCCTTAAGCATAAAATTCTTCATGCAATCAAATAATATATTTAATTTTACCTAAATAATATGTTTAATAACTAGAATATTTTTCTAAAGTTTTAAAATTTACAGATTACCTATATAAAGCAGTTACCATAATTACGGTCAAAGCAGAAAAATTATTATGTTAACTGTGAAAATAGCATTTGCGTAGTTTGAAGTCAGATATTCTTAAAACATTTGTTTTATAATTTAAATATTTATCCTATAAAACAATTACTGGTTAATAAGTTTCTTCAAACTAAGAATTAGTTTTTAATCTAAACAATTATGGGTTATATCAATTCTTAAATATAATGCTTTAAAAAAGTGATGTGCTAATATTTTTAAAAATATTTCTGGTTTTATAATAGATAAAAGGACAGAAAAATTTCCTAAATAATACACAATTTATTTTTCAAAACCAACATAACAGGTTAGAAAAAAAATACTTTTTAATTATATTTTGATAAACGTTTTTATTATATTTGCAACAGCAAATCAATAAAGTCATTTATAAAGCGTTACGTGTTAACATTTCTTATTATTATTTTGTAAGCATAACTTTTATTTCTAATGCTTTGGATCTCTTAAAAATGTTATTGTAGTAAAATACTTTTCTGCAAGCTAAGTTCTCAGAAAAACAAAGTTAAGAGTTTCGAAGAATTTTTAACAATAAAACTTGTTTTATATTATTTGGTGATGCTTGTACTTGGAAATGTTATTTATTTCCCTTCAATAACCGAAGTAATTTTGAAAACATTGCTTACTTTGAAAATAAATGTGTACAATTTTAAAAAGAAAATAATAAATATTTAGGAATTCGCAATCTCCGTTTTTTAAGAAACAAGTAAAGAATTGTTTTTAAGTTATTAACAGAGACTTTTTAGTATTGATTGTTTTAGAGAACTGTATTTTTGAAAAATAATGCTTTCACAATCAACTTTCAAATTTAAAAAAGAGCACAAGTTCATATGAAGGAATATTATTTTTCAGTAAACTTATCACTTCATAACAGTAACAATTAACAAATACTATGTGTGTGCGTAAGATTTTGAATAGTTTACGTACATGCATGCCTATATATATATATATTATATATAGGCATGCATGTACGTAAACTATTCAAAATCTTATATATATATATATATATATATATATATATATATATATATATATATATATATATATATATATATATATATATATATATACAACAACCAAACCATTATTTTTATGAAAATCATTATGGTTCTTATCTGATCTGTTTATGTATGCAGAAAGCCAATAAAAATTTCTTAATATCTAATATTTAATTTTTCCAAACATATAATAAAAACATAAAGCATGTAAACAATAGGAAATTTATTTAATAGCACTAAGATATTATGATAATCCAATACCATAAAAAAGAAATATCAATAATTTTGATAATTCTTGTTTATGGCATTTGTTTCAATTTCTATTATATTTAGAAATGTTAAGATATTAATTTCTTTCTTCAATGGTTACGGTTTTCTATTTTTGTATAAGTATCAGTTCGTTATATTACTTGTAATTATTCAATAAATGTGAATAAAATAACCAATGTTATTACCACTTTTGCTAAATGAAACCTATTATTGACTTTTTTGTGTTATTACATGTATAACCTATCAATTGTCATTAGATAGATATTTAATCTTATTTTTGATATAAAATGTTTGATATTCAAGGTAGCATTTTTATGGAAAACATTTTGTCTACGTAAACATCAATCAATGTTATAAAGTTTCTAAAAGAAAAATATCCATTTTAATGTATTAAAGTTTTGAAAAATATATCTAATTAGAAATTTTACTTTTCAATTGAATATCTCGATATATTTGTTGAATAATAAATTATATTTATATTCATTTTCTCAAAAATTTTTTCATAAATATTATTTGAATACTCTTCAATTTTTTTGCAGGTCAATCGCTCATAATATTTCAAGCATATAATAAGTCATAAGTTTACATGGAATTAAAAAAAAATCAATGGATTTTTGAGCAGATTTTTGTTAAATGCATTGATTAATGTACAGATTATTATTAAGATAACATTCTTTTTAAATCTATTTCAACAAAATATTACCGCAATAAATTAAAATGAGTAATGATTTAATAAATTTGTCAAAGATCTTCACAAGAATTAATTAAAAAGGAGAATTATATATATATATATATATATATATATATATATATATATATATATATATATATATATATATATATATATATATATATATATATATATATATATATATATATATATATATATATATATATATATATAGATAGATAGATAGATATATAGATAGATAATATATATTTTGTGGAGAAATGAAATATATTATAAAAAAGGAGTAAACAAAATTAAAGTGAGGTTTACACTATCAAAAATGATAATATAAACATTACGCATTAATAAAAATCACATACGTGTTTTAAAAGAAAAAAAAACACTGTTCATGAAATTGGAACATGTCTAAATTTAGTAAGTTTTATTTGTAAAAATTAATTTTCAAATTTTTCCAAAAACATAAATAAAAACGATACAAAATATATTATTATCAAATCAACAGTGACTCTAAAATAACGATGCCCTTATGCACACTAATCTGCTTTAAGCGAACTATACTAAAAAATTTAATTTTTTCATTAAAATATTAAAGAATAATTCAAAAAAATAAATTTCTGAAATGAGTAACAATGAATATATGCAAGAAAATTTACACTTTGAAGCCCGTTGTGTTTAATTTTAGTTGTCAAAAGAAACAAAATTCTAGAAAATTAAAGATTATTATCTTTAAATCTATTATTAATTTTTCATGAATTTAGACTAAACTAAAATAAATAGTTTGTTTAAGAAATAATATTTATTTAACTTTCATGTATATTACAATAGAATTTATAATTTTATATAAGATTTTTTTATATATTTTGTAATGGTAAATATAAAGTTTGAACCCTTAAAATAATTTTTACGTTATATCTTTAGGTTATATTATGTGTAAATACAAATATATATATATATATATATATATATATATATATATATATATATATATATATATATATATATATATATATATATATATATATATATATATATATATATATATATATATATATATATATATATGTATGTAGGTATGTATGTATATCAAACATGATTACAAATTAAAAATATTATTAAAAAATTGTAAATATTTAAAATTTCAAAAATTACTAGATTATTATTATTAATCGTAATTTTTTTATAAAATTAATCAAATGCCAAATGAAGATTAATAAAATGAAATATGAAATAGCTGGCTATTTTGGTACCTTATTTTATGCTCCTTTTATTCTATGCTTCTTTAAAATTTTAAACTATCTCGTAAATATATGTTCCCTCTGCTCTGCTTACTGTAATTCGTATTTTAACTTTATTATTCTTCATTTGGCATTTAATTAATTTCTAAGAAATTTACTATTATAATATATATTTATACACTTTTTGTAATGCTGTAATAATAAATGATAGTAAGAGAAAACACCCCTTCTTCTTCTTCACTTAAGACACAACACGTTTTTCTTCCAGAAGCACTTTTGGAAACATTTCGCACTTATTAAGTCAAAATTGAGGTTTCTACAGGATTACGAGCCATTTCAAACTGAAAGTTGTGCGCGTGATCATGTTGATCATACATTTAAAAACAATTGAATCAAGCATTGGCTGTCCCACTGTTTCAAGATCCCTTGTTTATTTTCTCAGCAGTGTCAGAAATGGCATTGTTTACGACATGCTTGCAAATAATCTTGATCATGCAAATTGTTGCTTCAATCAGTGAATCGCAAAGTATCTTGGAAAATGTTCTCCGTATTCCGTGAGTGATGTTCGTGTTTCTATATCATTTGGTGTGGCTTCCGACATTTTTTATAGAGTTTGTACGTCAAATATTGTACACTATTCTGTAAGGCAATACATCTTTTATTTTATATACAGTAATGTGGACTCATTTCGTCTTCGCCTTTGTGTCGATTTATCATACAAAGCTGACATTTCAGCTCACGTTTTCGTATGTAATTATAAATTCTAATTGTACTCTCTTCTTTAAGTTTATGCATGAAATTATGATATACTACGTATGAGTTTGCGTAAAAATAATAAAAATGTTTGAGAAAGGAAAAAAATCCTAAGTTAAACATTAAAATATGATTTTTGTGGCAATTATCAAACATAAATAAAAACAAATAATTAAGTTTTGAATAATTTATAACCAAAAAAATTTAAAGAAAAACACAGATCAATATTTTTGCAAACGTCAACCTTTGAAGATAACATAGAAAATAGCGTATGAGAAAAAATGAAAATTTTATTAAATTTGCATAGAAGATTTTTTTCCAATAGCAAATTGTAGACAGTTACAACTGCAACAGAGTCTATTAATCTATTGCTCCCTGATACCAAGGAACCGGCCAGACACAGTGACCTCTTAGCCGCCGAGGCATTGCCCCGGGTGCACCACAGGGGGTGGGCCACCATCGCATACTCACACATGCCGTAGGGACCCGTTTATAGGGTAGGCATCATTCATACTTCATTCAAACACACACACACACAAGGAAAGGACAGAGACAGGATAGAGAGAGAGAAAGTACATCCATGCCTGAACCGGGATTCGAACCCAGGACCTCCCTATCCGCAGTCAGGCATGCTGACTACTAGAGAAATTGGCCGGCAATTTTGAATAGAAGATATTTCCTTGAATTACTTCAAATATATATAATATTGTTTTATTTTTAAAAGAATGCTGAGTTTGTTTTTACCTTTTTTGATAATGGGTTTTCAATTCTATAAATGATGTAAAATATCCCCTATTTATATATAGATTCTTCTTGCTACGTCAGTCTAAAATTTCTATATTTGTTGAGGTCTGAAAATATATCTGACTATTTTTAATTTCAATATTAAAATATTCTGTATTATTACTGGCTAATATTGTGAACAATTGTTTTGGAATTTTTCACCAATGCCGCAAATTTTCTCCGGATGGAGATTAATCATTTGGCAAAAAATGATTAGCTAAAAAACTTTTATAGGCTTGTAAATTCCTTTCATGTGAACCTGAACCTGTTACCAATATAAGTAAAGTTTCCTTATATCATCACAAAGTCACCACTTAATTAGCATTTGGAGAATATTTATTTACCAATCCCCATGTACCGCAACCGTCTCATACGATCAATCTTTAAACTTTTTATTGGGAAATGCATTAATTTGCCAAGGTCATGATTTGAAGTTCAAATTCTCTATTTAATGTGTCTACTAAAAATGAAACTATAATTTATTTTCTGCTTAGAACAGAAGATGTGCATAAAAAAAGGGTAACATTTTTTTTATTCATAAAATTTCTATACGGAAATTTCTTTATTTTATTGAAACATTTTTCTTAATCTTAAATATTTCAGAAATAAACCCTCATTTAATGTAAAGTCACATTATTTCGATACATAAAACATTAAAACTACGTAAAAGAGTGACGTTTTAAATCAAAAGCTCTCCTATTCACAGCTCGAATATTGTAGGGTTTTTTTGCATCATTTTCATAGTTTTTATAAGTACCATCCTTTTCCCAGAGCTCATAAAATAAATTAAAACTTAAATGAGGATAGCAAGGTTTTCATTGGTTCAAAACAATCTGGAATATCCACAAATTATGTTAAACTGGAATATTAAGATTTATTTTTCTCTTAGCAACTTAACATTAATTACAGAATTCCTCTTACATTTCAAAGTATATATATATGTTTGGAAGCTAATGCAATGCTTTACGGAATCGAGTAAAATAATAGTTATTTTTTATAGCTTTTAATTATTAATATTTTTATATTTTTCATAATGTTTCTATTTTTAATGTAACGTTTTAAATTCCATCAAGTTTTTATGATAAATAGTTTAGTTAAAAATTTAAAAGATGAATGCATGGTTCTTAATCAGTGACAGATTCGTACGAAACTAAAGTAAAAAAAAAAAAAAAAAAAAAAAAAAAAAAAATAAATTCTCGTGATAATGTTAACTATAAATACATTTGTGGTATAAATATTTTTGTGTGCCTAATGTTTTAAGAAAACATTGAAAATTTATATTTTCTTCAAGCCTGTAATTATTACCTTTTACAGGTAATAAACAATGTCAATTTAGTTTAATAATGTTTAACACTTTACAAATATTATTTTCTTTAATTAAAAGCTTACTTAGGACATTCGGATAGCTAGTGGAATTCACATAGATTTATTTTTTATAATAAAATATTCAAATTTAAATTTTATTCTCATTCTTTTATCATAAGGAAACTGAATAATGAAAATTTATTTTTCTGAAATTATAATAAATTTCTCAATAACCATAAAGGTTTTATTTTCCTAAATGATCGTGTAATAAAAAGTGTATATGGGTTTATGTATAAATAAGAAGGAAGAATAATTTACTTATTTCTTACCCGCAGAATAATTTTTATCGGTAGAATTCTATCTCAAAATAACTCTCGATTTCAGTACCATAGTAAAAATACAAAAATTAATAAGTAAAACAAATTTAAATGAATATTTCTTTATAACTAAATTGTAGAATTTTTGTAGTAACTTTTCGAACCATATTTAAAATACCTTTTTAAATCCTAAAAATAAGATTCTTTAACTTAAATAGTACGATAAATTTTAATCACAAGAAATTTAATCTTACTTTAGTTTTGTCTACTATAATACTTACTTCTCAAAAAAGAGAATCATTAGCGTTTAAAGAGAACACCACTTGTTTGAAAAGTTTAGGATGAAAGAAAAAGTTTAATTAATGGGGGCACTTTGTCTCTCGTTTTTCTTATGCCAGTTGCACTTGTGCTTTTTTTTTAATTATAAAAGTTTCTTTTAAAGGAAGAAGAATAATCTTTAAATATGTTAAAGTACCTTGTAGTTTGAGAATAATATATAAATATAATAGTCTAAACTATACCCCAGTTCTTACACCGTATTTCAAAAGGTAAAATTAAACATTTGAAATTTTAATTTAATGAATGACTAATAAACTTCTTGTGTATTTAAGAAATATACACTAATAGCCATTAAAATTGCTACACCAGAAAGAAATGCAGATAACAAAATGATATTTATTGGACAAATATATTATACTAGAAATAACAGGTGATTAAATTTTGAAAAAATTTGGCTGTATATATAGATCCTGAGAAATCAGTATCCAGAACAACCACCTCTGACAGTAATAACAGCAGTTATACGCCTGGGCATTGAGTCATACAGAGATTGGATTGCATGTACAGGTACAGATGCCCATGCAGCTTCAACGCGATTCCAAAGTTCATCAACCGTAGTGACTGGCGTTTGGTGACGAGGCAGTCGCTCGGCAACCATTGACCACACGTTTTCTATTGATCTGGAGAACGTGCTGGCCAGGGCAACAGCCGAACATGTTCCGTATCAAGGAAGGTCCATACAATACCGGCAACATGCGGTCGGGCATTATCCTGCTGAAACGTAGGGTTTCATAGGGCTCGAATAAAGGGTAGAGCCATGGGTCGTAACACACGAGAAATGTAACGTGCACTGTTCAAAGCACCGTCAATGTGAACAAGAGGTGACCGAGACGTGTATCCAATGGCACCCCATACCATCATGCCAGGTGATGGGCCAGTATGACCATGACGAATGCACGCTGCCAGTGTGCGTTCACCACGATGCCGCCAAACACGGATGCGACCATCATGATGCTGTACACAGAACCTGGATTCATCTGAATCGAGGCAGGTTATCAATGACGAACCTGGGCGCACGAATGGCGAGACGTCATCTCGCCATTTGTGCGCCCAGGTTCGTCATTGATAACACCATTGAAGGCGCTCTTGTCTATAACGCAGCGTCAAGGGAAGCCGCAGCCATGGTCTCCGAGCTGAGAGTCCATGCTGCCGCAAACGTCGTCAAACTGTTCGTGGAGACACTTGTTTTCTTCCAAACGACCCCGTTTCTTGACTCATGACTCTTAACGTGGTTGCACGATCCATTACGGCCATGCGGATAATATGCCTGTCTTCTCGGCTGCTAGTGATAGGTGACCGTTGAGATCCCGCATGGCGTTCCGTATTACCGTCCTGAACCCATTGATTTCATATTCTGCTAACAGTCATTGCATCTCGACCGACGCGAGCAGCAATACTGCGATAAGATAAACCGCAATCCCGGTACGCTACAATTCGACCTTTATCAAAGTCAGAAACGTGCTGGTACGCATTTCTCCTTTTTACACGAGGCATCACAACAACTTTTCACCAGGCAACAACGTTCAAATGCAATTTGTGTATGAGGAACCGGCTGAACAATTTCCTCATTTAAACACAATGTAGGTGTCACTATTGGCGCCTGCTTTGTCTGAATGCGCTGAAAAGCTAATCATTTGCATACCACAGAACCTTCTTCCTTTCGTATAATTTTCACGTCTGTATCATGTCGCCTTCTTGGTGTAGCAATTTTAATGGCCAGTAGTGTATTTTATTACTTACTTTACATTGTATGTAAGACTAAGTTAACTTTGGCTTTTATATTTAAATAACAAATTTAGTAAAAACTGTTTTTTAAAGACAGAAGAATAAACTTTAAATATTTTACTACATGTTCATTAAATCTAGGTAACTGAAAGTCCTGTAGTCGGTTGTTGAGCAGTTACCATGGGTGTAATAATCTGGCGAAAATTTCCTCCCCCTTCAAACCAATATCAAAATTCAGAGAGTCCATCTTTTACACTCCAGACCAATGTCAAAATTGAGGGAGTTGTGTCATCTATCGGAGGAGTTTAGAGCAAGTCATACTTTTACCTCTGTGGTGCTCTGATCAAGCGAAAGACCCACGCTACTGACTTAAATTCGCATAGCCAATGGCATAGTAAGGTTGGCTTTTATAAATGTCATATTTAACAACAACAGTAAAAATTATAATTATTCTGTAGCTGGTTTTAGTAACTGTCCACTTTAATGATAAATTTCTCAAGATCAGTTTTTATATAAAATTTAAATTGTACACGGTCTGCCTTGAAACTGTCTTAACGGTAGCTGAAGAGAGCTGACCAGACAGGTCTGATGATGCACCGTCTGGCAGTAACTGCCAAATACCGGTCCTCATTCGGTGTTGTAACTCGGGGGTGACCTGTGCTGTAATGTCTATTCACATAACCATCATCTTGGAACCGTTGCCAAAGCCTGGAGATGATACTCTGGGGGATTCCAAGTTACTCGGATACTTCCAGCTGGGTGCGTCTACTTTCCAGACGGAAAATAATTCTACCACGTAAAACATCATCCAAATGTTTCCTTTGTGCCATAACTATGCGGTTATTGCACTGAAAGACTTTTAAAGCACTTGTGAACAATTTTACTTCTTTGCAACTATTCCTTACATACCCCTCTCTAACACTCTCGTCATTGTGGCACAGTATCGGCGCCATTTGGTGGTTTTTTGTAATTTGTATATTATTCTTCAAGACGTGACTGAAAATTCTACATATGAAATTTTTATTTTTAAAGAGTTCAATCTCTGTGTAATTCTAAATTATCCTTAATTTATGGGCATTAGTGTATTTTAATAAGCTTTAAACGCTTAAAAGCTAGTCAGTTTTGAACCTGCCAAAGTTTGAAGAAGCGAATCAGAAGAGTCACAAACTAAAAAATATTTGACTTTAACACACACACACACACAGAAATGCATATAAAATCTTTTATTGCTCTCAAATTTTAATTTGTAATCTTTCTTAAATTTGATTAGAAAAATGTAGATATATTTTTAGTATTGAAAATTAATTGGTATAAGTTATAAGGTAAATAAAATGTGAGCAACCATATTTCTGCAAAGAAACATAAAATCTAATTTCTATAAAATCATATAATCTATATTAAATGACATTTTATTCATATACAATATGATAAAATAGTACATGAAACTCAAACTGCGTTAGATATGAAATATTCATATTCTAAGATTAAGTGAAATGAAAATACATACATACAATTTGTTCGTTAAATTTTGTCTTTTTTTACACTCTTTAGTATAAAAGTTTATATTAAAATGTTTTTATTTTTTCTTATGAAGTTTACTTTTGCAAATATTACATCTTTTTTCTATTCAAAAAATGCATCAGTTTAAATGCTAGACTATGCTTACTCTCTACGGTGAAAGTATAATTTCATAAAAGAATATCATTCGATTAAAAAATACTGATAGATTAATCGAAGGATACCAATCAGCAATTTAAAATTTCACATTTATTAGTAATTTTATAGGCTATTATATTAATCTACAGTTTTACACACGCATTTGCAAAAAACTTTGAGATGAATCTTTAACTCAATCAATGGTCAATTCTTGGAAAGTTTTACTGAAAAAGCATAAATAATAATATGTAAGAGAAAAGTTGTTATAAGCCAATCAAACATTTACCGAGTCTTGCTTTCCATGGGACATTACAGAGATCGTAAGATACATAAATTTATCACAAAGTGAAAATCACGTGCAATTACAAGATTCAACCCTGTGAATTATACATTCAAAATGCAGAAGTGCATCTTCTTTACCATTTACATCCCTCTTTCTAGGTGTTAGTATGGTGTATTTCACCAAGAGATTTCTCGTCAAATCTGGTGCTTTTTGTTTCGATTATAGTACAGCCGGTTTTCGTTTTGGTGCTGCCAACTTACGTACGTTTATTTTTTTTTTATTATTTTTTTTTTTTGGATTTTTTTTTGTTTAACTTCATTTTTGAGTAATATATACAGTTTTTTTAAGCAGCAAAAGACTTAGAATTTTTTGTTCAATTTCACTTTATGTGATTTCGGAAACTTACCTTACTTAAAACATACGATCATCTTGGCGATGAAAGAAAAGTTGCAAAGGGGAAATTTTTGATGAGATATAACCTATTAGTTCCCTTTTCTACCCACAGTGGCTGGGAATAAACCCGGAACATTCGAAGAGAACCGTGTTGCCGCAAAACTCTTGTAAATTCTTTTTAAAGATATGTTAACATATGTGCGTTCAAATATTCTTCTTTTGAAAGTGTAATAAGTTAGGTAGAAGATTGAGTTAGACCATATACACACAACCTAAAATATTATCCCGGATTTTGCAAATAACATTTAGGCAATAATAATTTAATAAGATTTAAAGTTTTTCATCGATATTGGTTGATAAATATTTTAAAAATGATATCAGTCATTATTATATATTCTGTTTATGTTTCAATGCTATAAGAAAAAAATTTTCTGTTATCATTATAGAGTTTGAGCATTAAACCAAGATCACTTGTAAAGATAGGAGCTCTTAAGTGTAATTCATAAAATATAAGAAGAAATTAAAAACTATTTGTAGAACTGAATGATTTCATTTTGGAAGAAATATTTCTTAAATATTTTCCCCACTTTGGTTTCCAAAATTCAATTTGAAAACAAATAATGTTTCTAAATATACACAGTAGAACTCAGATGTGTGAAAAATTGAAAGATTATTATTCAGCATTCACCAAAATATCATTTAACAATAAAATTGTTTAATATATTAGAAATAATTTCTGCCCATACTGCATCATTTATCTTTGATCAGAAAAATAACATGAATTTTGAAGTTTGGAAATGTTATGATACTACATTTTAATAATTTCAAATCATAGCTTTATATAAGGATATAATTTATTTTAATGCATTTTAAAACAATAATACTAAGTAAATAGAGTAATATGATGTTTAAAATATTATATTTATTGAGAATAAATGAATGTAGTACAAAAAGATTAATAAATACAGCAAATGTGAAAATGAATTTTAAATACAATGTTCAAGTTTCTAAATCATATTTATCTATATATTTAGCTAATTACAAATTGTCACACGATGAAAACTAAGTTATGCATATTCTCTTGAAATTAAAGTTTAGATTAATAACATTATATTAGTCAAGGCACACGCACAAGTAACTGTATTTCCATATTAATGCATCATTCATTTGTTTTTTCAGAATATATGATGAATAAACATAGTCTAAATCGAAGAATAGAAGATTATAACTACATTAATTAACCATAATTCTTCAAACATATATGAATGGTATTAGGTAACTGCAAAAATGCTTGTATTGCCTTTCTGGTGAAGGCAATAAACAATATTTTATGAACATGAGTATATACTAAAGGATTTGTCTTTTTCTCCTTAATTCACATTAATTTTAGTTACAAGAGTAACCTAATATGATTGAATAAATGCAAAATTATTCATTCCTTTAGTTCCAATAAATACATTTATGAAGACGGAGATATTAATTAACTATTCATATTTATTTCCTCATAGTACAGTACATTTGTTTTAGTTAAATAAGATATTTCACTCATTTATATTCCTAACGACATTATTAATTTACATTTTAATTAAAAGTTCTTAAGAACTACTAGATGGTATTGAATTCCTTCATTAATTACTGGAAGTAAATTTCATTTCTATGTAAAGTATTTCTTGGAAAATCTTGCATTGTATTTCTTTATTGGAAATACAATGCAAGATTTCGATACTTTCTATTTCTTCACACATTATTAAATAAAAACAAAATTCGTGTGATTTCTGAGAATGAAAACCAAGCATTGTTACTTTTAAAATTATTTAAAATTCAATTCATTATACATAAATTACTATTCATATTCTAACTAAAAACTATAGGTTAAATTAATATTAATTTTCAAAAAGAATTAGTAAAAAACTAAGTTTAAAAAAATTTTCGACAAACACAAAAACAGCTTCATTTTTTTTAACACCCAGTTGCTTTTGGATCTTTGCCCTGTTCAGCTCTGTAATAGGCGACCTGATTAAAACTCAAATAGTGGGGCACGCAGTGGGTGTGTCATCCCCAACCCGAAATTGAAGTGATAAAATAAAGACAAACGCAAGGAAATATCCATGCCCAATTCAGAATTCGAACCCGATACCTACTGCTTCGAAGTTAGGGACGCTAACCTCTCCGGCATTGGTCGGCTTAACTTAATCTTATTAATTAGATAATGAGTATTAATATGTCAGTACTAATCTAAAAGAGATTTTAATGATAATATTGAAATGTGAGCTACACTATTATAGAATAATTTAATTTGTAAGGTTCTCTCTTACAAATAAAGTAGAAAAAAATGAATTAATATTCTTTCAATCAATATAATATTAAAAAAAATAATAATCTACTCACATATGTTCTTCTGGGTATCTGTAACAGCAATTATGGAGATTGGATAGAATGTATAGGTACAATTTCCCATGTAGCTTCACTGAGATCCAACAATTAAAAGACCGTTAAAATGGGTGCATGTTGAACTAATCACTCACTAATCTTTTATCGGACGTTTTCTACAGGTGGGAGGTCTACAAAACATGCTGTCCAATGCAACAGTTCACATTTTCGTGTAAAAGGAGCTCCATACATTACTGTCAATATGAGATGTGATTCTGCAGAAACATTACATCAACTAAAGAATAGAGCCAAAAATTTTAACACAACAGAATTATCATGGCTACTGTTCAAAATGCTGTTAATGTGAAGATTTAAGCAGGTGGATATTCAATTGCATTATGAAAACTTAAGTCAAGTGCTTTTGGAAGTTAGCAAATTTAATGTCCATTAAATATAGATATGATTTCAATATTCTGTAAGCAGAACATAGATTCGTCTAAAAACATGATGCCTCTTTATTCGTCCACTCACGTTCATGGTTGATCCCATTATTGAAGACTCTAGTGTGGCCGTGGTAGCCTAGTGGTTAGGTCATCGACTTTCCGTCCGGAAGGATGAGGTTTTATTCCCAATGCCACCAAAGGCCCACCGAGTACATGCGATATACGTGTTCATTAAACCTGGTGAATTGAAAGTCCTATGGTTGATCGTTGAGAAGTTACCATGGAAGTAATTATCTGCAGAAAATTTTCTCACCGTCTAGATCAATGTCAAAATTGAGGAAGTGGATCTTCTGGTGACGCCATCTACCGGAGGAGTTTAGTGCAAAGTCGTATTTTCGCCTACGGGATGCTCTAGTTAATCAAAACTACTGACTTAAATTCCCATAGACAACAGCATAGTGAGCTTGGATTGTCCAAGTGTCATAAAAAACAACAACAAGACCCTTATGTTTGTTATGTAGTATCAAGAATAGCAGAAGTTATTATATCATCCCATGCTACTGTTAATGATATTGGCTTTTCCTGCAAACGCTTGATACTATACAAAAAAGCGGCCAATTTTTTATATGAAACCTCGTGGTGTGGTTTTAACACCCATTAAAGCTATGAGAGTAAGGTTTTTACTTCTTTGGTGTAAGTGACACCAAACCGCAGACATGCTACATGCTGAATGATAAACCTGAATTCATCTTTTCTATTTTCTGAAAAAAATTATGGGATCTCAATGAATGCAAACTGCAGCATGGTAATTAATAATTCCAATTGTTTATAATTCAACTTCTATCTCAATTTAAAACATGCCAGCAAACAACAAGAAAATAACAGCAACTTTTTACCAAACACCGTTCAAATTCAAATTTTGTGCGAAAATATTTTTGCCCAGTTTCTAA
This sequence comes from Latrodectus elegans, assembly GCA_030067965.1. NCBI lineage: Eukaryota > Metazoa > Arthropoda > Arachnida > Araneae > Theridiidae > Latrodectus > Latrodectus elegans. The sequence goes on from CM057816.1 coordinate 9,802,228, forward strand.
ATTAAAGTAAATATCTGGTACCATTATACTGGCAAGTGTTTTCAATTTTTGCTAGAGATAAAGGAATCAAATGAGTGAATTACTGAGTGATTATGAGTGAATACATTACAAATGAGTGATTTTAATAGTTACATAATATCATATTTTCATCTTAAAATAAACAAAGAAGTAAATATATATTTTTAAAATTATAAAAAGCAAAACATAAGTTTTTAAATATTTTACTAAAAATATTTTATTGCTCAAAGATAAGTGAAAGGAATATTAAATCAAAGATATGTAGGAAATTTCTCAAACCATTTCTGTGACATTCTAAATCTAAAATATTTAATATTTTGAACAAAATATGCATTGTTAAAAAAGTCAAACTCTATAACAAAAAGAAATATTGAATGAGTTAATTTAGAATATTAAACACGTTTTTGATAGAAAATCTTAACATAAACTATTAATATAAAACAGAACTGCAGCTAAACAATGTAATATATCTTGCATTATAATTTTTTGTTATGATTTTTTTAATTAAATCATTTAATCCCACATTTTCTTCTTATTCTATACATAAAATATGCTCATACATATGTTGTTGCACCAGAATGCTTCCCTGTCCCTTGTCCTAAGGTTGACTCGACTAGTTAAGCAAAAGCAGCCAAGTGGAGTCTTCGAGGTTTTGAAGCAGGGACCAAGCAGAAGATCCCCAATGCTTGGCTTGCCAACCCTACATGTGTCATTTCATTTGTAGGACATGGCGACCATACCCAATTTTAACATGCCTCAGCTTAGCGACGGATCTTCGGTTAAGATGGGATTCGAACTCTCTACTTTCGGATAATGAGGACAACACAAACTAACCAGGGCATCACGTCATTTGCTCATATATATGTTATCATTAAATAAGCAATAATTCATGTGCTTCAATAAAATTGATCTTTCCCATGAAATTAAAATTTATTGTTTAGTAATCTTACTACATAAAATACATAAATTGTGAAAGGAAATAACCATTAAGTAAACTAATTTGCATTATACGTATTCATATCTTTCTGACGGCATCAGAAAGTTGATTTTAAAATTAATTTATATATATATCTTAAAAAAAAATTATTTTATTCAGATCAGAAACTTATTATAAACTTAGCAAAGGATCTCGGTTGAAAACTCTCTTCTCAATAGTTTCCTATTCATGAGATAATCAACTCATGAATATGAAACAATTCATGAGTTCAACAATATTCAACGGTCATTAACAAACTTCCATTATAGACTTATTCATTTGATCTTCATTCAATAAACTTAATTGTGTTAATCGACTAACTGTGACATTACAAACCTCATTACTTAATTTAATTATGCATCACATGATGCAAAATAACCTATTTTAATGATGAAAGTAAACTGTGTCCGTGTCGTATATCAATTAGGCTAATACTTAATTTAATATCAAAACTTTGAATCAAATTTCTGAAGAATTTTTTTCTTAATTTTCTTTATAAACTCCAACAAAATATTTACTATATATGCCTTTTAAGTATATACTTCTTACTTTTAGTGAATATTCCTGAAGAAAACAATAAGAAAACCAAATAAATTTGATACAATTTACATAATGTAATCGGATACAAAATTTACACAGCAAAATAATTTTTGGCCAAGGCCAAAGTGGCCATCTCCGTTTTCTTAAGCAAGAGTCCCTGGGGTGCGGAGCATATGTCCCGATTAGGAGGGCAGCCTAATGTGAAACCCCTAATGTTTAATTCCCAAGTATACTTGGCACTCAGATTATCGACCCACGGAAGGGATGAAAGGCTGAGTCGACCTTGCTCAGGTCGAGGATTGAACTTCAGACATGTGTCCTGGGAATGTGAGGTGCTACCATTCAACCACCCTTCATATGCATAGATACATACAATCATACTTACATATATATATAGTTAGATAGATATAGATAGAGAGAGAGAGATATAATGAGCTGTATTATTAAATTACTTATAAATATAATTTCTCGGTTCATTTTTAATAAGGGTTTTTAGCAATAAAATTAATGTTTAATAAGAATATTCAACAGGAAAACTTAAGAAAGAAGAGTTTTAGTTTGGTGAACTTAGTAGTCGATACTTAAATTTAGAACAAATTAGGTATTCTTTCAAAATTTCTAAGTACATGAGTCTGAAAATTAACATTTTCTAGAAAACTAGTAAGGAACAAATAAAAAAATGAGCAACATGATTGATCTTTTGCGTGACAAGAATTTCCCATTTCTATTATAGGAATTGATGTGAACGTAGTTTCGATCATAGAGATTATATTATTTCTGAAGATAAAATTTTATGCCGCAAGATCTTGTTATTCTCGAAGTGTTTTCTAAGCAGAACGTCACAAGAATCGTAGAAATTTCCTACATTTACGACCCTAATGTCTTTAATTACCCTTTCGTTATAAAAATGTTATTGATTTTCATTTCGAATACTTTTGTGGAGAAATAAAGTTTGTTTTCATCTTAAATTTAAAGCTTCAATCTTAATTTATATATCATTTTACTTTTATGCCAAATTCGTTAAACTTAATTTAAGTTATCTAAAAAAAAGACATTTTAATTTTCACATTAAATCAATTTGATTGTTGGGCTTATTTTTAGTATTTTGTAGAAAAATAGTTTTCATTCTATACACAAAATATATAAATTCGAAGATGTTTTAAAATTATTTTAAAACGTATAATAAAACATTGGAACTGTAAGTTCATTTTAAACTAAACAGTTTCCATCATATATAATTAACACTTTTTATCTTTTCCGGAAAACATTTTTCTCTTTTCAATATAGATGCTTAAAATAAAAACAACTGTTGAAAGTAAAAGTGTATGTATTTCTTTTACTAATATTCTTTTACTATAACAATTCAAAAATTGTTATGCTACAAAAACGTTAATTTAAAATTATTGACGAACTCATATTTCATGAAGAATATATTTCAAATGTATTTTTTTTGTGCAAATTTACTTCTATATAATTTTATTCAAAAAGATATATGTGACAAAAAACAAAAAGCTTAAACCCAAAATGGCGACAAGTAAGAAATGCATAAATAATATGGTTAAATGTTTACCCTTAAAATTCCCAATTTAGTTGAGCTCTTTTTTATAAACACAATCTTAACTTTAAAGTCCTACCCAGTGCAATGGGAACGGGCAGATGTTCATCACTTTCAAAATCAAGAAAATACATAAAACATATTCACCTAATTTTTGAGCTCATGTTTTATACAAATGTGCTTTTATTATTACAGCAGTATTAGTTAAAAGGAAATTTTTAATGTTGACGTAAAGAAGGAAATAGTCTTAAGATTCAAAATAGTTTGCTTACAAATATTGTTATTATTAATTGAACATTCTGTTAATTAATGAAATTTTTAAAAACTTAAATCAGCCTTGCCAATTTAAACTAACCCTAAACTGAATGTTTTACTCTGTCTTTTTTTCCTTTTTTTTATGCTGTTCTATGTGTTAATGAGTTGAATTAATGAAAAAAGGCTTTTCATGCCAATATTTTGCTCCTTATATAAGAAAGCGTTTTATTAACAAAATAAACTTCGATATAATTTGAAAACAAGCCGCAATTTCGTCGAAAAGTTGGATTTACAACTCCATCTCAATACGATATGACGTAGATGAAATTTATCTGACGTCAAGGATATTTTAAACCAATGAGAATTGTAATAAAGTAGCGTAGTCACTAATCTAAACTTTAACGAAAGGATCAGGATCTAAACTTTAACGAAAGAAACAACCACTTTATGGTTAGTAAAAATGTGAAATGTACAACACATTTAAATAAATGTCTTTAAATTAATCTACAAAAATTTTAAATTAAATAACTCCACATGAACTCACAAGATGATAAAGGAAAATTGTTTCAGTTGGTTTTGCACCTAAACGAAATTTTCTCCCAGAGATATTTAATCAAAGATCATACATTCAATGTTAAAAATAGGTGTTTATACGGTGAAAAAGGCGATGCTTTTTATGCGAGAGGGGGTTACAACATAGAAAACCGGAGTTGCGCTGTTTTCAACACTGAAAAGTGATTTTTACTAGAAAAATTTGAGATTTTGCTTACGTAACGCATGATCTGAAGCATGTTAGAAGAGACGAAGTCTGACAATTGTCACTTTGAAAATCTTGTGCATTAATTACCTTTTTGACGTTCGTTTCAATAAAAAAATCGTGCTATCTAAACAATTCTTGTGGTTTTTCATTTTAAAGATAAAGGTTAATTAAAAAAATACCTTGTTTAACATACACTATAGACTCACAATTTATTTTAGGAAATAAATTTTAAATTAAATGTGCATAAAATATATGAGAAACATTGAGATTACTCAAATATTTTACAATCAATTGCTTAATAATTTTAATAATAAAATTTATTTTGATGTCAAACAAATGAACTTAAGTAGAAAAATAGATGACGTTATCTTCAAAATTTTCATTTCTTCAACCTCAAGATTTTCATTTGTATGTTACAATGAAACATTTTAATTTTCCTTTTAGAAATTCTTGAACTTCTAGTTTGTATTCTGATGCCTTTTCTGGACTTGGTACATACTAATTATATATTTAAAGCAATATCATACATGGATATTTAAACAATAATATTCTATTCATCAATCAATGATTCAAAGTTTATGATGCGAAATCTAATTATGACTGCTCCCAAATGGAGTTAAACCCCATTTTGGCATTAATTAATGTTTTCTTGTTTTAATTAATCGTTCTTATTTAAATGAATGTCAGATTATCGATGAATGTCAAATTAATCATGACAGTTTATAAAGCTTAATTATAATCACAGAAAATTTTGAAGACTAAATGTCATTTATCAAGTATCAAAGTGTCCTTGATAAAAAAATCTTTCTTTTATACTAATTCTTTAATAACCCGATTGAGGGAGCAGGGGTTAGCTACCTAACTTCGAAATAGTAGGTTCCTGGTTTGGACATGGATGTTCCTTACACTCTGTGCGGGTGTGTTTCTTTATCCCGCCACTTTCTTATTAAAGATATTATAACCACTGGGTGCTCCATTGTACAAGACACCATCACATTCTCCCGTTGTTGCATTAAATAGGTATATCCTAAGGGGCAGCCAGGCACTACAACAATTTTTTTAATATTTCAACATATTAATATACTAGTTCTCATATATGTATATATATATATACATATTAAGATGAATTTAAAATTTGATATCAAACTCTTTAGGATACGTTTATAAATTTATAAAAAACTTTATGGGCATTGAATTAAAAATATAATAATTATATATTTTTTCCCAATTAATAATAAATCAGCAGTGAGTATCATGACAAAAGCAGTGAATAAAATGTGTGGTAAATATTAAGTTTTTTAACGGTTACTCTTGAATCTTTCCTTAAATCTGCTCACATTAAAAGCTTTGAATTAATAAAATACACTCGCGGATACTTCTTTCTGTGTAATCATAATAAAACTTATTATGCATGCAATACACTTGTTGCAACATTTAATTATATCGTACACATAATGAATTTTTGCTTAGATTAATTTAAACTCAGTACTGCTTGCATTGAAATTATTATTACTTATAATTATTTGTCACTCATAGACCGAAGAATGATATTTTTTATTTAATAAGTATTCTTTATTATTTTGCATTAAAATAACAACCTAATGAACGATTTTAATTACTGTTCTTTCAAGCACATTTCAAAAACGCAGAAATTATTTTGACAAAACATATCTACAAAATATGATAAGTTACACTCATTTTTTATAGTAATAGCTTAAACGTTTCCAGCTTTTTAAATTAGGGTAGTCTTTTTTTATCTATGAGAAATTTTTCACGGAGAAACTTATTTGCTTATACAAGGGGAAATCTTGAAAGCACGAAAATGTTTTCTGAACGTGTACTTATACGTATAAAGTAGAAATGTTACATTGTACTACAACTTTAACATTGACAATTAACAGAGAAATTCCGTTATAAGACATTTTTATTAATATCTGCTTAATTGCCTTCCTTGTAGATTTTTCGTTAATAATAATTCAAGTGTTGTTATTGCACCAGCGTGCCTCCCTGTATCTATCCCTGAGTTGGGCTCTACCAGTTAAATACAAGCAGCCGGGTAGAATCTTCGTGATTTTGAAGCAAACACCAAGCAAACTCCCAGTACTTGGCTTGCCACCTCGAGAGGTATCATTTCACTTGGAGAACGTTGCAACCAAGCCTAGTTTTAACGTGCCTCATCCACCTTCAGTGAAAACAACGGATCTTTGGTTAAGTCTGGATTTGAACTTACTACCTTTCGATAATGAGAACGTCACCCTAACCAACCAGGACACCATGGCATTCTCGTAATAAAGTGCCACAAAGGGAGGAAAACTCCCAAGCACCCACCATGAAACATGAGCATGCGGAAAGAAGGATGAAAAGTATTTCTTAGCTCAGCAGTTGCTGGGATTAAGCAAAAACCAAATATTCTAATGAACGTTCGCTGCTAACTGGCTGAGATGAAAAAGAATAGTTTTGGGCAACTAAACTAGAAATGGCTGTTGTATATGGCTCTTTTTTATACCCCACGTCTTATTATACATGGTACATTATTACATAATATAGTTGATATTGTTTGGGTATACAATATATATATATATATGGTATAAGTGGGATATATCCCTCTAAGAAATTTTTCGCCAAATCTGGTGTCCTTTGTGTTTTTGATTTTAGTGTTACTGGTTTTCTTTTGTATTACCAATTTCAGTTTTTGTTGCTTTTCAGAATTGCTTTACCAGGTTTTGTTTTTTCTCTTGTTTTGTGTCATTTTAGTGTGATATGTATAGCTTTTTTAAGTGGCAATAGCGATTGAATTATTTAACTCTTAGAATTATAAAAATCAGTCGAAACTATGTGTAACCTATTGAATTCACAATTAAAAGAGTTTATGCAATGAATATATCAAATAAAAAATATCACCATTCATATTTGTGACGTATGAACTTGACGCCATATGAAGATAGTCCATTATTATTTACTTATCTTTTTTTTATCGGGGGTGGTAGCAACTACATTCTACATAACAAATTTTTTATTCATTTTTCAGTTACACATTTTAGCTTTTTCTTCCATTATGAAATTTAAAAGTTTCAAATTCGCAAATGTCATAAATTTGGGATATATATATGTATATATATATACACATATATTTAGTATTGTAATAGCATTATATAAAGTTGTTGAATGAATCTTGTATAATTTCTCGTTCCTGTGATTCTTTCATACTCATTTCACTTAATTTTCGATCATTTCAAAATCTTCCTTTTTATAACTTATTAATACTGGTCTCATACTTAAAAATTATTTCTTTGTGAAGAAATCAATTCAAATTTTATCGATTATTTCAGCATGAAATGTCTAAATCTGTTTTGATATTTCCATAATCCATAAAGATTGCGATTGCATCATTAAACAAAATGTAAAGCAATGATGTTAGAAATGTTTACGAATTTAAAAGCAAGTGATGACTTATGCACAATTTTAAAATAGGGAACAATTCTTATAAAACAGTATTTCAATATCTATTTCCTAACACAAGATAACATCTAATATGATGATAGTAAATATGATAAATATATACCTTAAAAAAAAAAAAAAAAATATATATATATATATATATATATATATATATATATATATATATATATATATATATATATATATATATATATATATATATATATATATATATATATATATATATATATTAAAAAAAAACCCAAATGTAAATATAATCTATCAGAAAAAATTGTCTGCTTTCATTGTCAAAAAAGTAGTTTTATAAAAGGATACTTAATTCACATTTTTTTAAATCAGGATTTAGGAGAAAAAGGTGTTTGAGAAGGGAATACAAATATTAGGTATAAAAATTCCTTTGCAGTTTTTTAATCTGTGTGTTTAAACGATAAATCTTTGAAGAAAAACATTTATCTTTCATTAGACGAAGACAGTTTTTGTTAAAATACATAAGAGTTAGGTAAGAAATTTTCTTATAGTGACTTTGAAAAGGGCAACTTAAATCTACTTTTTAATGTGTTATTGATGTGCTAAAAAAATGTATTTTATCGAAAAGTTTCGAAAGTATTTCAACACAACATAATAACATGATTCAACATTTTTTAATGTATGTGAGACAAATTCCTCTGAATTTATTCAAGCATTACGATAGAAAAAAAGCGTGAAAAAATGAAACTCTTAACTGTTTTTCAGTAAAAATGTGTAAATTTTCTATTTAATTATAATAATGAATTTGAAAAAGCAAACATAATTTTAAATAAATAACTAATATACATGTTGTTGCCTCACGAGCAAACTCCATGAGAAGTAAGTTTCTCTGTTTGGGAGTGGCAACAGATGAAAAAGGTAGAACGCCGATAATGGTTAGGTTTTGAAAATAAATGAATGTAGAAAGAGATAAAAAGTTTTAATGTTTGTGATATGATGTGTTGTTTAATTTTAATAAATGTTGTTAATGTTTCCTTCAATGTTGTCATCCATAAACAAAACTTGCTCACATTCATTTTTATAGTAAATCCTAATAGGCAATTACAACACATGTTTTATTAAACTTTAACCTTTATTTAAAAATAATCTCAAAAATCATTTTTAAATAAAAGTCATTTCTAGTCCTTAACTATAACTCTGATCAAAAATTATGTAATTAAATACATTTTTTTACAAGTCTTGCATTCAAAACAATTCGCCATAATTTTAACTTATATTTGATAAAAAATTTAAAAAACCTTTCAAAAAACAGCAAAAAGGAATTAGTTAAGTATAAAAAAATGAAGTTACAGCTTGATATTAATTTAAATTGTAAGTATAATTGTATTTAAATAAGATTATAAAGATTGCTCTTAAGGATATGAAAAATATATTGGTATTAAGATAGAAAAAAATGATTTTATTAGCTAAAAACCGAATTATTTGTGTATTACTATAAAATGAAATTTCATAAAATATGTTTGTGTAACAGCAATTTATGATTTATCAGAAATATAACCTCAGTTATTATGAAAGAAAGTAATTTTGATTATAATTAAATAAATAATGTTGCGATTTCTCACGCTCCTAACAAAAGACATACATCAAATGCTTGTAATTTAAGAAATAGAAAGTTCTTACATTATTAGGGTCTGTCAAATAAAATGGTAAGTGAGATGAAATGGTTCAAATGAAATGATTTAAAGAATGAAGAGTCTATTTTAATATTCATATTGGCTTCATAATAGCTACGCTGACTAGAAATTCAAAAACTTTTTTGATACAATTTTAAATTTTCCGTCTGACAAAGTAATAGAAACAAGTTAAGTAAGTGTGCGGTTTTCTAATTAAAATATCCATAAACTCTGCTTAAATGGAAACACTTAAACCCAGAACTCACTTCAGTTGGTATATTTTATTGGTTTTTGGTTTTATTTATTAGTTAAATTGTGGGCTATTCATTGGTAAAATTTAATAAATGCTGAATTCTTGTCTAATAAATTATCTTTACATCTTTTATTTCTTATTAATACATACTTAAAATAAAATTCAGTCAATAAATTTACATAAAAAATAATTTCTGAAAATATTGCATTCCTTTAAATTAATCAAATACTCTTTTGAGTTCTAGTTTTAAATTTATATATTTCAGTATTAATTAAAAGGGAATGGCATAGATGCCATATAATGAGGATGCCAAATTCTGATTTTTTGGCGGATTTTCTTATATATATGGCAATTTGGTTTTTATTACGTCATTGATATGCAGACCTATAAAAATTAAGCAGAAAATTATATTTTGGCAATTTTGGTATTTTTATCATTGCGATCAATATGACATCTTGCAATATTTTTTCATTGCTAAAAAATGTTCAGATATTGAAATCCTGGATTATACGACAACTATACCGAAAGAATAATTTTACAAATTATTTAAATAATTGAACACGCTACACATACGATGTGTTGGATAAAAATCATCCATAATTTGTAAAATTACTTTTTAATTAATTGGTTAACCGAGGTAGTGGTGACTGATTAGTTAGGGCGTACACTCTCTTTATCGAATCCATTTTTATTTATTAGGTATCACACGGAAGGTAGTGAGTTCGTATTCCAACCCAACAGAAGACCCGTATTGTTAAAATAGCAGCTAGAGCACGCAAATTATGCCGTGATTTTAATGTTCTCCAAATGAAATGATACCTCTGGAAGTTGCGGGCCAATTCTGGGGACTTTTTCTGAGTCCTTGCTTTAAAATTAGGAAGATCCTTCCACGCTTTCAGGGAAACGATAGAATACCCACTGGGTGCTCCACTGTATGAAAGTTGATATCACTTGTTGCTTTTGTAGTGCTCAAATAGACGGAATATCTCAATAACAGCCGGGCATTAGAAATAAAAGGTTATTTAACCTAAGATATACAAATTTCTTAAAACTTTGAGTCTAAAATTTAGGGAGAAATTTACCATTCCCTTAAAAATAATGACTTAAAAAAATCAACTCAATGGAGGAAATTTTAAATGCGTTTTAAGATAATATGAAAACAACCTTAAATTTGAATACTAAAATTATCAAATGGTGTTGAAACATCATTTAATGATCAACATAAATTACCGAATTGTGAGAACATTATGAACATAAAGCATTAAAAATTATAGAAATTACTTTTAAAATTTCATTTTAAAAATGATATATATGTATGAAAATGGACTGATATGAATTTCATGAATATTTTTGCATAATGAGAATTTAACATATGAAAATACTGATGAAATTCCTATTAGTTAATTTTTTTAACAACCACTTCCATTCATGTAGCTTCATGATTATAAATTGGAACAAAATTATCTTGTGTATTTATTACAGTTTCATAGATTTCATTTTTGGCTTTGAATTATTGGTGGTTTTTATAGATTGAGGACGCATCTGAATTTAAAAATATAAATTACAATGGATATTGATATGCTGTGTTAAGCAATGTAACAAATATACATATTTACAGGAAAATTGAAAAAGGCAGTATTATTATGAAAAAGGAAAGAAAGAATTAAAACTGTGTACGAAGCATTTAACATCAGTATCTGAAGATTTCAAAATTATCTTTGATATCCAAACGAAATCATTCCCTTTTTTCTATAAAATAGATTGAAGGAAACCGACAAAATAGAAAAATCGTTGATTATTTTAATTTTATATACATCCACCTAATTAATGTATACTGGTGTCAAAAAACTATTCATTGTTAGAAAAATTAATTTATGTTTGCTGGAAGTAAATACCAGGCATATTATTGCTCCGGGATCTATTATACATAAAAACACATGTATGCCAATGAGTAGCTTTTCCAGTTTCTCAAATCTCCAACAACTAGATCATCTTTATACAAATCAACAACCAAATCATCTTTATAAAATCATACTTATAAAGATTAGTATAGTTGTTAATATTAGCTCATGCTTGTAAAAACACTTATTCGAAATATATATCAAGCTTCAAATCCATATTAAATTAGCCGATGTGGACAAAAGAATTCCAATTTAACTGTCCTTTTCACCTGAATATCCTTAATGTTTTAAAGGACGCTTGTACTTATATATACATACTGTTTACTTGTCCATTTTGTTCCTGTAGATGACGGACATACTTTCCTATGTTAAATCGGTTTCCTGACGTATTCCCTACCTCTCCACGAAATTTATTCAAAACTTATCGGTGAATTTCGTGGAGAGGTAGGGAATACGTCAGGAAACCGATTTCACGTAGGAAAGTATGTCCATCATATACATGAACAAAATAAACAAGTAAAGAGAACTTAAGAAACGAGTATAATTAAGTAGTAAGTAGGTGTTTAAAATTGTGACCATTTACACGAACACAGACTTCACAGCACCATTGCATTGATCACCAAGCAGTTTCAAAACACCCGGCATTTCACGGGCACTGCCTTGGGCGGTCGCTATTCATGTAGCAATGTCCATTTTACTGTCGATAGGGATCTCACAAACAAGGTCTTTCATTGCTCCCCCGAAAAAAGAAATCCAATGGCGTTAAACCAGGTGACCTGGCTGGCCAAAAGATCGATCCCCGTCTGCCATTCCATCGAGTTCCGTATGTACGGTTTAGGTAATCACGCAGATCAGTTGTGGTGTGGGATGGAACCCCGCCAGGTTGATACCAGATAAATCGGCGGACATGTGCAGAAACAGCGCCCAAAAATTCGGTAACACTATCGCAAGAAAGATTAGATATTTCTGGCCGTCCAATTGGTATGGTAGCAAATAAGGTCGCAGTAAATAGTCACCAATGATTTCCGCCCACACATTGGCGACAAAACGATGTTGCGCAGCGTGAATTTTAGTACCATTCAGGTTGTCGTAAGCTTACACATGTAAATTGTGTGTATTGAACACACCTTCACGTGTGAAATCGAGTAATATGAAAACGCGTTTTAAGAGTACCGTGTTATAGGGCGATGACTGTATATTTGAATCCCTCTACTTCATAATAATCAGTTGCAAAACTCATCTCGGTGTAATATTGACTGAAATATGAGAGTTTCGTTCAATAGCTTTTGCTTTCACTGAATCTTAATCCAAATGATATTTTCGTATAAAATGAGTTTAAATTATTTCCTGCGCTGCAGAGTATAACATATTGCGGAATACTGTCACCATGAAAGACAACTAAAACTTACATGGTATCTTCAAGCACACAGGACAACCACTTTCAAATCGTTGAAAGCAGTACAATGATATCAGATGTGTGTGACTTTCAAGAACTCCCGTATTTTTGCAACTTTTAATGACTAATAATTTTGCTATTAGCAATATGCATTTGTCATTCTGATAGGATTTTTTCATTCTATATTGTGTCATTCTGATAGGATTGCATGTGTTTCTAGTTATCTTTCCTTACTCAATACAGTTCGCAATATCATGTTCTATTGTAAATTTTCATTCTCTTAAAAATTTTCTCTCATTCATTCTCTTAGAAATTTTCATTCTCTTAAAAATCACCCTTTTTAAAATTTTTTCTTCGAATTTTTATGCAAGCATTTATATATATATATATATATATATATATATATATATATATATATATATATATATATATATATATATATATATATATATATATATATATATATATATATATATATATATATATATATATATATAGGATATATCAAATAGGACTGGTGATTTTTTCAGAAATTTAGAACAACCAAAAAATACATTGCAATAAAGGATCATTTAAAATGTAAAGGGAAGTTTCAAATTATTCAAAAGGTACAGATAAGAGCCTCTACATTTCCATTTAAAAACGCACTGTTAGAAATTATTCTGTAAAGCTAAAAATTTAAGCTGAAAGAATTACAAAAATCTGCTCTGCGTTAAGGTCAATTAGCAGATATTATTATGATCTTAAAAATTGATTACAATAATACCTCATACAAATACTCCATTAATTAATAATTTATAACTTCAACGCACATGAAAAAATAATTCATCTTTCCTGTGATTATACATGTGAATCTAATAAGATAGACTTCTAATCAAATCAAATTAAATAAAAGGCAGATTGTGATGGCAGGAAAAATAGGCATCTTAGAAACTACACCTTTTGCTTGTTGTTCTCCAGCTGTTGTGAATTAAGCAGACGAATGGCGGTGAGACGAGCAATAGATGCCAAAGTGTTGAATAACCACATCATGACTTTTATAATGTCGAAAACTGGCTCTTCGTAGGCTCTTTGACCCATATTGCATTCCGCTGTTAAATGTGTAAGCTACAGTCTCCTACCATTCGTATTTTACCAAAATAGTCTATAACTTTCTGTGTGGTTAGCCAATTTGCGACCTCCAACATTGCAACACCTGCTACATTTTTGCAAACATTACTCCACTTAGCATCTATACTTACGAGGATTACCCGCACACAGCTAATAAGAAGGATTTTTCCAAGATACTCTTTCTTAGTCTGCGGCCATCACAACCTGGTCACAGTCAAAAGTCCTTCAGATCAGCAACCTTACTCATGACACACTTGTAATCACAAAAGCAATATTGTATGCTCTTCGAGGCAGTTTATATACCATTCAAAGTGATTCACATGACCTTTAAGTCATCAAGTGAAACGCAATATATATTGTTAGATCTGATTGCAATGTTTTGTCTCCTCAGTAGGTGTGAGTGTGTCTGTGTATGTGAGTGTGTCTGTGTATGTGAGTGTGTCTGTGTATGTGAGTGTGTCTGTGTATGTGAGTGTGTCTGTGTATGTGAGTGTGTCTGTGTATGTGAGTGTGTCTGTGTATGTGAGTGTGTCTGTGTATGTGAGTGTGTCTGTGTATGTGAGTGTGTCTGTGTATGTGAGTGTGTCTGTGTATGTGAGTGTGTCTGTGTATGTGTAAAAAATTATTTTAAACAGAAAATTATTTATATAATTTATCTTTTCTATTATTTCACTGGCAATTGAGCAATCAATGAAAACTTTCTAAGGGAGTTTAATCTTAAATACAATTAACTTTGAACTTATATCTCTTATAGCGTTTTGAGTTCTCTTTTATTAAAAATGAAGTTAATTAATTATGAAATATTTCTTAGGAGTGATGATATATCATTCACGACAGAAACATAGTTGCATAAATATTCCATTTCTACACATAAATATCTAACTTTTGATTATTAAGTTTTATCATGATTTCCATTAAAAGTAAAGAGTTTCGCTTTGAAAAAGAATAAATTCTAATTAAAACATGCGCCACATAAAATGTTCACAAACTTCTCTCAAGAAAGAAACGTAAAATTTATTTTTAAGATATAATTAAGTTTTGAAACTGATTTTACTGTTAGGATTTAATTTAATTTCAAGGAACTTTGAAAATATAAATAAAAAAACAATTTTAAATGGAAATGCATTAAATTCTTTCTGAAAAGTTGAATCTGCTGTCGTATTTAAAATTATATAAATTTACGAAGACTCTTAAAATATTATAAATTTTGGAACACATAAAACTAGGATAATAAACTTAAAAACAACTCAAAATAATTACGTTGTAACAAGAAAAGTTATAAATCTTAAAATTAAAGCTAAAAATGTTAAATACGAACAAATAAATGTGTAATTTCTTCTTATTTTCATCCAAAAACATTATTTCAAATTTTTACCAATAATAAAATTTATTAACATAGAATATTTAATATTTTGTTTTAATGCATGCAAAACTATTTTTACCATAACAAATAAGAAAGAGAATCCAATATTTTTTATTGCTTATAAAACTTTAAATGTAATTTTAAAGTATTTTATACGTAATATAATAATTTAAATAAAGAAAGAAATTTCAGTAACTTTTTTAAATTTCAAAAAATAAAGTTATTGACATTGAAAAATGTTACTGGAATGTTACACTTTATTCAATAATAATAAATGTTTGAAATTGTTTCCATGTTCATCTTACTTTACTAAAAATTTCATGTGTTCTTTAAACTCATCTCCGGAAAAATATATGCAATCAGTTAACAAAAGGTTGTATCATACCTTTAAAAATATGTATCAAGTAATACCTACATCTTCAGAAAACTGAAATATGCCTTAAACATTTGATGTTCATATGCAGTTTGAATCAATATTAAATTTTAAGATGTTAAGAATACCATAAACAATGAAATGAAACACACATTCTTCTTCTTTTTCAAAGGCATAACAGCTTTCTGTGTGACAAGGCAGATCCACCTCGAGATTTGACCCTGTCAGGGGTGACGGCCTGTCATCGACTGACTCCCAATATCTTGAGGTCCTTTTCAACATCATCTAGTCATCTTGTGGGTGGTTGTTCCCCTTCTTCTTGTTCCTTCGATCTTGAGAAGGACACCTTCCTCGTAGACATCAAGCTTTTTGTAGAGAGGGCGCAGCCATCTGATGCTTGACACTTTGACTGCTTTTATAACGTCAGTCCCTCCAAATTTATCACTCTTTTTGTAGATTTCATCGTTGATTAGGATTTTCATTACTTACCTCTTTAACAAATCCAAAAACTTAGGATTTTTCTTTCAAAAATTAACAGTTTTTCTTCCTCTGTTTTCTTGAGGGTCCAATATACACATCCATACGTAACAATGGATCGGATTAAAAATTTATAAATGCTTAACTTTGTATTTACACCGAAAAATTTTGAAATGAATTGTTTTCGGTGGCTGTAGTAACTTCTATTCACCATGAAAATTCTATTGTTTATTTCAATTTCCAGGTTATTGTGACTTGTAACCAGAGTTCCGAAGTATGTAAACTGGCTTACAGTTTCAAAAGAGTGCATCAGAATCTTCAGAAGGGACTGGTCAAGAGTCATGTTTGTTGCAATCAAGAACTTGGTTTTGTCTGAATTTATTATAAGTCCCATTTCCTTTGCCGCACTGTCAAGTGAAAATAAAGCATCAATAACTGAGTGCTTTGTCCTTTCGATTATGTCAGTCGAGGTCATCTGCAGAAGCTGGTTGTTGAACTGTTCTTTGCAGCATTGCGCCATTTGTATTTATTTTGGAGTCTCTATTGTAGCCTTTTACAGGACTATGTTAAGAAATAGACAAGAGGGTGAATTCATTAACATTAAAAACATATGAATAATGTGATTTTAAACATGCGATAAATACATTTATTATGTGTAAATTGTTTTATAATATACAGAATTAAAAAAAATCGAGAAGAGGCGTAGAATTGATTAGGTGAAAATTATTCTGCTACTGTCATAAAAGCATTAATGTAACAATTCTACTTCAGATAATATATTAATAATACTCGGAGACAGATAAAATTCTTTTCTTATCTTGTCAAAAGAAAACTCTCGAGAAGCAAATATTCTAGAGAACAAACAGACAAATGCGTAGCATTAATACTTAGATGACATTTTTTGTAAATTCGAATGAAATACGGTTTAAAAATATCTGGAATATTCGAACTTCAATCTCTGTTGTAGTTGTTGCACGCCCCTTATGGCCAATGGTGCCAGATCAGGTCCATAACGAACAATGTCTTGAGAAACAAATTACTTAAATTGTCCGGCTAAAATATTTCGATTGATCTCATTTTTGGAAGGTAAGACTAATTTTTCCAAATACACGTTAAGAATATCTGCCTTTATAATGGGAAAAAGTAATAATTTTAATTTGAAATTCAATTTCATTGGACTTTGAATATAATTTAGAGGACTGTATAGTCATTGATAGTAAAGTTTTACTCCTTTATAAATAACATAAATAATAGCGAACACACATCTAGAATATTTCTACAGAAATATGATCTTAATTAATAAATATTCCATTGATATGTGTTTATGAAGTAGAATTATTTCAAAAACATTTTCCAAAATTTAATTTCATAATTCTAAGCGCTGCTCTAAAACATTTATTTTTATTTAACTCCATAAAAATTATTGCTCAATAAAAGTCAATTATGTTGTCTTAACATTTTATTCACAAATTCTCAAAACTCTTTTAGTATCTTCCAAGCATGACATAAATTAAGCGCTTGAACCCTTGGGATTTTAACTGCAATAGAAGTGTTACAAACTTTTCACATTTTTGCATACTCAATAACTTTGGTTCGTTGTTTCGAAGAAAACTTAATGACTATTTTGCAATAAATATTCTCATCTTCTGCATATTTTAATTTTATAAGCATTATTTTATTAATCATGTAATATACATAGAAATATATATCGTTATTTTAATATATTTATGAACTTATTTTAAAATTAATTTATTTTCTTACTGTGTTTTCTTATTTTTAGTTTTATCCAATGAAACATACATTTTAGAATATTTGAAATCCAATCACAAAATTCAAATATCAATAAACATTGATAAATTTAAAATTATTAGAAAAATATAAAGAAAACTATATATATATATATATATATATATATATATATATATATATATATATATATATATATATATATATATATATATATATATATATATATATATATTATTACATATATACTTTGTATGTAAATTTAAAACATATAATACTTCATAAAGTTGATATTTGAAATCATAAAATATCTGGAAATCAAAATTATAACTTTATAACTTAATATATTGTAAACATAGCAGTTTTCTCTAGGGCTCATAACTGATTTCTAAATCTCTATTTCCCATTAAATTGATCAAAATTTCTAAAAAGAATGTTAACATGTTATTCTTGCCAACAGTTTGTTACACCTTATGATTCTCAAAATGTACTAAAATAAATATAATTCCACATTCGGAATCAAATTTTCAGTAACAAAATTCGCTATTTTCAGAAAATCTTAAAAGTGCAAAAACATTGATAGGAACAGCAAAAAAATTAATTATCATAAATAACTATTGCAAAAATGATTGCTAAAAATAATGAAATGTCTACGTAAGAATAAAAAAAAATGGTAATGTTGCAATTTAAAAACTGAAAATGAAATCTAATTATCAAACTTATGAATTTAGTCAAGTAATATAATTATGAACAATTATAATTCAGTTATAATTTTGGATGTGTACTTTTATTATGCAGATAGAAAAAGTAATCTCCAATAATCAATATTTGTTGTTCTACTGAAATGAAAATTTTCCGCATCCTTTTTTAGTTTATTTCATTATTTCCCAAATTTAAATGAATTTCAATAAATTTTGAATTAATTTGTATTTTCCTATTCAAAAACGATTAAAAGTTTGTATTGATTAGCAAACGTCATTGAATCGTTTAATGTATTATTTCAACTGTTAAATTTGATTAAAAATATTATACTGCATTTTGTATAAAGCAAAAAATTAAAGGATAAATATTTTGTATGATAGTTTATAAAAGAATTGGGCAAAAAAGTTTCACAAAATTTTATGACTGACATTGTTTACTACAGTTACCTTTAAATAAAAATAATTATATTTAGCGCAATATATTAGATATGATAATTTACATTTCTTGAAAATATGTGGTATGAGGATTAGTAGAAACGTTGCTGTATTTGTGCCAGAAAGGCTGGCATTGTGGGGTGCGCTGCTCCCCTTTTCCAACTGGACTTTAAATTTGTGTGGAGTCTGAATTCCTCGGTACGCACAACCTAATCATTCAAGAGAAGGACAAGAGAAAGGGCATCTATCCCCGAACCTGTATTCGAACCCAGGACCTTCTTACCCGCTGTCAGACACGCTGACCACTAGTCTGGGTATGCAGCAGTAAAAACATTGCATAACCTATTATTGTACTTTCAATTGATTTCAAAGGCCGTTGTAATCTGTCAGTATTTTTAATTGAAAAGAAACAAAATATATGATTTTATGTAATTTAACTGTAAGGGATTGCCTATTGTTTCTGCAGTAATCAATAATTACTTTAAAAAATTAATAATTAAAAATATTTTATACTTTTTTGTCAGTGTTCAAGAACATGCAGAGCTATTGATATAATTCCAATTGTAACATAGGATGTTACCAAATGCAAATATATATTCATCATTTATTATTACTTTCTTTATTAATATCGTTGTAAAAAAGCCAGTAAAAGAGAAAAAAAAAGATAGTTAAAGAGAAAGTTATAATAAAAAAAACTGCGGAAGCTTTTTTTAAAAAAAATTTAGATAAGACAGCTCAATATTACTATGATGAAAAATATCAAAACTTTCACTCTTGATGACATAGGGTAAAATATTTGCCAAATTCTTTAGTGTATTAATAAAAATTTTAATGTAGTATCATGGCAACACAAAATAATTTACATAAGCTTAAAATCTGTTAATATGTATTATATTTAACAATGGAAAATGAAACTTAACTCAAGGAAACTTTATAAAATGTATTCTATAAAAAATAAAATATATTTTAAAAGTTAAGTAAGGAATCTGCTTAGTCCTCTCAGAAGCGTTTCTTCTCTTTAGAGAGTCTTTTATGTTTCTTCTATATTAAAAGTACAATACTTTAAATCATAACTACGGTGGTTATACTGCCAATTAAACTGGTTTTGCTAATTATTTGAATTTCTTTTATATTTTTGATGCTTTCTTATATAAATTTAATTAATATTTAAACAGATTTTTTTTAATGTTATAAGTTGAGATTAGCTTATTTTATTCCATTGTCTTATTTAGAGGACAGATGAAAAATATCACGTGGAATACACTTTTTGTTTGTTGCGAATATTTTGTTAGCTGTAACATGTAGAGGAATGTATTTGCTAGCATGAGTTATGGCTCTCGCCCCTGACTCCTGCCCCTGGGCATTTTATCCATTCATCGAATTAGTAGTCGTGGTTTGTATGATCTCTTTGCGGTTATATATTTCTTTTTTATTTTACTTTAGACATTTCACTGGGTATTTTTTATGTGATAGTACTCTTTCGTTATCATCCTGGTGGTAAAGTAGAGTTATATTATTCTTAGGTAGGTTCTAAATTATTATTTTTTAACTGTCCTCTAAATAAGACAGTGGGGCGATACGCATGCAATTGACGCATTCTTTCTTCCTTTCTAAGAGCAAAAAAAATTTCCCTTCTAGTGTTTTACTCTTGCTGAATGATACCAGTGCAAAGGTTTCCGAAGTTAAAGAAACCATTGGGTTTACTAAATAGTTTAGATTCAGATGAGAGTGACGTTGAAATTGCTGTGTTATCACCAGATGCTAGTGAGCTAACTGGCAAAGATGAAGGAGATGAGAATGAAGTAAATACTGGTGATATTGTTATAAACGATGATCCTTGGTCTCTGGAGGTTAGAACTAGAGATACTTTCGAGCCTTAACCATCCACATTCTCTAGTGTTTTGACAATAAAGAGCAAAAGCAAATGCTAAACCATTTCAGTAATTTTGGATAAAGAATACGTCACCGCAACACACAAAATGGAAAATACAGGCTTAATCAACTGAGTGACTTTCTCAAGCAGATAAGAGCTGCACTGAATACAAAACTCCATCAGAGCTTTTTTGAGCAGTTTCATTCCAGTGAAGCTTATAAGCCCATTGTAAAAGAAACTGTCCGATATCGACAGATGTAAAAACTAAACGCGATTTCTTTACCACCGCTGATGAAATACGTGTTTTTGTAGGAATTTTGCTTTTAACAGGTTATCATTGAAATAACAGTAAACGTGACTACTGGTCAGATTTCGAAGAACTTGGCATTACTCTGGGGAAAATTGCGATGTCACAAATTTTTTTCCAAAAGTTTAAATGATTTACATTTTGTCGATAATGGAACTGTAAGTCACCCTGCTCTAGATCGATCCTTCAAAGTAAAACCTTTGTTTGCCATACTCAGTAATAATTTTATGAAAATTGGACACTTCTATACAAATCTAAGCATCGATGAAAAGATCATCATGTATTTCGGTAGAAATGGTCTGAAACAGTTTATCCGAGATAAGCCAATTCATTTTGGGCATAGACTTTGAGATCTTTCTGGAAGAGAAGGATATTGTTACAATTTTTCTCTCTATTGAGATAAAGAATATTATACAAGAAATAATACTCCTCTAGGTACTCGGGTAGTGATGAAACTAACAGAGAATATCATGAATCCTTCAAGCTACTCTCAATATTTTGATAACTTTTTTACCAGCATTGATCTTTTACAAAGTCTTTGTGAACAGAGTGTTCGAGCTACAAGAACCATACGAGAAAATCGGATAAGCCATGAGTGCCCTCTAGAAGAATCTAAGTGTACGCGGATGAAAGAGAGATACACATCTGATTTCCCATTTGACGAGAACTCTGAGATTTTCCATGTGCGATGGAATGACAATAGTACTGTTACTGTTACTACAAATTTCAGCACTTTAGAACCATTTTTTGTTGTAAAGAGACGAGTGAGGGGACACAAAGGTAAAGTTAACATGAAGATGCCAAAGTTGATAAATTCTTACAACAAACATATGGGCTTTGTGGATCTCCACGACTGGTTGGCTGGACTTTGTTCCATTAAAATTCATGGGAAAAAGTGGCACTGGACATTTTTAGACGTTCATCGGATATGGTAGGATCATGATTGTACCTTCTGGTACAAAAGGAGACGTCTGAAAATATAGCCTTGGCCATTTTTTACTAAAGTGAGATAAACAGCGTCGTTGTCAATAGGAGGGCTGCAAAAGGGAAACCCAAAACATACTGTGGGAAATGTGACAAAACACATTTTCAGGCTTTTTTTGTACATTTCTACAAAGATTAAAGAGAAAATTAACTGAAAATTGAACTATTTTGTAAATAAGATATTAATATTTAAATAAAGTAAAATTTTGTACTCAGAAATCACTCTTTATCTTTGAAAAAAATCCGGAAAACATGTAAGTGCAAATTTCATCCCCTTTATACCAGTGTCCTAATTAGAGGACTGGTCAGATTTCTTATATAAAATATATTTTTCAAATTTTGTTATCTGTAGTTTGTTTGAATTGAATTAACTTAAGAAAACATGATTTTTTTCAAATCGGAACAAAAGAAATAAATTGGGATAAAACGGGTTAATATTAAGTTCTTCAATTTTTTTAAGCTTATATATAACTTAATGGACTCTTCGTTCTTATTGTCTAAATTCTGGCTATTCTTATATGTTTAGAAACTAAAATTAGTATAACTAAACATTTTCCAAATTCATCAATTTATAGATTGTTGAATTTTGGTTGTGTATCCAGCTATACCAATCTGAATAAAAAATATATGATGAATCTTTACTGAATCATAGTGCAAATATGCATACGCAGTAATGAAATTGCAATTAATCTACTAATTATTAAGAAAATGTAAAAATTGGTAGATCAATTTATCACTATTAATTCTAACTCAATTGCATAAATTTGGCGTTTTCTTTTTCATCTCTTTTGTATGTGGTTTAAAATTCGCGAATAACTGATTTCACATTATCATCCTCAATTTTTTATGATAACTTTCCTTATGACAATGATAGTAGATTTGTTTAACCTCTTTGAATTTTGTAGTTTAAATAAAAATAATAGTTTATTTTAAAATAAAAGGAAAGATGAAAAGTTAGACATTCAGATAGTAATCAAATATTTTATCTTTTAATAATAATGCATATAAATTATAAATTCAAATAAAAATCTGAAATTTAAATATCAAATTGTAAAGATATACACATATATTTTGCAATTTTTGTATACGCATAATGTATTATTTACAAAAGTATCTTGAAAACTATTGGAATAGCAAATTTTTATCGCCAAATAAGACAAGTAAAGGTTGTTAATAATTCTTTCCTCATAAATACAAATTTCTTTAAAGTTTAAATTTTGTTACATACATATTGTTTGCTTCTTAAAACCAATTTCTGAAATTTATGATCAATAAACAGTATATTAAATTATTAGTTAATCATAAATTTGTTTATTAATATAAAATGTAAAAAAATTTTTAAAATTATTGAACAATATGCAAACATTTCATAAAGGAAATTTCCATTTTGAAACTTTTATTCGTTTTTATTGAACATTATCCTTATTCATATTTGTTTTATTTTCACTTGAACTATCATTCTTGAAAAAGCCCTTAAAATAACTAAACATAGAACATGTGAAGAAGAATTGAGTAATTCAACACTTCTAATTTTTAAATATTATAAATATATGTTTTCCTTTCTAAAGTAAAGCAATCCTTGAACATTAACTTCCTTATATGATTACTTACGGTTACTATGTTGAAATAAATATTCAAGTTATATTTGACACATTCCGTTTTCTTGACCAACTGATTTATAAGCTCAATTTTGTGGAAAATGTTTGATTTATGATACAGATAAACAACTTCAAACAAATGTTATATTTCCTACCATAAAGTAAATTTTCAAATAGTAAATTTAGTTTTGCCGATGGATTTAATTGTTTATGTTCTTTTATTTTCATTCCAAAATTTACTCACGATATAACATTTTTGAATGAATTTATTAACTATTAATTATTTAGTTTTTTTATAAATTATAAAAGCATATCAATAACCACAGTGATATTACTTTAAGAATATTTAGATTCTTACAGATTTTTATAGAGTACATGCAATACTATATTTTAGATTTTTTAAAAAAATGTTAGAATTGTTCGAGAAGAATAAAAACAAATAACAACTGCAAAATTTAGAAACATTTTGTGTAAGAATTTTAAAATCATAAATATGTACACCAAATTGTTATAGTTGAATGATTAATACCATAGAAAATTAAAATAGTTATTGATTATTCATTTCATTCTCTTTTGGCAATTTAATAAAAAGTAGTTTTCTATTTCTAAGAAGCATAAATATTTTTAAGAATCTATATCCTTCACTACAATATAGATTATTTTATAAAAGTTTACAACAGTATAATATTGGTTATAATAAATAATAAAGGAACAAAATGTTTTCAAATTCGAAGTTTAATCAGTGACAGACCATTGAAATGACAACACCAAAAAGAAGTATTTCAAACTGAGAAAGTTTTGCACTGCTTAAACCACGATAAGTTATTAATATCAGCATCGCATGGCATAAAATATGGTTGGATGGCAGAGTATGGTTGCAACAATATTTCAATATTTACCACATAATGCCGCTCAGTCTGAATGCTTATTATTCATGGACAGCATCCATGTGACACAAGATGAAATTCTTGAAAATCTTAAACATCCCTGTATACTAATGATGGAACAATGTTCCTTAGAATCAAATTCGGTCATTACCTCCCTTGACCAACGAAAGACAACTGCTACGTTTCCACTTTCTGCATGCCCATTTATCAGCTTCTTGGAAGCTTAGAAATTTCTTTTTTTCCTCTGTGCGACATGTAAATAGGAACCACTATCCATGAAGTATCCTCTCAGAAGACCCTAAAACACAGAGGATACTAAAATGTCCACAGGCCTTGGGCTGCTAGGCTGCTAACTACGAAATGTTTAAATATGTATTCCAACAGATAAATAGGCAGCTATAAAAAACTGAGTTTTCATTTCACAAGAATGGGTGCTATAGGTTTTCTATGTTTCCCTCAAGCCGAACGTAAATACGGCCTACTTTCTCCCAACGTGATCCCAGCTCGCATTTGTTAAGGTGACGATTGATTACAATAATAACACGCGCCCAAGACAAACAATTTGCATAGTTTCTTTTTTATGCAAAAAAATTGAAATTCTTCCTCAGTCACCTTGTTTTTATACGTATTATTAATCAAAATATACGTTATTGACTGAAAAACGAATAGACTGAAATATATATAATATCTAAGCATCAGTCATTAGAATAAATTTTGGCAACATGCAAGGTCAACATGAGCTGACATTCTCCAATATAACGTATCTAAAACCTTTTTTTAATTAAATACCGTGTTTGGTTTGGCTTGCTTAGTTCTTTGTACTTACTTTTTGAACATGAAATCTGCTATTATAAGAGTTAAAATTTAAAATGGACTCGAGATAACTAGGAACATCCACAGCAATTATGAAAGTCAAATACATAAAATACTAAACCAAACTCCGGAGAATTAAACATTCAACTGTCGATTCGACTTTAATTCTGCAAAGGCAGCACATAATTTTAGTCATTGTGATTCAATAAGCTTACAATAAACATTGTGAATGTATTCACTGAAAAAGACTCTTTTACTTCCTAAATCTCCCATTATGTAGAAACTTTTATTTTAAATAACATTTATGTTCTATGCGTAATATTTAACATAAAGTTAGCTTTTATATTTCTTTTCCTTGGCTGTATGTTTTTGATGACAAACATTACAGTTCCTGATAAATTCTTAAACATTGTAAAACCAAATTACAAGACAATGCAGTACTGTTCGATATTTTTTATCTGTTATTTATTGCTCTTTTTATCTAGTTACACGAAAATTATAATAAATTAAAATATTAATGATGATAACAATGTGAATATGCTAAATAATTTTCTTATGAATAATAACAAGCTTTATCCACATTTTTAAATATGATTTAACTATCATTAGTAAAATATATTTTGTAAACAAAAGCATTTTAATTATAATTTTCATTGAATTATTCATAAATTTTACTTTAAACGTGCATTTATTAATGAAACTTATTATTTTTAAAAATATGAGTTTTTAATACTTATTTAAATACATTTTTATCGATTATTAAAAATGTAACAAGCCTTTATCGCAAAAAGATATTTATAATTTATGAGTATTAATAATTTTTGGAAGATTTAAAAATTTGAAAAAGGAAATGGCGTAAGTAATAACAGTAGAATTCAGTTTTAAAATAACTATAAATACTTTTAAGCTAATTTACACAAAACTTTAATTATAACACAAATTAAACTTAGGGATTGTAGTTTATTTGAATTTATCACTTTTAAAAGATTTAATATTCATTGGGATAAAACTAAAATACAAATTATTTTAGATATAAATTACTTTTAGATAATTTATATCTAATATAATTTAATTTATATCAATAGATATAAGTTGTTTTTAAATTATACGCCATCATTTTCCTACTATTCTTATAAATTTTGTATCAGGCCGACACTTGTGATTTGCAAATAAATTCATGTGAAATATTATAAATGAATTGTGTTATAAAAAATAAAGGTCTTTATAAATTAAACTCTGATTAATGAACTTTGGTTTCTACACAATGCGAGTAAACAAAAAGTTCCAAACTCTGGTGGTAATCCTCATATTTCCCTTCCCTTTTAGCAATAGAGATGGGCTGAAAGAATGTCATCTGTAGAAGTAAAAGTGGAAAAGACAAAAAGTTTCACTTGAAGAAAAAGCTTCTTTAAGTGAGGAAGCTTTCAGTTGAAGTCAATTTCGATTTATTTATCTTGCTCAACAAAATACCTTTCAGACGATTTTAAGTAAAAACATTTTTGATTCCCTCAGGTGTTTGAATTGAGTGCTATATTTCACTTTTTTGTTATTAAATTAAAAAAATAAATAAATAATGCAAAGAACGTATTTTATAATAATGAAAATCAGAATTTACCTTATAATCTAAATTTATATTAAAACAGTATTACTCACTTTAGGCAATACATAAATATTATGAAAAAAATACTAAAATAAAAATTATATATATATATTTAATTTCTAATTTATTTAAATGATCTTAAAATCAGCAACTCTTAAAATTTAAGTATATTTGTGAAATTTAATAAAATATTTACATGAACAAATCGAATTATTTATTGTATATAATAATAAAACAGTAAACTATAATGTATTTCAGGTACTCAAATATTTTAAATTCTGAAAAATGCTTCTAATGTGTTTCTTTAAGTATTCTGTTCTCAAAACAAAAGTTAAATAAAATATAATAAAGTATAGGTTATATTTTTTTAATTTTTCAACAAGCAAAATAAGCTGTTATCGTAAATTTCAAAAATCATTGGAGATCCTTTTTTTATATAAAAGAAATTCACAAAAAGAACAAATACTTCTTATAAATATTTGTAGAAATTTTTTGTTTTCATTTTAAGGAGTTTAGGTATTACGTAATATTTGTTTTAAAGAAATATTAGCTTCGAGCATTTTAGGAATTATAATAATTATATCTATTACACATGAAATAGCTGAAATATTACATTATAATTACAGAAAAGTAAATAACTTTTTCATTGACGGACGAGATATAATGTTTTGAACTGATACATGCAGAGAAAAAAATAGGTTACATAGTGTAATTATTTCTGCTTAGCTCCCAAAAAATAAAACACTTTCCAGGATAACTTGTGAATGATCAATTTAAACAATCCTAAATAAAATTCAGATTCTTTTATTCATTTGTATTGTATTATTTTCTTCGTTTACTTCAGTTTTCCTTAATAATTTATGTTTTAAATGCATACACAATTGGTACAAAAGTTATTTTGATATCTTAATTTTCTTCCTTCTAATGTTTTATTATTTTTTATTTTCTTGAATATTTAATTTGAAGGCATTTTACATTCTTTCAAGCTTTAAAGCTACTGTTCATTCTTTTTTTTATCTACTATTCATTTTTTTGTAATATCGAACTGATTTCTTATGATCATACATATCAAAATTTATGAATATTGATTTCATTGTGTAGCTACATATTTTATAGCGAAACACTTTTTTTAAAATCAATATGAAGAGTTATACTTCATGTCTAATGCTCTACATTTAAGCTAACTTCATTTTGATGAATATCTTTAAGGAGTCTTACGTAGTTAATTTTTACCTTACTTGTTTTATAATATTAAACATTTAGCCTGTACTTAATTGGAACTTATAAATTCGGATTATACAAAGTAAGGTATATTTCAAATATAATAAAAAAAGTTCAAATAAAGAAAATAAGGTAAAGTTTATATATGTTTAATAATAGTTAATTAAAGGGATAATAGTTAATTAACTCTTTAAGGTATGTTAACATTTTTAGGTAGAGCTTTAAATTTCAGAAAAATATTGTTGAAATTTATAATGATCTTATTCCTCAATACCAAATTATTAATCATTAAAATTCTATTTGTAAAGATAACAGAAAAAGTTCATAAATTATTCTTTAGAAAATAATGCGTTAATACCTAGTTAAACCATAAGCAATTTTTCAAATTTAGAAAATGTTGAATAATAGAAATAAAAATAGAAAACACGATATAATTATGTGTGAAAAAATTCAAATTCATTTAATGCTAACAATATTTATAGCTCTCAGCAATTGAAAACAAGGTAAAAGCCATTAAAATGAAATATCTAATGAATGGGGAAATTATTTTTGATTTCCACAAATAAAAATAGAATTAACGAATTCAAAATCCATAAAGTGAATTAGAAAATCATTTTCAATTTTTATTTTATTTGATATATAAATTTTTATAAAAATAAAACAGCTTTTTTTAAAGACATTGTAAAGAATATTCTAATTTATCATAAAACAAGATTTCGTTTAGTAAACTAATTTTAAAAACCACTTTTACCTAAACTTTTCAGTGTTGTGAATTATTTTATTTAAGGAAGGAACATTAGAAGCTGAGAAATTGATTCAAATGCAGTCATTAAACTCTATGTGAAATAGTAAAAATTATGGAGCATAAATAAGCTGTCCACGGTTTTAAATTAATTGTGTTTACCATTTTGCTGTAAGTTGAGTGTGTAGCATTTAAGAAACATTTCCCAGCGAGAACTTTAAAAAATGAAAATCATTTTCAGAATATATTCTCCAATTTCTATTAAACTTGTGATTTTAACTATCAGAATTTTATTAAAAATTATGTTTATCTTATATTATAAAATAGGTGTAATAAATTTGAGTAAAGGATAGACAAGTTTCTGACGAATAAAATGCTTTAAGTAATGCGCAACTTTGAGATTAAAATGCATTCATTTATTTTCCTTATTAGAATGTGTTTATCTTTATGCTATGAAATCGGTTTCAAAATTATATAAAATATCTTCCAAAATGTTTTATCAATAAAACCACCTGCATTACGTAATATAGGTATTTTAAACATCTGTAAATAATCCTCAAAGATTTCAATTCATTCGATTATAAGAAAGAAATATAAAGTGTCATACATAAATCAGTAAAGTTTTAATGATGCAAACAATTAAGGCATGCAAAAATTTTTAATTTATTTTTGATTTTCAATTAATAACTTTTCTGTTTTATGGAGATTAACTTTAATGTATCCCTTATGTTGGTAATCTATTGTTAGTTTGCCTTAATGAACATTTTCATATTATATTTTATAAGCAAATAAAACAGAATTTCTGATATTTGAATAACTTCATGAAAAGAAAGTCAGGATAATCCCAATCATTATTTTTAATATGCTTAAATTCCAGAAATTTTCTTAAGATTCCAGAAATTTTCTAAGAATTGATTTAAAAATATAAAACAAATAAAACTCACACTTAAATGTGTGAAATAATTTAGATGTTTCTACAGTTTATTTAAGTTTAGGTTAAAGGAGATAATAAAGGATAATTTTCATGCCCTTTCCTTAATTAATAGTTTTAGAAGTCGGTTTATGAGTAATGATTCATTGACATGGAAGAGTTAAAATTTATTACCGTTATGAATAATTCGTCTTGAAAAATTACTCCAGTGTATTAAGTGAGGTGAACCCAGAGAAATATTACACATAAAGGTGACATATATTGCAGCATGTTAATTAGAGTTGTCACCCTTGAGAAATAAATGATCAAATCGCAAACTGTCTTCATATGGCAGACTGAATGAAGGTGAATGCAACTCCAAAGAAATGAATCTAAATAGTAAAGATCTTCTAGATTTTCACGATCTCATTGAAATATATCTGGATCTAAATATAATAATGAAATTGAGAATAACTGTCATGAAATACTTGAGATTAATATTATGAAAGAATATGCAGAAAATTTTGTTTTAATTTTATTCAGCTCACAAAAAAATTAAAATCTAATCTTTTCAAAATTTTCATGAATGTTAATATATGTGAAGCTAATCAAATGATGATTTTTATTCAGAAATCAAATTATATATATATATATATATATATATATATATATATATATATATATATATATATATATATATATATATATATATATATATATATATATATATATATATATATATATATATATATATATATATAATATATATATGTATATATATACTTGATGTTACAAGAACAACAAATATAACTAGTATGAAAATTTGAAAATCAATAATAAAAATAAAACAATACACAATACAAAGAACGGGATAAAAGCATAGGGATCACGTCTTCATCAGAAGGGAGATGGTTTGCTATGCAATTTAAACACTCTTTTCTGGCATGCACGAAGGACATACATCTAAAGTAATCTTCGAGCAATTCCCGCGAAGAGTATTTGTACTAAAATAAAGAAACAAAGATATTTGTATAAAAAATTAAGGTAAAAAGGTATATCAAGCAAAGTAAACAAACCTATATTATACCCTGTATTTTATATACTATATTTATGGTGTGGTGTGTGTTGTAAATGCATGTATAGATAACTATAATTGTTGACTTGCTAAATCAAAATTTGAATGCAGGATATTAACAAAACAAATTTTATAACATTCTTGAAAACAGCCAAGAAAATTATTAAATATTTTATTGAAATATACAGAAATCTCATAAACACACAAACTTTTTTTTACGTTTTTAGAACTTACGAATATTTTGTTTTCTAAATTAGATATTTTATTTCCAAAATTAAATATATTAATAATTTATAAACAAACCTATATTATACCCTGTATTTTATATACTATATTTATGGTGTGGTGTGTGTTGTAAATGCATGTATAGATAACTATAATTGTTGACTTGCTAAATCAAAATTTGAATGCAGGATATTAACAAAACAAATTTTATAACATTCTTGAAAACAGCCAAGAAAATTATTAAATATTTTATTGAAATATACAGAAATCTCATAAACACACAAACTTTTTTTTACGAATTTCTTAATTGTATATAATTTTGTAAATTACAGGAACTCCGTGCATTTATCAACCAAAATAAAACAATTTTTGATTGAATTATTTATTATATTACCGTTGAATAAAACTTTTTATTTCAAATATAATTTAGCTTTTATTTTGTCAATCTTAAGCAAATTAATGTAATTTTAAATAAATAATCAGTAAAAATTTAAAAAAGCAGCATTTTTATTGTATTTATAATATATTTACTATTTTAACCGTTTCAGAATCTGGCAAAGTGGAAAGTACGTGATTTGAAACACATTGCATGAATTCCAAAGGTAATATAATAGAATTGTATATTTTTCTAGAAAAATGTACAATACTATATTATAATCTCATAGGAAAGTACTTCAAGAAAAAATATAAATAAAAACTACTGCATTAATGAAGTGATCTTCAAGAACATTTTATTGTAAGCCGACAGGAATTCTGGCGACTCAGTGAGAGAAGGATATTTTTGTAATTGCAATAAAATCTTCATAATTAAAAATTTATTTTTAATATTTATTATATTCATACTTAAATAATACATTTAAAAAATGTATAATAGACAAAATTGGGCACATTTCTATAAAGTAATTTCTGATTTCGTTTCTGTATGATATTTTGTGATCTAAGATTTAAACGAACAGTTATAATTTATTTCACAAATATACTATTATCAAATGTGTTTTTACAGTAAATAATTAAAGCATTACAGTAAATAATTAAAGCATGCAACCTTAACATCATATTATTAATGTAACTTAAAAATGATTTATTACTAAATATTCATGAAATTAGAACTTACGAATATTTTGTTTTCTAAATTAGATATTTTATTTCCAAAATTAAATATATTAATAATTTATAATATGCGCTACATGAATTATATAAATAAACTACTAGAAAATTAACAAAAAGACATTAGTAGTTACTTTACATAATAATATTGATAAAATGATATACATTTAATCTTTTTAATGATCCAAGTCTCTGAGATAAGAGTGCGTAATTGAAAGTGAACAGTTCAATTAATTTCAGCTTATAAATATTCTTAGTTTTAAACCTAAAACATTCTCTTGACTTAAATTATGAACCTGAATATCTTGTACCACCTCAAAATCCAATAAATTTGAAACAATTTTGTTTTAATCTTGATCTGTGTTAAAGTGTCAATAAAAGTAATATGGATCCTACTATTTTGAGAGTCCTAGATTACGAGATGTTAAGTAAATACTATCCTGAGCCAGATTGGCTCCGGATCTTTACCGATGGATCCCTCCTATCAAAAGGACCAAATGTTGGTGCCGGAGTTTTCTCTTAAGTCTTTTCCTTTTATGCCCCGGTGGGACGAGGCTCTGCCTTTGATGGAGAGATCGCGGCAATTCGCTTTGCTCTATCTCAGGTACATTGCCTCATAGATCAATTTACAAAAGCTGTTGTCCTCTGTGATTCAAGTGTGCCATTGTATCCTCTAATAATCCCTTAACAGTGGACATTTTGAACTGCCGCCAACATCTTGAGAACCTGGCATCTCTTGAGAAGACCATTGTCCTCCAGCAGATCCCTGCCCATTGCGGAGTCACAGGTAATGAAAATGCAGATTACCTTGCAAAGAAGGGTGCTTTAATTACGCAGACTTCTACACGTGCTATGCTCTTCTGTTCTATTAACATCTTGTCAAAAGAACTCTAAAGTCCTTACTAACCGCATTTCTCTTAAATCTTGGAAGAATGCCCTCTTAGATCTGCGCAATAACCCAAGACATAGAGCGGTGGCTGAATTCCGCCTTGCCCCCGGGCACGACTGTCTGCGGAAACATCTGTATAGATTTGATATCGTTCCTTTTCCGGTTTGCACTCTTTGCAACATCGGTGAGGACAACATGGATGCAGCGCATCTTCCTCGCTGCCCTGCACTTCGTAAGACCTCTCTTACTGAGCGCTATTGGGAAGCTAGACATATTAGATCATTGACTCTGTTGCAGTATCTTTCTGTGTTATTGTTCTATCCTTTTTATTCATTTTGCTGTAACTGTCTATAATCTGACATTGAAAATAATATATTTGTATATATATATATATATACGAGGGTTGCTATTTATATTTCTGGCCTAATAATGAAAAAACAAATATGTAGGATCGAAATTGGTTTTATTGTTTTTCAAAATATTCTCCATGATGATCAATACACTTTTGCATGTGTTTGAACCAATTTTCAAAGCACTTTTTCCAGTCCGATTGAGGTAACTCCAAAACATGCGTTTTGAATGCATCAACCGCTTCTTCGGGGGTCGAAAATCATTGTCCTCGTAATTTATTTTTGATGTGTGGGAATAAGAAGAAGTCATTGGGTGCCAAATTAGGGCTGTACGGCGGATGACCCATCAGTTCGATCTTTCGCTCCGTCAGAAATGCCTTTGTTTGAGTCGATGTGTGAGAGCTCGCATTGTCATGATGAAGAATGATTCGCATGTTCTTATGCTTTTTTCGAATTTCTCCGATGACTTCTGGCAAACAAATGGTCGTGTACCATTCAGAATTGACCGTCTTGCGTTGCTCTAACGCCACTGTTGCCACATGACCGTTAATGCCGAAGAAACAGGCAATCATTTGTTTCGATGTGCTTCTTCCTCGAACAACTTTTGTTGGTTTTGCCTCGTCTTGGAAGACCCATACAGTTGATTGCTGTTTTGTTTCCGGCTCATATGCATAGATCCATGATTCGTCACCTGTTTAGATGTTATACACAGCCTTTGATGTACCTTGAATGTATTTTTCCAACATTTCCTTGCACCAATCGACACGAGCCTTTTTTTGAGCGTTTGTCAGATTATGCGGGATCCAACGCGAACAAATTTTTTTTACGCTCAAATGTTCATTCAATATTTTATTGATGCTAGTCATACTAATGTCCAAAGACGCCTCTATCGCACGGTATGTCACATGACAATCTTGCTTTATCAGTTCACGCACAGCATTGATCTTTTCTGGCACAACAACGGATTTTGGACGACCTGCACGGGATTCGTCCTGGATCGAACATCGACCACGATTAAATTCGTTATACCAATTTTTTACAGTGCTGTAGGATGGCGCTTTATCGCTGTATAAAGAATTAAGTTCATCGAAGCACTCTTGTCTTGACAATCCACGTCGAAAGTTATGAAAAATAATGGCACGAAAATGTTTACGATTCAATTCCATTTTTTGACAGAGAAGAACTTTTCAATTTACTGTCAACAACACAAATAAAGCTATAATGGTAAATCGTCTGCTGAATTTATGTTTAAAAATATCAAACTTTCGATTAAAATCGTCTTCGGTCGCCTAGCAACACTTACTGTTGCCAAGGCCAGAAATATAAATAGCAACCCTCGTATATATATATATAATCAGACTTCATTCTCATCTGCACATACTTGCTCATTGAAAAGCAGAGATTTAATAGTTTTACTAGAATTTTACTTAATATATTAAATTATTTCCAGATTGCAATTAAATTTTCAATTCATATATTTATATTCTTCCAACACAGCATCAGCATTTGCAAAATATTGCATAAAATGCATCTTCTGGGTTTGCTTTATGAAATATTATATTATTATTATTATTATTATACTCATTACATTTGTAATAATGCAAGAATTAGCTGATTTCAACTAAACATATTCAAACCATATCATCAGTATGAACATTAGTTTACAATATTTGCTTCTGAGAATTTTATAATTTTTACCCATTTTCAAGGACTTTTCTTAGATAAATAGATTTTAAAATATAGCTAAGTTTAGATGAATTAATTTGACTATTAAATGCTTAGGAATTTTGCTTCACTAATTTTGTATCATGTAATACTAAATTAAAAATAACGGAATTTGAAATTTAATTCAAAAATATTATCAAATTTCTTTACAACTGTTAAGAAGTTCAGAGGTATATTGTTAAATATTATAACATGAAATTATTTGTTGCGCGTTTCTAATTGATATTCAATATGATACATTTAGTAGATCAAAGTATTTGCAGCATGGCTTGGCTGGAATAACACAATATGGAATTAGAAAATATCTAGTATTATAAAATATGTTATTATGTACTTATAATTTATTAGTTATTTAGAATAATTATCATGAAAAATAGTTCTTCATGGTCAAACTAATTGTTAAAAATAATATATAATGTGAAATATCTAATTTAACTTTTTTATTTGATTCCATATAATTTTTAAATTTAAATAACAAATATTATCTCCTATAAATTATTAGTTACCATAAAAATTCTAATGATGTAAAATTTAATGATCAATAAAATGCAATGAAAAAATGCATACTTATCGCACAATTTTTTGTTGGAAATTTATACGTAGCTACTAAAACAAAATAATCATATCCAACATAATTTAAATTTCATTATTTTTATTTACAACTTGCATTCTTTTAAATTAAGTATAAGGTAATGCTTACAAGAAATAAATAGTTAATAATATAGCATTATTTAAATATGTTTGAAAACATATTTCTAAACATTTCATAAAAATAAAAATCTGCACAGGAATTTTACGTTTGTTGTTTTCGTTTTTTAAATTTTACAATAATTTAAAAAACGAAAACATTCATAACATATGAGAGTTAATTTACCTAAAATAAATAACTCATTTCGTATTGCAATGCATGTCTTGTATTTATAAAGTGAATAATTTTATCTGAAAAAACTTTTTTTTAAATTTTATTGCTTACTTTTCCAGAAATAAATTATTAATATGTCAAGTAATTTTTTATACATTATAAGGTTTGAAATATAATATCAATAGAGGAATTTAGTGTAATACTATCTAAAGATTTATGGGGTAAACAGAGAAATCATTTATTAGATAAGGGAACAAGAAACAATAAATCCTGAATTTTAATGCATATATATTTCTTCATATAATGTTTCCACCATCTTAAAAACTTCATTTCTAAAACTCGTATTGATTAATCTGTTAAAAACAAAAATTATCTTGGGGAATGAATTTATTTTTATCTCAATATTTGATCATGAAGCTTACATAAATCCCTTTAAGCAATATTAATCTCGAACTAAAAAGATCTATATTTATACTTACTTTTAAGTAAAAAAATTGTTAATAAAAATTATTTTTCTGTGCAAAGAACCATTGATTAAATATTGATTTTTTGAATAGAAACAGTAGGTAAACATTTTATTTTTACAAGAAAAAAACTTTGGATTTGGGATATTAACTTCCTCTTTTGATTTTAGATTCCAGAAGAAACATTCAAACAATTCACATCTTTCATTGGCTTTTCTGTGCGATAAAAAAATATGAAAAAATTATTTTTATTGATGTAAAAAAATTTTAGCAAATAAAATATATTTATTTGCAAAAATATTTTGATCTCAAAAATTTGCATTTTCCTACCAAATACTTTTCAGATACTTAGTTGATTATGGAAAAAAATAAGCTGAAACAGCCTTAAAGTTTGTCAGAATTAATTCTTATTGTTTTTATAACTTAAAAAGATGAAATTTTCAAGAGATATTTAGTTTTTATAGTTTTAAGATAAGTAACTATAAAATAAAGATTTAAATAAATTACTTTTCATTAGAACTCAAATTTTACAATCATCAAAATTTGAGAAATTAATCCTAAGCTGAATTTATGTATCATATTTAATTATGATAATAAGAAATTTTATTTTTCTTGCTAAGTATTTAAATTGCAAAATAAAAAAGTGGCTATCAGCTCGAGTTACCTATTTCTAAATATCAACCAACATTTAAATAGGAACTATAAAATACGAATTATCTAATTATGTAAAAAAGTTGTACATTTTAAGTAAATTAACTATGGAGTCGTAATAGTTAAAAGAATAATTTACAAAAGTTAGTTAAAAAATAAAAAATTGTTTTTTGCAAAAAATTTTTAAATAACAACTTAAGCATTATTTTAGAAGAAAGTTCGCAAAATAAATAAACGACTTTTGATTATCTTTAAAAATCAATTTCTTCTGGATATTAATATTGTTGCTTCGTTGAGATATTGAGCATAATTAAATGAAATAGTGCATTATACACGATATAATGATATTTAACCAGCTATTGGTCCATAATGTGTAAATTTTCAAAATTTCTGTTATGCTTCTTAGTTTCAGTATTCTAAGAAATATATTTATAAAATTATTCGGAAAGGTAGCCTAGTGGTTAGAGCATCGGCCATCCATCCATCCGGAAAGGCGAGTTTCGATTCCCAATGTCGCCAAAGACTCAACAAGTACACACCATATAACGGGCTCGTGAAATCCAAAGTCTTGTGGTTGTTGATTAGTTACCATGGGAGTGTAATGGTCTGGAGAAAACTTCCGCTTCCTCCAAATGAATCTTTAAATTAAGGAAGTCTACAATCTGGTGGGACCATCTATTGGATGAGTTAAGTCATACTTTCACCTTTGTGGTCCTCTGGTTAAACGAAAGACGCACTCAACTGACTTAAATTCACATAGGAAACGGCATAGCGAGTTTGCTTTTCGAAATGTTATAAGTAACAAATTTAAATAGAAAACTATTTGTTCACGTACAATAGACAATTAGAACAATAGACAGTTTCTTGGATGAAGTTTTAGAATTAATATTATATGTTTATTTTTTATTCAAAGTTCTTAAGTAATTTTATTAGCTTTTGTATTGCGATTTTATCATTATCAATGAAATTAATATTTTTTGTTTAAATTTTATTGTTACATTTCATTGCTCTTCAGTGTCTCATGTCTTTAAATAATTTCTTTATGCATTTCTTCTCTGAAGTATTTACTTGCAACAACCAATTGTGTTGCATGTACATTTTACAGAATTGCCTAAACTTTAGTTATATTCAGTATTTAACTTCTCCATCAAATTTTAGGTTGTTTAGGTTGATTTATCTACTATCAGTTCCATTTGCATATCTCCTTTAAAAAATCTTCATAAACATAAACATATTTTCAATAGCATTTGGGTATTTCCTCAGATGTTTCAAATTATCGATGCATTTTGTTTTTTCTCATTGAAATTTTATTGGGTGCAATATATTTACAGATAATTGGAAAAATCTATACCTTTAAATACTAAAGTATCGCAAGGGGTCATTTTTTCTTCGGATTGATATTTTATTTATATGCTGAATTTAATCTATATTTAATTCGTCATAGTAATTTGGGATTTAGAAAATCTATGCCTTTCAAGACTAGTGTATCGCAAAGGATCCTTTTTTTCTTCGGATTGATATATTATTTTTATTTATATGCAGGATTTAATCAATATTTTATTCGTCATTTTAATTTGGGATTGAGAAAATCTATATCTTTCAAGACTAGTGTATCGCAAGAAAAACTTTTTTCTTCGTATTGATATATTATTTTATTAATATGCTGGGTTTAATCTATATTTGATTCGCCATTGTAATTTAAAATTAGGAAGACAAAACAAAGAACTGATAATAAATGACGCTATGATTCCAAAATCTGTTGTTGAATTTACAATTTTCTGAACTATGAATAAAATAAAAAACGTAGCCACTTTTGAAGAAACCTTTTAATTATTATAGATTAACAATATTCCTCATGAAATTATCAAGGACTATTTAACACTAGAAAAAATCACATATGCTAAATCAAAATCGTCTCAAAAAGCACAGCAGTTGTGGTTGAAGTTATATGCAACTTATAAGTATATATAGATTTTTTACATATTTTTATCTTATTAAAGAAACTGATACAATTATTTACTATTTTAACTGATACTATTATTTACTATTTTGAAGTTTTATATTCTTTTTCACATATTTATTTGATATAAAATAAAGAAATGTTCTAAATTTTTTCAGAAAAAACATTAAACTCTCTTCGACAAAATTATGTATTGTAAAAGGATCATCTTATTAAATAGGAACACTAAAATTTTTAAAAATTTTAATTCCATTGTCTGTTTACATAATTTTCTTATTTTAATAATTTATTTAGAATGTGAAAATAATTTCATTCTCCTATATAAAATTGAACCATTTAGGAGTTCATCTCGCTATTGACACATAAAAGACAAAGCAATATTAACATGCAAAATTTATATATATATATATATATATATATATATATATATATATATATACTACTGACTATTAAAATTGCTACACTAGGAAGAAATGCAGATAAAAAAATGATATTTATTGGACAAATATATTATACTAGAAATAACAAGTGATTAACTTTCAAAAACTTTGGCTGGATAGATCCTGAGAAATCAGTACCCAGAACAACCAACTCTGGCAGTAGTAATAGCAGTTATACGCCTGGGTATTGAGTCAAACAGAGATTGGATTGCATGTACAGGTACAGATGCCCATGCAGCTTCAACACGATGCCACAGTTCATCAACCGTAGTGACTGGCGTTAGGTGACGACAACCATGACGACAGTCGCTCGGCAACCATCGACCAGACGTTATCTATTGGTGAAAGATGTGGAGAAAGTGCTGGCCAGGGCAACAGCCGAACATGTTCCGTATCAAGGAAGGTCCGTACAATACCGGCAACATGCGGTCGGGCATTATCCTGCTGAAACGTTGGGTTTCGCAGGGCTCGAATAAAGGGTAGAGCCATGGGTCGTAACACACCAGTAATGTAACGTGCACTGTTCAAAGCACCGTCAATGCGAACAAGAGGTGACCGAGACGTATATACAATGGCACCCCTTACCATCACGCCAGGTGATGGGCCAGTATGACGATGACGAATGCACGCTGCCAGTGTGCGTTCACCACGATGCCGCCAAACACGGATGCGACCATCATGATGCTGTACACAGAACCTGGATTCATCTGAAAAGATGACATCTCGCCATTCGTGTGCCCAGGTTCGTCGTTGATCACACCATTGAAGGCACTCTTGTCTATGACGCAGCGTCAAGGGAAGCCGCAGCCATGTTCTCCGAGCTGAGAGTCCATGCTGCTGCAAACGTCGTCGAACTGTTCGTGCAGACACTTGTTGTCTTCCAAACGACCCCGTTTCTTGAATCACGGCTCGTGACGTGGTTGCACGATACATTACGGCCATGCGGATAATATGCCTGTCTTCTCGGCTGCTTGTGATAGGTGGCTGTTGAGATCCCGCATGGCGTTCGGTATTACCGTCCTGAACCCATCGATTCCATATTCTGCTAAGTCATTGGATCTCGACCGACGCCAGCAGCAATACTGCGATAAGATAAACCACAATCCCGGTACGTTACAATTCGCTCTTTAACAAAGTCAGAAATGTGCTGGTACGCATTTCTTCTTCTTACACGAGGCATCACAACAACTTTTCACCAGGCAACAACGTTCAAATGCAATTTGTGTATGAGGGACCGGCTGAACAATTTCCTCATTTAAACACAATGTAGGTGTCGCTACTAGCACCGTCTCAAATTATAGGTGCTTTGTCTGAATGCGCTGAAAAGCTAATCATTTGCATATCACAGCACCTTCTTCCTTTCGTATAAATTTCACGTCTGTAGCATGTCGCCTTCTTGGTGTAGCAATTTTAATGGCCAGTAGTGTATATATATATATATATATATTCAAATATTTACTAAATTAATTTGCCCATTTCTAACAACGATTGTAAAATTGGAAATATTTTTTTGCAAATTTTATAACAGTAATTTTATTTTATAACAGTAAGAAAAATTTTATAACAGTAAGAAAAAATTTCAATTATGTATACTGATAATATCCTTACGAAATTAGTTAAGTCATTCAATAACATGCTTTTATCAAGATTGGTAATAATATATCAGGTTACTGATAATTTACATTCTCTCAAGTGAAATAGAGATTTTTAAAGGATTTTCGTGATCAATGTGCATTTATCGAACATGCTACCTTTTTCATGATTTCAAATTTTAGCTTCTCCAAAGAAAAAAATTGAAATGTTCATTCTGCAACCCAGACTTCAAGTTTCTTTATCAAAAATCCAGAGTAGTGATTTTCCGTTGATTTTTATTGGCGATCGTGATATATGTATACATTAAACACATATATCACGGTTTTTTCATGGATACAAAGTTCGTTATTAAAGGGGATATTTAAGTATAAAGCCTTCAAATTTGCAATATTTTTTTTATTGACAAACACAATTCTTGGCGCAAAAGGAAAATATAAATAAATAAATAAAAATACATGTATGAAAAGATTCCTATTTTTGAATTTGTTTCTTTTACTAAAAAAGATGAAACAATAGAAATAGACACTATGAGATATTAAAATTTCACTGGTATTTCATTCAAGTAATCAGGGAAATTCGATAAAGCATTTCAATTGGAAGATTATTGTAGCCTTTGCTTTCGTATAACTTCGAATGTTTAATAAATTAACTAAGTTAACGTCCCCAAAAGTTGTTTAGTGCCAGCTTCGCAATATATTGTCTTTGTTAGTTTATATATATATATATATATATATATATATATATATATATATATATATATATATATATATATATATATATATATATATATATATATATATATATATATGTATATTATATATATATATATATTCTGAATGAGTTATTAACTTGATTTCATTTCTTAACTGTCCAAGTTGCTCCTGATATTGTCTTCTATCACTTCTACGAGTGGGTGTTGAAATATAACGGTAACCATGGCGACATCATAACTTGCGAACAATTACGTAGATGTATATTCTGCCATTCATGCTGAATTAAACGTAACAGAGCTATAAAATAATGAAACAAATATTTCAATTGTTTTAATTAAAAATAATTATAATATAATAAAGAGCATATAAGAATTAAAAAATACTGATTTACACTCAATAAAACGGATGTGTTCACTGTGCTTCTAAATATTGTGTGTACGGAATTCAAAGCATATTCACTAGAATCTCCACATTCCAATCCGCAAAAATAAAGATATATACATAATTAAATTTAAATGATAGACAGAACGAGAAAGAAAATAATTTTAAAATACGATAAATATTAACAGTATTTGAACATTTTCTTTTGAGTGTTAAAAATATGATTTCATCCTCTTCGTTCATTTTATCAAATATTTTGTAGAAATATCCCTTCAAATCCATAAAAATCAATAACTTACCACACTCTCATATACACAAGTGAGGAGATAAATCCATTGATCAATTCGTTCAATTCAAAATGAGACAAAAACTCTGTAAGGGCGATAGGTGGAAGAATTTGTTAAATCAGTGATTCCAATATCTAAAAAGTTTAAAAAATTTTTACACTGGAATATTTGATTTCTTTATAGATAAAAGATCCTGGTAGTTTTTTTTTTTCTTGCTAACATTATTCGTGTGAATCAATGATTAATGTTGGTTGGGTATGATTAGTCAAACAATTCATCTTGTTGCCAAAAACTAAAATTATACATTCAATATTAACGTTTATTATCCTCAACAAAGTTCACAATTATTATAAGAAATTAAAATTACTAACTTTTTTTATTCGTCAGTCGAACAGTATAAATATTTGTGATTTTTTTCCCTCGATGACATCTAATGTGATTATATAATATCCACGAGAAGTCCATAATCTAATTTTATCTAAACTCCTGGTAGTGGACTTTCCTGTGCAATATCAATATTTTTTCCAACACTGATAAGTAACATCATTTTGGTAAAATCTTGCTTCTCTAAACCTTCCACTTGAATACAAAATCTTATATATTCGTAAGTCTTAAGATAGATGGAGAAAAATTTTAAGGTAATTCAAAAAGTAATCTTATAGCTACCACAACTGTGATTAGATGAGCAGTTCAGATATTTTTGTTATAAAAGCTTTGAAAAATACATTTAATCTGAAAGTCACTCTTTTTGGTTATATATTTATTATTTTTATGCGCTATTTCTCTTCAAATCAGGTAAGATTTCTTAAATTAGTAAGCAATTAAATCAGGTAATAAAATAAATATAAAAATCAAAGAAAGTTAAGGAGATAAAAGTAGTTAAGACATCTGAAATATAATAATTTACATGGAAATAAATGTGACTGATAGATTTCTGAAAGAACGGATTCTTCATTATTTTATCACAATCAGAGTGAAAACAATTAAGTAAAATCAAAATTCAGACACACGTACAATCATTTACGATGAAACGTAAATCATTCCAATAAAGCAATTGTAAAATATTTTTAATGCATATCTGTAAAGATAAAATTTGAATAAATGTTGAAAAATTACTTTATTATATAAAAATAATTTAAAATAAATTTAAGTTTGTATATTTTGACATTTTTGTTACTTATCATTTGTATCATAAAAGAAATTTTCCAAAAATATTTGAGAACTTTTTCTAGGCTACTAAAAAAAAAAAAAAAAAAAAAAAAAAACTATGTTTGTAAAGTATTTTAAAAATGCATAAATGAATTAGAATTTTATATATATATAGTGTGTGTGTTTTATAGCTAAGTTTTGGTAATTTTATACTCAATGCAATATTTTAAGTATGTAAATTATGTACATATGTAAATTATTGGATTGTTCGGAAAGTAGTTTCGTTTTTTCCTGACAGAGGATTTAACTGCATTTTTTTGCACCCAACTTCACACCTAAGCCGCATAATTATTATATGCTTTGAGAGCTCATATAGCAGGGTTTGTGTGAAAAATTCCAATTAATTCACCTCAATAGTTTTTAGTTGGTGCCCTTTTAAGTATGGAGAGCGATAAGCAGCATTTTCGACATATCTAACTATTTTACTACACAAATGCTATTCAAACCAGAAATAAATTGACCAATGTGTATGGAGAAGGTGTGCTGACAGTACGCCAATGGCAGAACTGGTTCACTAAATTTCGATCCTGCAATTTTGATGTCGAAGATGCACCACGTTCAGCAAGGCCGGTTGAAGCTCATAAAGACGCGATAAAAGTATTAGTTGATGGAGACCGGCGAATAACAACAGTTTATGACCATTTGAAAGACCTGGGATTATCCTGGAAGCTCGGTGTATTGGTTCCCAATGTTCTCACAGAGTGAAATCTGTGTCGCCACATTGACGTCAGCGATTCGCTTCTCAAACGTTACGAAAATGATTCGTTTTTAAAGCGCATCATCACTGGGGACGAAAAATGGGCTGCATACAGCAACGTCAAGCGCAAGCGGTCATCGCGCAAAAAAGATGAATCGGCTGAAACCATTTCCAAATCCGATATTCACCA
This sequence comes from Latrodectus elegans, assembly GCA_030067965.1. Taxonomy (NCBI): domain Eukaryota; kingdom Metazoa; phylum Arthropoda; class Arachnida; order Araneae; family Theridiidae; genus Latrodectus; species Latrodectus elegans. The sequence goes on from CM057816.1 coordinate 9,846,939, forward strand.
GAAAAAGGTAATGCTGTCTGTTTGGTGGGATTTTAAAGGAATTTTTTTTTAGCTTTTACCGAATAGCTCAACGATTAATTCAGAAGTCTAATGTCATCAGCTGGACAAACTGAATGATGCAGTTCTGCAGAAAAAGCCAGAACTAATCAACAGGAAAGGTGTAGTGTTTCACCAAGACAACGCTAGACCTCATACAAGTTTGGTCACCCGCAAAAAGCTTTTACAGCTTGAATGGGATACAATGCCACATCCACCATATTCTCCATTCCTGGAATTGTCACATAATTATTCGTTCCGGTCACTCTAACATTTTTGACGGTAAAACCTTCACTTTAAATGAGAAGGTCGAAAACCACCTCGATCAGTTTTTTGCCAGCAAAGACGAAACACTTTAAAAGCGTGGAATTATTCTACTACTAGAAAGATGGCAAAAGGATGTTGGACCAGAATGGCCAATATATAATTTAATAAAGTATTTTTTTATTATACGAAAACTGTCTCTCATTTCCGCAAAAAAAAACGAAATTACTTTCCGAACAACCCAATATAACAAATGAAAATGCCTTGAAAATTATTTTTATCTTCAAGAATTATTTATGAGGAAAAAACGTCCCAATGGGTTGAATTATTAAACTTATCGGTCTGTGATAACGTACCGAAAGGTTTTACCAATCCTTGGAGAAAATCCAGTTGAGAAACACTGTTTTAGAAAACCAACACTTTCGTAGCCTCTAAAACGAAAGGAAATTTAGATAGTAAGGAGGGGGGACTCCAACTACATTGAATACAGAAAATTGCTTTTACTGATTATTTTAATTGTTTTGATATAATGGATAAGTAATCAATTACCGTATAACAATAATACGCGGTATAACTAAGTTGTTACTATCTTTCATTTTATGATTGGAAAAGACATTTATTTAAAAATGGTACCCTGTTGTACCCATGAAATTGAAACCAGTCTTGTTTAACCTTTTAAAGCTTTCAAAGCGTCTGTTCTTCATGTTAGAAACAGCTGGCTTTTAAAGGGCTAAGTCGTACTTCAACCTCCGGTGCCGCAAACCTTCGGGTCCTTGATGATGCTCACTTACTCTTTACAAGTTTTAGATATTTTTATGGGGGTTGTCTAGCTAGGCTAAACAAGATGAGACAAGTAACAACAACAACAACAAAGCTTTCAAAACCCATATTTTAAATTGCAGAGCAGAATTTGAAGCAAATTTTCTGATGTTGATTTTATTATTTAAACATGTTTAAAGATATAAATCAAAATTTCCGAATGTGCCTTTAGAAATATATCAGACTTGTATTAATATCGAATATTAAGTCTGTAAGCCAAAATCGATGAATAAATACGATAATATTTTATACAGATCTTTATATGAATATAATTATTATATGTATTTAGTAATTCTCAACGTAATCAATCATTTCGAGAAAACATTTGAAAAAGCAGTAAGAAACAATTTCCCAAACATCAAGAATATTCGAAATAGCAATCAATATCATATTTTACTTGAAAATTTTCAATCTTAACTTATAAAATAAGTAAACGAAACATTAACCTCAAGGTATTGAAAAACATAAAAGCACAGGTCATAGCATAAAAATGATTTAAATTGACCTTTTAAGATAAAAAAATATACTAAAATTTAATATATTGATCATGATGATAAAAAAAAACTATTCTATAAACACTTTATTGATTTGTTTATTTTAATTATTAGCTTTTCGTTTTATTATGCCTTTAATAATATTCAGCTATATTAGAAATAATATATTTAAAAAAGTAAATAGTATTGTAAAAATAAATGTTGCTTCTTAAACTACAGATTTATTTTTCTAATGACTAACTTTTTTTAAAAAAAAATCTTAAAGAAAGTTCTAAATCACCTTCGTCAAAAATTAAAATGCTTACATGAGTTTGCTTGACTCTATAAATAAACAAAAGATTTTATTTACAATTAATATTTACTTAGTTTTTGAAATACTACAACAATATTTTGATTCAAATGAAAATGAAAGTGAACAATATCAATCAACAAATATGGTTAGATTTTAAGTTCCCCACCGAGTACATGCGATATACGTGCTCGTTAAATCTGTGGAATCGAAAATCCTGTGGTCGTTCGTTAAACAGTTACTATAGGTGTAATGGTCTGGAGTAAAATTTCCTTCCTCTTCAGATCAATGTCAAAATTGAAGAAGTGGTGCCAGATATCGAAGGAATTTAGCAAAGTCAACTTTCATCTTCGTGGTTAAACGAAAACGCACCCTTCTGATTTAAATTCGTATAGCTAATGGCATAGCCATCTAGGCTTCTCAAAGTGTCATAAGTAACCACAACAAATCTTAAGTTCAACCTAGGAAAAATTGAATGGGAAAACATGACCTTAGCGATGTAGTACTAGTGATAGATAAATAGTGTTGCAGGCTAGCACCGGAGCCTGTGCCTTAAGATTGATGGGTTTTGAAGACATCAAGTGTACTCGTAATTTTGAACCATGGTCAGGCACTCTAATCTCCACATCCACGCCATTCCTGCAGAAAGACATTAAGGTGCACACAGCCCCAACCCACGGAGCTCCATCAACCAACCAAATGAGGAAAAGAATGTGATCAAGTACTAGTGATAAGAAAACTGAGAAATTGAAAAGTTCAGAACATGTAAGTAGTAATATAGCTAACGATTGGATTAAAAATTGAACCTGTGACACGACAGACCTTTGTATGCCAAGACCTCTTATCTGCTTTCTTGAATGAAATTCCTACAGTGGAAAGTAAAAATCTCAGTTAGGTGGTCAGCCAAACTCAAAATTCCCAGTGTCACTTTATAAATGTACTTGGTACTCGGTTTATCCGATCCACCAAAAGGCAGAATGGACCTTGCTCAGTCTGAGGACCGAATCTCGGACCTATACCTTACGTGCGCGAAACGCTATCGCTGAGCCACTGGGCTTTCAATGTACACAGTGTTTAATATAAATAAAACTCAAAAATGTCTTGTCTAAAAATACTAAATTTTAATAGTAATTTAAACTGCATCATTATTTTTTTTCTATTTTATCATTATATAATATTTTAATTGTTATTATTCACGCTTCAAAATAACATAACATATGGATAAAAACATAACAATACATAACATATTCAATAATAACATAACATAACATAACATATTGAATAACATAACATATTCAAGAAGTAACAAATGGATAAAAATATATGAGAAATACTTAAAAGAAGTTATTATTTAAGGTTTTAAAAAAGAGAAAATATTTTAGAATTTCTAGATTTAAAAATATTGATAAATATTGATGGATTTAGAATAAAAAAAAGCACGTAAATGCTATGATTATTCATCAATGTTTATACTCAGCTTCTATACTTTGATTATAAACTCTATTTTTGCAACTTTTTGTAAAAAAAAAATTATATAATTAATATTATGATATTAGTTTCTCCTTTACTGAATAATTCAAAATATGATACAGTATTTGCATGCAATGAAAAGCAACCCTTTCTAAGAAAATTCATGAATACTAATAGAATTTGACGATACCATACAAAAATGCATTCCATAATACCTCGCATGCTTTAAATAAACTTTATAAAAAATATAAAAGCAGAATCTTCTACCAAAAATACTTCGAAAATTTTGATTATCTGAGAAAGAAAGTTTTTGTTTTTTCTTTATTTTCATAATTATAGCACATTTTGGTGCTAATCGTATTTATTTAATATAATATAATTTTCACTGTAATAAAGGAATCTTTTAAAAAATGCATAGATTATGTCTCGATTTTTAAAAAAAAATAATAATAATATTGTATCTTATAGAAACTACAAAAAATATCACATTCTCGAAATGTTTTTTTCCTAAGAAAAAGGTTGAATTGGATTTAAAATAATAAACTGTAAATTCTTTTAGATTACAGTAAAGTTCCTCGAATCCTGCATTGATGGAAACAGATTCATCTGGATTATCAAAAGCCTAGGTGAAATGGTATCAAAACTGTCTTAAGGCAAGCTTAAAGGTGAAAAGCAATTAAAAATTTGATATTTTGATTATCATTTTTTCCTTTTCAATACTAAGATTTGCATCTAACATTAAAATTGATTGAAGGTGGATAATACCAAACTCTTTATTGAATAATCCATAGTCTTTACTTTTTCATCAGCTTAAATTGACGGAATGGCCGAATTGCAGAAAATCTAAGTTGGCAAGATTTTAAAATAAATTGAAATAGTGAAACGTTTCAAAATAAAGTTTCTTTGATTTAGTTTGAAATTTTAAGATTCAGTTTGATCAAGCTCTGAAAATACAGATGAAATTAATATATAATACCTCTTTTTTTTTTAAAGATTTAATAAATATAACATATTTTTAGGAAATTAAAAACTTGCTTGATTGCTAGTTCATAACTCCATAATTCTTCGGACACTTTATTAAAATAATATAATTATTTTAAACAATGGAATTAGTAGGATATCCACTCAGATTAGTGATTATTACGACTTTTTTTCGTCGCCAAGTTAAAAACATAATTATAGAGCGGGAAATTTCCCAAAGCTCCAAAAATACGCATTTTAGAAACGTTTAAATCACATAACGGCATAAAAATCTAAAAAGTATTACTGGAAAATAAATAAAAGTCTGTTATGTTGAGTTTAGCTTCTCCCCAAAACAACTGGTAAAAGAGATAAGTAAATAAAAATAATGGACTTAATATGACCTCAAGCTCACATGTTGAATATGTCGTTAATATTTTCTGTTTGGTGAATCCGTTCTATAAACCATGTTAAATTTGAGTATAATAAGTTACAAATATAGTTTTGGGGTGATATTTATTTCACCATTTTGTTCAATTGTCCATGTATGTTATTTTTATATTTTAGTGAAACTAATTTTGTAAAAAAATGGCATTTATTATTTTGGTAAAAAAATGGCAATTATCATTCTACAATATAAACTGATTTATTACCATAAATATAATTTCTTATAAAACAAATCTGACTACAAATTAGTCTCGTCGCGATAAAGCTTATTTTTTTCTCCGTCAAAAGACTATTTCTCATTTGTTTGTACAAAATACTCAATTTAGTCAAACGTAGAAAAATCTGCAACGGTTTTCTTATTATCAAATATTAAATTGCAGAAAAAAATTCTTTCCAATGCCCGACAGCTATTAGGATTTAATACTTTTTACTCTATTGATTAAAAAAAAAAAATACATAATAATTGATTGATTTGAAAAATACAATTTAATTAAGCAATATAAAAACGAAATAAGAGAGAGAAACGTAGAACAAAAATTTCAAATGCTGTTGTCACTAAAAAAACCATATATATGATGCAAAAATAATATGAATATGAATATGAATATGAAAAATAGAAAAATCATATATGGCACCACAAAAAAAAAATCTGAAAAGCAACAAAAACTCAAATTGGAAACACTATAATCAAAACAAAGGACGCTAGATTTGGTGCGAAATCTCTTTGGGTGGAATATCATATTTATACTAAAATTTCATCACAAATTTTTTTTTAACGAATTGAGTAAAAAATGATGACAATAACCAAGCCATTACATTACAAATTAATAGAAAATTTTCTAATTTGATGAACTCTCTCTCTCTCTCTTTCATTCTCTCTCTCTCTTCTAAGATAATTTTGTCTATAAGTTTCAGTTTAATAGAATTTGGTATGAAGAAAATGGTAACAATAAATAAGTCATTACATAGGAAATTAATGGTATATTGCCTAGTTTGATGAACTTTTAAGACTGTATCTCTGTTTTTCAATGGTAATAAATTTATCAAAATAATTTTCATAACCAGATCCTTTGCTTTAATATAAAAACTAAACAAATAGTTCCAAGTTGCATGGAATAGTTCTAAATGAAATGATTTTATCATTTGGTAAAGTGAGCAGAATATTACAAATTGACTTCCCTTCAGGACTACAGAAGAGAAAATTTCAAATCATTTGAGAAAATCAGTGAAACTTCAATCATATTTTTACTACAAAGTGGAAATTGGGGAAAATAATACAATTTATCTTAAAGAATAAAATGTACCAATAAATAGTGTTCTATATTGAAAAATTTATTGCGATTGAATCATTGCGGTGGAGAGCAGATAATCAACGCTGGACTAATATTTTATCTATTTTTCAAATTTATAAATATATTTTGGCCAACAAGATATTATAAAAATGCTATTTTCAAGCTGGTCACAGTGTGTGAATGATTACTTCTCTGGTCTTCACTCAACAGTTCATGGATTTAAAACTCATTACATATTTGTCGTGCTGTTGTTGTTATTTACGAAACTTAGACAAACCAAGCTCGTTATGCTGTTGTCTATACGAATTTAAGTCAGCAGAGTGAGTCTTTGGTTTAACCAGAACACCGCGAAGGAAAAAATATGATTTTGCTCTTAGACTCCTCCGATAGATGGCACCACCAGAGGATACACTCCCTGAGTTATGACATTGATTTCGAAGAGGTAGTAAATTTTCTCTAGATCCATTACACCCATTGTAATAACACCTCCTGGAGACCCAACAACCGATCATAGGACTTTCAATTCCATAGATTTAAGAGCAACTATATCGCATGTACTCGGTGAATCTTTGGCGGCATTGGGAATCGAACTCCACCCTTCCAAGCAGAAGGTCGATGCCCAAACCACTAGACTACCCTGGTCCATTTCATAACGGCCGTGGTAGCCTGGTTGTCCATGGCGTCATTCTCATTATCGGAAGGTAGTGAGTTCGAATCCCGGATGACAGAAGTAATCTAACGTGTTCACTGATGGTGCTAGGGAACATTAAAACTGAGCGTGATCACAATGTTCTCCAAGTGAAATTATTCCTCTGGGGGTGGCAGGCCGAATATTGGGGGTCTTCTGCTTGGTCGTTGCTTCCAAATCACAAAGACTCCACCCGGCTTCTTCCAACTGGTAGAGCCTAACTCGGGGATACGTACAGGGAAGCATATTGGTGCAACAGCGGCTAATTGCATACATGAAAGTATATAATAATTCTTCATATGTAAATAATCTCTTTTAAAAGTCTCATTTAAAGTTTACATTGAATATAAAAAGTAAAATTAGAAATCCAAATATAACGATAAATTAATTGATAAATTAGTGATTTAAGAATCATAGTTCATTACTATCCCATTTTGATTTATTTTTAAAATGCAAATATATGAATTTTAGTTAGAATTAAATGTGAATTATTAATTTATTTTTTTGTTAATTGTTGTTATATTAAAACGAAAACATTTACTCGATAAATTAAAATTTTAAAAAGTATTTGATTTTGAACATGATAGTATTCGCGTCATTTCGATATTAATGCAAGATATATGGGGGTGTTATAGCACAGATGCCATATAATCCAGGACTTCCAAATTCTGTATTTTTTTTTTTTATCGATGAAGAAATATTGCCAAGATGATGTATTGTGACGTACGCAATGACGTAAACAATGCAAAAATAGAATTTTCCAGATAATTTTTATAGGTCTTCATATCTATGATGTATAATAAAAACCAAGTTGCCACAGATACATAATAAAATCTGCCAAAATATCACCAAACTCAGAATTTGGCATCCACGGTATCTGTGCCGGGTGTTATTATCAAATTATTGTTAAAATTGAAATTTAATCTTAATAACTGATTAACAACGCAGGACTGGTCCAAACATATTGCACAATCTCTTTGCAGTCGACTTTATCTTCTGATTTCCATATCCAGTTGCGAATTCTCGAATTATTTCCTGTCCTTCTGCATTGTCTGACCTTATTTTTTTATTTTTTTTTAATTTTTTTTTTTTTTTATCTTCCTCATCATCCACTGTACTTTGATTTTAAGGGCAAAAACTTTAAAACTAGGCTAGCCAATATGACTGAACCAAATCATAATCTTAGTGTTTATAAATTTAATGATCTCATCAAACTGAGAACAAAAAAAGGAAAGGAAAAATATAAAAGTTTGATATAAATTTTACAAAGCTTATACTTTCAATTCATTATTTTCACAACTTGTTCTATTTTCCTTACATTACCATTTACCCCAGACAGAATTAGTCCATATGTCTTTCTCAATAAATTACGCTCAAATATTTTTAAGTATTTAAAATTATTTCAAATTAGTGTAAAATTTTCACCATCAGTCATAAAAGACTAAATCGTTTTATGTCTTTGATCTGATAACATATACTAATTATAGTATTATTCAAAAACTCACAAATTGAGCAAAACTTACACTAGTTCTAATAATCTTTTATACAAAGAGATAATGATTACATAAATTTCGCGCATTTAACTTTAAATTTCTTTTTAAGTTAAAATGTAAATCATGTTGTTGTTTCCAATCTTTCGAAGATCTAGCGGCAGCTAGATCAGATCCATGACACCGTGAACCCTAGCGAAATCGAGTATTAAAAGCGGACATGCGTAAACACCCGCCAAAGAAAATCCCAGACAATCTAGGATGTGATCGGGGGAAGCCGGCTTCAGATTGCATTTTGTGCACAAAGAGAAGACCTTGCGCCCGGATTCAAATTTCATGCAACTCAGGTGTCCACTTGAGACGGCCATTTGATCACGTGTATCATCTTCGAAATCTAACGCAACGCACCTCCAGGGTCTTCCTGATGAACCAGAGATGGGCTGGAGGGGTGAGCCAAACTTGCCCTTATGATTTACAAACACACAGATATATATATATATATATATCATAATATAATTAATAGAAAAATTAACTTTCCTTGGAAAGCAATGAGTAAGTTAAATGATAAAAATCAGACAAAGATTATTTATCTTCTTATTGCTTAACTCATGAGAATTTTTTATTAGAAGGTTTGTAATGACAAACATTTTCATTCATATTTTCAGAACATAATTCCTTTATAAAATTTTTACTAACTTCTCACTTATTGTTATTTTACCCTTTTTAAAAATACTGAAATAAAGTTAATTACTTTTTTCTAATAGTATGAATCAAAAGATATCCTAATTAATTTCTCTCTTTAAAACCTTAGAATAAAAATGGAAATAGACTTCTTCATTTGATCTTCTGTTTATATAGATTAAGGATTAAATTCCAAACACAGTTAGTCATAAACACAATACAATTGTTCTCAAACTGACAATCACAAGTTAATTTTATATATAAATAAGTAATAAGTTCTTAATCCACATTTTTTTTATTGAAAATAATAATTACATAAGATTTGAATCAGTTTATCATTTTAAAGTAACTTTCAGATGTTATAGGATAATAATGAAAGACATATGTATCTTAAGGATATTTTATCAGGTTACAGATATTTTTATCTAAAAAAGTAATTTGATTTATGAACAGATGGATTTTAGATTACAGCTCAATTATGCTACCAGGTCAGCCATCAAAACCCTATTGCCTCATTCATTGTGCATATAAATTTACTAAAACAAAGTTTAAGCTTATTTACAAATCAAGAAATTGGTCATGTGAAATAAATTTAATACATCTAAATTAACAATTGTTTATGAATATTTCCAAAATTATTCTGTTTATTTATTAAGTATGTATTTATGATACGTAAAATTACATTATTTATTTGCATATTTGTTCTTAATAACATTTAAAGTTCAGCATTGCAATAGGGAACTCCTATTATAGTAGGGAACTATAATAGTAGGGAACTCCTATTACTGTCTACAGATGACAACACCTGCGATTCGATCCTTTCCTGAGACAGCAGTCAGAATCGGCAGAAAGAATCGTTTGTACTTTCGCTCGCACGTTGATCTAATCTTCCTAAATTTATTTGTATAATAATGTTTTGTTCATTAAATTGTTAGTTAAACTTATGTAGCCTAATTAGTCATCTAAATTTATAGTAACCGCTTTAATTAACTATAATATTAGATAACTGTGTATGTGTGCTCTCTCTCTCTCTCTCTCTCTCTTATAACGTAGATGACTGAAAATTAGTTTCGAAAAATTACATATTTAAACAATTTTAATTCTTACAATCCCTTTTAACTTAATTACAGAATAAATTTATTGTTTTTATTAATTATTTTGTTAAATAAAGTAGCCAATGAAGTAAAAATTTGAGTTTTACTTCTCAGAAGATAAGGAAACATGATTTTTCATTTAAAACTAAGTTTTATTTTAGATATAGCATGCGTAAATCAACATGCATTTTTATAGAACCACTCTGCTTATGAATATTTATTGACTATCCGAAATTTTTTTGAATTAAGAATATATGAATTTGACACATTTTAAAATTATAATGAATTGTTGCTTTATAAAGTGAATTCATTTTGTTTAAAAATAAAATAAAAATATTGAAGTGCATTAAAAATTTATTTTATAATAAACTATTGAAAAGTTTCTCAGTATTTTTTACAAAAAAGTAGCATTATTAAAATATCAAGGCACAATTTTACATTTATACTGTCAATCAAGAATCTGAGGGACCATCTCAATCGGGCTGTTCGCGGCATAAATGCTTTAGTGCATCTGGCCACGAAACTAGAGTCCACATGACTCAACATCTTAGTGAATATTTTCAAGAACATAATTAACTCTTTTCCTGTACATCTTGCAGCAATCCGCTCTGCGAAAGGTGGTTAATCTGCCTTTTGACAGGTGGCCATATCATTAGAACTTCATTGTATGTATCTCCATTGGCAATGGTTCAGAGTATCTATGCTATAAAATTGGAAAAGTTCTTCAAATAATTAAATATACAGTGTGTCCCAAAACGACCACATAAACTCTGTACAGCTAGATTCTCCGTTAGGAATACATAAAAACTGCCCAAAGAAGCGTTCCTGTACGATCCATAGTTTACGAGAAAAACACAAAAAACAATGTATGACCTCACTACTTATGCAAGAAAAACACTTTATTGAACATATCAACAACAGTATATGCACAATTTAATGCACATGTTCAAAGTTTCCTCCGTGTAAGTCGAGGCAGGCTTGAGCACGCCGTGAAATGGCTGTCATCACACGTTGCAGCATCGCGAGGCTCTCCGAAATATAAGCAGCATGCAGACTGGCAAATAAATCCTTTGGTATTGGCACATCTCGATACACCAGTTCCTTGAGATGGCCTCAAATGAAAAAATTCAATGGTGTAAGTGACGGACATAGAACCGGACCCCCACGTCCCATCCAGCGCCCGGGGTATTCCATATCCATTCAACCACATACAGGAGCACAGAAATGCGCAGGAGCCCCGTCATGCTGGAACCAAAGTCATTTCCATTACATCGGCCGTGATGTCAAACTTTGTTTTTCATATTTTTTTCGTAAACTATGGATTGTACAAGAATGCTTCTTTGAACCGTTTTTATGTACTCCCAACGAGGAATCTAACTGTACAGAGTTTATGCGTTCGTTCTGGAACATCCTGTATAAAGTCATTTCATATTATTCTTAACATGTTTTGCAACAGAATCGTTATCTTTCTCTTTAATGAATTAATGAATTTGAACTGATTACCCGAAGTTTATTAGTGTTTAGAATTCATCAAAATATCTTTTTGAACTAGTTTATGATGTTCCTTCTTTAGAAATGATAATTGTTTTATAAATATATATTTGATTTTTGAACACATTGTAAATAAATTATTTACTTAAACTGCTTTTCTTATTCTAAGTAAAAATAATTTCATTAACTGAAATAACTAGTGTTGTTAAAATATTTTAATCGCATCGTGTATTAATTTTTTTATTGTTATGTATTGAAACGTAAAAGAAGCCTTTTTCAATTTAAACGTGATGCCCACATTTTAATGCTCACATATGAGATGTATGCACTAAAATTATATATTGGTATTAGCAATTATGTTTTAGCATGCTTCAAATTTCTGTAGGCATCACATTTTTATTTCTTAAAAACAAATAATGCACATTATATGTTTTTAAGATTAAAAACAAATAATGCACATTATAATATAGCAAATTAATAATCTTGAGACAAGATTATTAATTTTATTTTTTATTTTTCATTTTATTTTTTCAGAACCTAACTTATTGAGTTAAGACTCTGAAAATACCAATATTTTTTTTCTCAAAGGAAATAAAATACAAATGTTGGAAGTACATGTAAAAAATCTCAATCTCTTCCGTGACATCGACAGATTATCTCACGAAATGTTTCTAAATTTTCGTTTTTGAGAACTTTTCTAAATGACTATTTGAGGGGAAAATATCCAACTCTTAGTATCAAAACTTGAATATTCTTCGCATCTCACATCGCATTAGAAAAACATTTTTACTTTATCATTTTTAATTGAAATTATTAATAATCCATCAACTTATAATTAAAAAAACCAATGTAAATTCTAATGAAATTTTTAATTTATGTATATGTGCTGTACTTCTTTATAATCTATTATTTCTTAGACGAGAAATGAGGTAAAAAAATGACTTTTTTTTTCTTAAACACATACAAATTCAATTTTTATGCTTAAAAATGGGTGTAAAATTTTTAGTTTTTCTTTTACTTACTAAGTTGTTAAATCTAACAAATTTTGATTCCGAAGCAATTTATATTTCTCAGAAAAATTTAAATGCATATTTTCTAATAAATAATTAATGAACTTTAACAGTCAACAATGGCATCAGATACTCGATACTAAAAATTTCTATAAATTTCAGAAATATAACATAAAAATAAAACTGAATATTTCTGTCGTAAAAATGTTATTACTTCATACCAAATATACACTACTGGCCATTAAAATTGCTACACCAGGAAGAAATGCAGATGACAAAATGATATTTATTGGACAAATATATTGTACTAGAAATATAACAAGTGATTAAATTTTCAAAAAATTTGGCTGGATAGATCCTGAGAAATCAGTACCCAGAACAACCACCTCTGGCAGTAATAACAGCAGTTATACGCCTGGGCATTGAGTCAAACAGAGATTGGATTGCATGTACAGGTACAAATGCCCATGCAGTTTCAAATCGATGCCACAGTTCATCAACCGTAGTGACTGGCGTTTGGCGACGAGCCAGTCGCTCGGCAACCATTGACCAGACGTTTTGTATTGGGGAAAGATCTGGAGAACGTGCTGGCCAGGGCAACAGTCGAACATGTTCCGTATCAAGGAAGGTCCGTACAATACCGGCAACATACGGTCGGGCATTATCCTGCGGAAACGTAGGGTTTCGCAGGGCTCGAATAAGGGTTAGAGCGACGGGTCGTAACACACCAGAAATGTAACGTGCACTGTTCAAAGCATCGTCAATGAGAACAAGAGGTGACCGAGACGTGTATCCAATGGCACCAAATACTATAACGCCAGGTGATGGGCCAGTATGACGATGACGAATGCATGCTGCAAGTGTGCGTTCACCACGATGCCGCCAAACACGGATGCGACCATCATGATGCTGTACACAGAACCTGGATTCATCTGAAAAGATGACGTCTCCCCATTCTTGCGCCAAGGTTCGTTACACCATTGAAGGCGCTCTTGTCTATGACGCAGAGTCAAGGGAAGCCGCAGCCATGGTCACCGAGCTGAGAGCCCATTCTGCTGCAAACGTCGTCGAACTGTTCGTGCAAACACTTGTTGTCTTCGAAACGACCCCGTTTCTTGACTCGCGGCTCGTGACTTGGTTGTACAATCCATTATCCATGACGGCCATGCGGATAATATGCCTGTCTTCTCGGCTGCTAGTGATAGATGGCCGTTGAGATCTCGCATGGCGTTCTGTATTACCGTCCTGAACCCATCGATTCCATATTCTGCTAACAGTCATTGGATCTCGACCGACGCCAGAAGCCATACTGCGATAAGATAAACCGCAATCCCAGTACGCTACAATTCGACCTTTATCAAAGTCAGAAACGTGCTGGTACGCATTTCTCCTTTTTACACGAGGCATCGCAGCAACGTTTCACGAGACAACAACGTTCAAATGCAATTTGTGTATGAGGAACCGGCTGAACAATTTCCTCATTTAAACACAATATAGGTGTCGCTACTGGCGCCTGCTTTGTCTGAATGCGCTGAAAAGCTAATCATTTGCATATCACAGCACCTTCTTCCTTTCGTATAAATTTCACGTCTGTAGCATGTCGCCTTCTTGGTGTAGCAATTTTAATGGCCAGTAGTGTAATTTAGTGTATTTAAGCTTTTGCCGATGAAAGAAAATCTATTGATGATTGTACTACAATACATTATTAATTAGGATTTACAAGTAAAATTTTAAATATTTATTTCAAAAATATCTCAAGTAGTTTTTTGATTGATTAGGTTAGGTTAATTTATTACAATACTCAGTTATTTTACGGCTTCTCTGAGAGATTTGATCGAGAAAATTTATGTGCTTGCAGTGGATTCCATTGCATGTTGGGGTGAATGTCAATGATACAGAGGATACACTTGCCAAAAATATGGCTCTAAGGCAGTCCCCAAATTCGTAGATGATCGCATGAGATTTGTGTCGCGAGGGAAGCCGAGCATCTCGCGAGAATCTCATCAGACCAAATGACGTCACTGATGTCTTAGTTACACCAGAAAAAAAGGTGGAGAGCGAGACGATTCTTAATTTCAAGCACGTTTGAAATATCTGGCAACATTCCGCAAGACAGCGCTCTCATTGGTTCAAAATTTCAAGACATCAGATACAACGTTTTAGTTACATCACACTAAGACATCGACGAGATCGCATTTGTCTACTATAAGACGGCGTCTTTATCGGATTGTCTACTGAATTTGCGGCCTATCTAATATTCCACCCACTGATACAAATACACTTAATCAGTCGTAAATTCACTCCTTAAACTTTAACAGAAACGTCTCATTGCTTGGCGTCTACTTCTGGTACATCACTGGTATACTGCAAACAGTCCGGATATGTTCCTGCAAACAGTCCGATTGTAGTGGTACTCGGCCTCTACAATCGGTCATTACGAGATTCAGAAATGGCCACTTAAAAAGCTTAAGGCTCCTTAATGGGGAGAGGATTTTTCCTCCTTGTTCCTGTCCCCTCTCTGCCAGTCCTGCTCACCTTCTTACTAGTTAGTTTAGGCGTCTCTTGGAGGCAGCTGTGTTTTAAGCAGTATAAAATCTACAAGGAAACATTGTGTGTCGGAGACATTTGGATTTGGTGCAGGCTTTCCTACACCAGGCGGATAAGTAGTAACAACAATTTATTATAATACATTGCATAATTGCTTATATTGAAACAGCTAAACTTAGACTTGTAATTATGAAAGATAGGGAGAAAGCTGCATTTCTATATACTAATTAAATATTAAATTATAGGAACTTTTTCATCAGCATCTCTGATCTGTGTAATACTAGAAAGAGCGTAAACATATTTGTTCCATTAAAAAAAAAAAACAATATTTCTCAAAACTCCAAAAAATAGTAATATTTTCTAAAAAATAATTATGTGTGAATGTAAAAAGATAAAGGAATCCACAGTGGTTACATATACTCGTACAAGGTAATTCTAAAAGGAGAGAAAGAAAGCTGCCTTTGTTCTTCAAAGGAGAGCTGTTATTGGTTCATTGATTGATTGATATACGCTGAAACTTTTAGCAACATAAATGGCTATTTTCTTCATTTTTCCAAAATATTCCTGCATAGAATATGTGTATTGAAAGAAAGAGTTGTGAAAATCAAATGTTTGTCCGATCATTCACTTATTCACTTACCAGTAGGTATTAAATCATTTAAATTATTTACATTGTGGAATGAAACAACTTTATAGTCGGTTTAAAAATGATAGTTAATTGCAATTCAAATTAATTATAATCACCATAAGCAAAATGAAACAGCCTGTATTATATATTAGCTGCAGATAAACTTCTTAACATAAATGCCATCCCGTTATGTGCTACCATTCTCAATTCCGAAATTCGGGTGGCATAAAGAGTGAAGATTTTATTCATATTGATTAAAGTATACAATACATATAAAATAACATATAATATGTTAGCTGAACTGTGATAATGACACACACATTCACAATCTGAATTTCCACTAAATGCAGGTTATCCTAAAATTATTCACCTCAAAGCCCTATTAACAAAATTAGAATTTTCTCACAATTCCCTTATTTTCAACACAAATCTATGCTTATGGGCATGTATTCCGTCTTATAGAATGTAATTTTATGTACACAATACATTTAGTATTCATTTTCTATTTGTATAACTATGAAGGTAAAATTGGGGAAGAGTGGTAAGAAAACGTATACAATTAATACTGACAGTTCATTTTTGAAATTCCTACAAATACCTTAATTATATCCAATCTATGTCACTATGTTTTGTATGCATTCTTAATATTTGTATTTTTTGAGATTTAATGATATTTTCTGAGTCTAATCTGGTACATTTAGTTAACAATAAAAGGATATAAATTGGTGAATATACATTTCGATTAAGTATGACAGGTGAATTTGCAGCTCACTGAACTATTGTTCAAATCGTGGGAAAAAGTAAGAAAGAACTATTCTTATCTTTTTTAAACATTAATTTTAAAACAAAACAATATTATCTTTATAAAAACAATTGATCTACTAATAACGGATCTCAGCATAGTTTTATTCTGTCGTAAAAGTGAGGAGAACACTCCACATCTTTACAATAAGAATAAAAATACTTTAACATTTTATTGACAAATAAAACTCCAAAACTAAAATCCAAACAAGTGAATTTCTCTTACCTACTTTTGTCATTGGATAATCCAATTTATTTCAGAAAATCATTTTCCTTGTGAATTCTTTTGAAGCTTTAACATGGAATGAAATTTGGATCGTGCAAGCTTTTCTGAAAAAACTTTACGAGCAATTTGTAATATATTCTTTATTAAATGTTTCGGCATACTACGTTAAATTATATTTCCATTACAGACAATGTTTTGTAGTAATACAAGAAACAATTATTAACTGCATTATCATACATTTTTCTTTTCCATACATTTGCAGTTATTTTCTTGCACGATGAGAGCCTCTCTTCACAATTTAATTTATAAATGTTGCTTTCTAAAAGAAAAACTTTCAATGCCTTAATTTGCTATACAGTAGAAAATCATTTTTACAAATCTCTAATTTACAAACACTCACATTTTTATGAAACAGTGGCTAGTCCTTACCTTGATAGTATAGATAAAATGATATTTTTAACTCTTATTTACGAACTAAGATTTTGAAAAATCTTCTTTCTGCGAACTTTCGTTTTATAACTAACAGTTTTTTGTGTATATTTATTTATTTATTAAAATCTATTTTTTTGTTTGTTTGTTTGTTTCATTTCCCTTTTATATAACGCCTGAGATTCGATTAATTTTTTAAGAATGAAGCGACACGTTTCAGCATGCCAGACATTGTGGGAACAGTAATCGAAGGCACATGGATATCAAACATTTGATGGAAAAGAACTGTACTGCCGAATTCCTCTTCTGTACTCTCTGTACATGAGAATACAGAATGCAGAACTTTTTGTACATGAGAATACAGAAAGTTTTTCTCCTTCCCGTTTGTTTGAACATAGAAAGGAGGAGGAGCTTTTTGCAAGTGATTGAACAAATGAACTTTCCTACTTTACCCAACAAATTCGTGTAAACGAGTGCCTTCGTCAATCCCTTATCACTCAAGAAGTGCTGTGATAAATGTGCTAAAATCCTACTTTTAATGGGATTCCAAATTTCGAAAACATTAAATTTTTCCAATCACAAATGTGAAAATACTACAAAAACTAAATTTTACATTATATTAAAATTTGTATCAAATGAAAAACAAGTTCATTAATATTAAATAATAGGAAATAATCGTTTTTAACAACAACTTCAATTTAATCTACAAGGCAACAACATTTAAAAAATATTTTGGGCTTCAAATCACACAATTGAGCTAAGTAATATAAAATCAACATCAATTTGTATTATACTTTAATTTAGTAACTGAGCGGTGCACCAGCCCTTAGAAAAAGTTGGTGCAAACAAATCAATAATTGTTGGTTTCTGAAAATATAAAGTACAATTAGGAAAGAATCAGTAACCAAATAATCGTTTTAAATATATAGATAAGAAAAATAGCATCGATTTTTAACGAATTTACTTTCATTAAAGAGTACAAATAGACTTTATAAATCTAACTACAGGCAATTAAAATACTGAAATGACATATTCATTAAGAGATTTATAGTACATATAAATCATTAATGTAGTTAATAAATATGGGACATACGAGAACAAAATAAATGAATTTTTAAATGTAATAAATATTCCTTTACACAATTTCAAACAAAATTTAACTTTTAACAGGCATAATTAATTTTCAGTTTGTTTTCTTTAAAGTAAAATAAAGTTGAACGTTAAAGTACATAATTTAAAAATGTAAAACTTTAAACTACTAATTCAATCAATATGTATATATTTAAAATT
Source organism: Latrodectus elegans (assembly GCA_030067965.1). Lineage (NCBI taxonomy): Eukaryota > Metazoa > Arthropoda > Arachnida > Araneae > Theridiidae > Latrodectus > Latrodectus elegans. The sequence goes on from CM057816.1 coordinate 9,865,385, forward strand.
TCACACTTGTAATTGATTTATCTTAAGTTTAAACTGCGAAATATTCTTAGTCTTGTTATATAGTCTTTAACACATTGAGGGTAAGTACAGCTTTCAGCATGGTTAAATTTCACGCAGATTGAAAGTATCATATGGAACAGCATAATAAATAAAATAAAAAATTTTCATGTGAAAGTACTTTTTTCGAACGTGATAAAGAATGTCTCATTTGGTGGTAACATCAATAAATAAACATAGTCCAATAACTTTTAAGGATATTTGCAATTAAATTACGATTACTTATCCACTGCTTCAAAGAAGTACGTATTCTTACTCATCATTTTTGAAAATTTTATCCACTAATTTCTTTCAATTTGTCCGAAAATGTTTCCTTTTAGTGCACACTGTCAATTTAAATCAAAAATACAATCGAAGACAGCGTAATTTTGAACCAAAGCAAAGGAGAATAATTAATATTTAAACTATAGATTTTCTTCTCGCAATAAGCAAAATTACAAAAAAGTAATTTGATTTTCACTTTTCTGTGAAGAAATTTGTTAAAACTTACAGGAAAAGAATTTTTTACTTATAATAATATCTTATTTTATAAACTATTTTCACAAAATAGTGAAGTAGAATTTTTAACCACATGTATTAAAAATCGCAATACATGGCAATCTTTTTTTCCAGAATAGTATTAATGTTACCAAAAATTAACAAAAAAATAAGTTTGTGTGAAGCTCGGCAAAAGTTCAGTGGAATTTCGAGCAAAATGTAAACCGAATCTCAAACAAAGATGGCGCAGCTGCTATTTGAAACTGTTCCATGTATGTTTATTTTTATCAAATTATTTATTATTTAATTAAAAAGGAAATATCCTACATCAATCAGTTATATAAAAGAGCATAATTAATTCAGTATTATTAATTTCAATTTATAACGTAACGAAACTGTTCAATATATTATATAATATAACAATTCCCAGTTGCCATTGGTGTAAACAATTTAAAAAACAATATAATTTAATATTCAATATAGCATTTGATTATTCCTAACTCATAAAACTGTTTTATCATTTAATATTTGTAATAATTTATTTTAATTAATTTGAATGTAAATTTTTGTCCTGGAATTAACAAAAAATTAATTAGATTTATTGTAATAACCATAAGTAGATATTTTATGAAACTTATGTTATATTAAATGATTAAAATATTAGTTTACAATCAGATTGTTCCATGTAAAAGTACTATTTTCTTTAAAAGTTATCCCATACTGTTTTTAACTGTAGGGAGAAAGTGACATATTTTAGATTTTTATTGTTTACTTATTGGAACATGAGTAAAATTGCATCAAGCAGGAAAGACGGTGTAAATCCCTCCAAATTGTTTTATATTGTTTTTTTTTTTCAATTTATTTATATTTATTGGGAATTTCAAAATTCAAAGTTATTAAACTTTTTCATAAAAAATGTTGAAATTAATTCAGAACTCAGATTGAAAAATACTTCTGCTCAGTTTATGTGTAAATAGTAACTAGACATGAAAAACTTTAGAATCATTGTTTTATCCACTGAAATGAAATATTTTAAAAATAATTTTATACAATCAGCTGAATCATTGATGTAGTCTATTGTGCTGTAGGTATATCCCTAATGTTTATTATTTTGCAGTGAAAATGCAGAGAAATAACTATTTGAATTTAACTCTTGTTTAAAAAAGATAACTGTTATTAAGATTACAACTATATATTTAATATGGTTTTCTATTGGATAAAAATTTTGTTATTTGGTCCTTTTTTTTATGGTTAATATTATTGTACTCGTGTACATGCATATATTATGTATGTTTTTTAAAATTTCTAGTAAAATAGGTCACACATTAAAATTGTAACTCTTAAACTCTATATCTTAAAGCATTATTATGGCAAATACTACCTGCTTAGTTTTAATCATTAAACAATTTGTTAATTTTTGTCTTGTTCAATGTCATAAATGAGATAGTATTTATTTAATATAAGTAAAAATTGCTATCAAGTAAAAACATTATGCTATAAATAAGCATTTATAATAATTATTTTTATATACAAATCTAAAATTTGCATGGAAAGTGTTAAAAATATTTATAAATAAATTATTTTATGAAAAATTGTTTAATTGTGCAACTTTAAAAATCTTGTTTTTGATATGATCAAGTTCTAAAAATTTGCTGCATTATATCATTTCTGCTTCTCAATGAATTCTGTGTGAAAAATAAAGAATATTTTCAAAATTGTTAGTATTAAAAAAGTTTTGATTTTAAAGAATAAATAAATAGCTTCTGTAAAGAAACAAATGAAATCAATTTTTCATATAAAGGAATCTAGTATAGGTTTCTGCTAATTTCTCTTATTTTTCATTTTGTGAATGTGTAGAAATCAGTCTTATTTGCTTAGTTTTCTTTAGTAATTTATGTTTTAAGATTTAAAATTTCCATTTATGTAGTTCCATCTTAACAAGTTTAACATTTTTATTTATTATATCATTCTTAGATTCAATATGGTATTTATTCTTCCAATTTTATTTATAGATTGGATATTGTTGAAAATTTAACTTTTTTACAAGTAACAAACTAAAGAAACTGGTTTATAAACAATGTATATTTCAATACTTAAAATATCTTTACTATATATTTACCTCTAGATATCAGAACTTACAAATCAGTTTTTCACTTTAAATTGCTTTTTCAGCTCTTAATTTCCTGGATTTGGCTCCCAGTTACCTTTATTTGCTTGTAGACTTTAAAGAATACTTTAAAGAAAAAGATTTGATTTTAAAAAAAAGGAAATGTCCAAGAAACGTTAAAAAGAAACATCACTCTTTAAAGAGATTTTGTTAATGACTAAAGTCTAATTTCATTTGAAAGTTGTTTTCTCATTCTATATAAACTCATTGTATGATACATTAAGTGGATCAAAGGAATCATAATATTCTTGAAAGATCTATATACATCAGTCATATATATTCTTGAAAAAAAATCGTCCTACGGTTTAAAATTTACCAATCTGATCTCTGACTAAATTTATTTATCTGATAATTTATTTTTAGAATCATCAAATTTATGACAGTTGTAATACTGGATGGGAAATATCTTGTTACATCTAACTATATTTTACATTTGAAATATTTTTCCAATCTAATTATATTCTTAAATTTCTGTAGTTATTTTCAAATAAAAAATTTATGAAGTATGATAATAATCTGTAATCAAGTAAATAAAATATTTAAGCATCTGTGAGATTAATATTCAGCTGACTTCTATAGTACACCTATCTGGGAGATACTAAATTGGTGCTTTGATCACTAGTTAAGAGTTTGTAAGTTCAGATTCTTATCTCTGGTGGAAATATTTCTATAGGTTCAAAATTCATTGTAAATCCTGGACTGATCAAAACCTGCATGTAAAGGAAGTGATTATAGAGCAATCATTTTGTTTCGAGCAAAGGTATAAGTATCCTCAAAAGAGATTTCTCGTCAAATCTATTACCCTTTGTTATGATTATAGTGTTGCATTACTTATTAATTGCATGTTTTCTTTCATTAATAAGTCTTATTGCCTTTAATATTTTATTTTAACAATAACAAATATCAATTTTCATGATTACATTCCATAAAAATAATTTCCACACCCATAATATACTGGTGCCATTACGGTCTTCATACAACTGCATGCAAATAGTAACTGGGCTAGATTCCCCATCGTGTTGGGAAGATGCGCTTGTCATTCCCCTTTAGGGATTTACTGCGGCTGAGTTACCAAAATAGTGCTTCTGCTTTTAACTTTGGTTTGGTACAATTTGAATTTTAGCATGTTTTTTTTTTTTTTTTTTTTTTTTTTTATTTTTTTTATTTTTCATTGCCAGGTTTGGTTTTCTTTCTCGTGATTTACATAATTTTTGTAACATATGTATATATATATATATATTATTTCTTTTAAATGGGAACAATATTAGAATTGCTTGCTGATGAAAAAAAAACTTGCAAAGGTTGCCAATGAGGAAGATATATCCTTCTAGTTCTGGAGCAAAATATAACAAAACAATGGCAAGCTATCATGTTAATGGAAAGCAGAATTTGAAATTTCACTTCTTTTAAATTTATAACTTTCCTAGAATTGATAAATATTAATAGTACATGCTTTCTTCATTGTTATGTGTATTTTTAATAAATATTATACTTATGAAAAAGAAGCAAATGTTAACTTTAAGAAATAATTAACAAAACCTTAATTTTTTCTTACATTTCTGTGAGAAATAAATAACCTATATTGGAAATTACTGAATGAAAGAATTTGAATTATTGAAGGAAAAAAAGTTTGTGATGATCAAGCTGTATCCATGCACATGAATTTTCAAATGAATATATTAAAGATTATTTTTTATCCTTTAAATTCAGTATATTGTATTATATTAATATATGATGGTATGCTATTTTTATTTTTTAACTTGTGTTGGTCCATCAATTAAAACATTAAAAAAATTGCATATTATCTGCAGGTAAATACAAATTCATAAGTTTATTTTACTTTATTTTTTTTAATTTATTTTTCTCTATTTTTACTTTTAATTTATAATTAGGATCCAAATGGAGAAAATACATATTAAAAGTAAATACATTGTATTTCTGTAAAACACAAACTTTAATTGACTTTCATTATTGATATTAACTTTAAAATCAGTCTATCTAAATAACATTTAAGTTATAGATAGTCTACCTGTCTATTTATAACTTTAATCTAATTTGTATTAAATATTTTTGAAAAGATTTGGAGAATTTTCAAATTTTTTTTCAAATTAGTTTAAACACATTTTCAAAGGAGTGTTTCCCTCCAGCTGCTGAGCGATCAGCAAATCATTAAATTTGAACTATACATTTAAGTTCTTTAGTAATTATATTGGCTACAGAATCTTTTTTAATGAAAATATTCATCAATAGAATTGCTTTTCCAGTTTGATCTCTCAGTTATAAATATTCACAAATCACTTCAGCTTTTCACTTTTTCATCACATTAAAAGGCTTAATCAATTTCTAACACATATCTTATATTACATGCTTAGATTTTTAATTTTATTTTTTACATTTATACTTTATACTATAAATTATTTTAAATTAAACACATTCTGTTAATAGTTTAAATAGTGTAAAAATTTTGGTTGACAAGTTATGTAAACATCTATATGCTTGTGTTTTTACATTGTATTAAAATATTTTTGTGAAAGCAAAATATTCATTGTTACTACATCTCATTTTAATTTTTCTGTCTTAAATGGGCAGCTGGTGTTTCTCTGCCTGATAACCAAACAGTTGTAGCAGTTCATGGTATGATTGACCAACAAATTGTTACTCAATCTGAAACAGGTATTATAATGCAAGTGTTTATTTGCATGATCCTTATGCCTGAAAAGTTATTTTTAAATTGCATGAAAATAATCTGTAGAAAATTCAATTGCTTTATTTTACAAGAACAGTTTTAATATTGGCTTTATTAATGTATAATTGTTAATAAATATATATGATCTATAAAATTACTCATAATTTATTATTAACTGTTATGATATATATGCTATGGTTCTGAAATTAAATTGTTTGGGCAAAATACTAAGCACAATAAGAGCTTGTATAACTCCTAGAAATCAAAAAAGTTTTTAAGATTCCTTGAAACTCCTGGAGTTTTGACTTGACTCATTGAAAATTGGGTACTACACCTGGAGTTTCCACTTACCTAAATGAATTTATTTTTTGTTAGAAAATATTATAATTGAGTTTTTTATTTCATTACCTTAAATTTTTTTATGAAATTGTCTAAAAACTTAATTGAGTATTGGTTTTTAATGTTGCCACTGGAGAGCAGCATGATTGATATTAGATTGCTGTATTCTTAACTGTTGACTAAAATAAAGATCTAGTTCAGCCACAGTAATTCAGGACTGGATGCAGTATTTAGATTTATGTTTCTGAAGTGCAGTAGTTACCAACGAGATTGTCTTGCAATCAAACGGTTAATTTCAATTGATTACTTTTCTATTTGTTCTGTTTTCTTTACATTGCATAAGATTTGCTGAATATTAATATTTAAAATAAAATTTTCAGTTAAAGTATACTTTAACTGAAAATTTTATTATTTTTCTTTGTGAAAATTGCATACACTTTCAGTGAATTGGGATGAATTTATATATCAATAAAATAAAGACTATAAATTATGAATATACAGGGGGGGAAGTGTTTTCAATGACTAGTAGACTCAGAAAAGCAATATATATATATATAACCAAGAAATGTGAAAATTGAATGATTAAAGAAATAGGGAAACTTAAAATATATATGTGAAATTGTATAGTCTTTTGAGTTTGAAAATAAAACCAAAGAGAATTTAGAATTGCTTTTATTAAATAAAAATTCTGGAAGCTTTATCCAATTTTGTATTTGTTTTGAGTAAGTATATTTGTAAAAAGGTTGTTATATCCATCTTTATATAAATAATAAATAAGAATGTGTTGAAAATATTTAAAACTTTAAAATTACTCATTATTTTTTAAAATAGTATATTGAATATTGATATTTTAAAGCAAAAAAATTTCCGCTATAACTTAAAATTTGTTGAATATTTTTGAAGTATTAAATATAATTCTGTTGTTGCTAATCCCAGATGGTCTAATTCCAATACTAGAATAACTCCACAAGTCCATAAACAACCAGAAAATCAAAAACATAAGAGCCTTTGAAAATACCTATTCCAAGTCAAAATTGAAGCAGCTCAAGATATGTTCAGATGATGCCTGTTCAGCTTTACCTTTTTTGCACAGACTAAAATTCTTTTGACCCTGTACATATTTTAGTCCCCTTAGGTGACCACTGACAAAATGTGAAATACAAGTCTGTTGGCCAAAATATAATTCTAACTTAAGTAAAAGATTAATTTTTGCAATTATTTATTTTTGTTATTTACAAAAATAATTAAGTGTTGTGTGTGTGTCTATACACACACACACACAAGGTGTGTTAAAAAGTTCTGTGATTGGGCTCATAATTAAAAAACTGCGCCAGTTATGATCTTACACTCATGCAGACACAGTGAGAAAAATTTTAGCTAGAGCCATTTTACGACAGATAAGAGGATGTGCACGCTATGAGCTGTTTAACACAGTGACATGGAGCAATGCATAAACCTAAAGTTTTGCTTCAAGTTAGGCAAAACGGCAATGGAGACACATGACATGTTAGTAAAAGTTTGTATTCATGAAGCAGTGAGTAGAAAGTGTGTTTATGAGTGTTTTAAGCGCTTTAAAAATGGAAAGAAGGATGTCAAATATAAGCCACGGTCAGGGTGCCCTACAACAAGCACAACTGCAGACAATGTGGTCTTCCTATTACTTTTCTTACATTACTGAGATCCAACAATGTGTGACAATGGTGCTTCGAGCCATACCAAAAAAATCTTTTGCATACAGTTTCCAACAATTGTACACCTGATAACAAAAGTGTATTGTTGCTAATGGCAGGTACTTTAAAGGCTAGTAAAGCTATTTTGCTTGTTTCTCTTTTTATGGCAAAATTCACCGAACTTTTCAAACACACCTTGTATATATATTATATAGATATGTGCACATATTTAGTTACAAAGGATTTTTAAAATAAAAAAATTATTTGGCATGAATGTTTTATCTTCTGTAAATTTAATTCAATTCTTGAAAAACTCCTTAACACTCCTGAAATTTGATTCTTAGAAGTCTGTTTGGACCTTGATAATTTTAATGCAAAAAATAGCTTAAATTTTGTATAATCATGATTTGCACATTTAAAATAAACATCAAAAAGTGTTTTGTTAAAAGCTCTGTTCTCAACTTATTGAAGACCTTGAAAAGCAATATGGGCTTAAAGTCCTTGATTTTCTAAAGTTTATTCTGTTTCTTTCACACAAATGATTTTGGTTAGATCCTATTCAAACCTATTCCACTGCTAAAAATAATAAGTGAGGTCAAATCAGCAGAACAATATCAAAATGGACTCCTTAATGTGACAAGGTTTAATTTTGTAATTCATTATGATTTTATTATAATTTCTGATATATGCTGTTTTGATAAGATTATATCAACTGCAAATACATTGGAAGTATTTAATATTTTAACAATTTACACATGTTAAGTATGGTATCTTTCTGCTATCATCATTTAGCTGTAACTTTCATTTGTTATACATTTCTGTCACTCCGATTTAACAATTTTAATTGCAATACTTTTTAATAATTATGGATTTCTAAAAGTCAAATTATATAATCTAAAGACTTGTAAGGTGAGCTGAAGAATTCAAAGTGTTTTCCATAAATTATGAATTTATAAAGATTAGAACTTAAAAAATATTCTCGCTGTCTAATGGTCAGAGTACTGACTGTATATTTGGAGGTCCTGGGTTCAATTCACTTTTATTCAATAAAATATTTTCATATGACTATTATATAAAGAAGTCTTAATTTCCTTTTGAAATTGTTTAATGTGAAAAATTTTTCAGTATTTGACTATCTGAATTTAAGGTTTTATCTTGCAGAAAACTCGTTTTATAAAATGTAGATGAAATTTATGTTCTAATAATTCATATTAAAGTATAAAAATATATACTTCTTTTTAGACATTTTATTATTTTTAAAATGAGCAGTATGTTTATTTTCAATTATTTTATAGGAATTAATTTAATTTTTATGGTTTACAATTTGCTTGAATTGGTATCTTTGGGAAATTTCAAAATTATTCTATATTCAAAAATAAAAATTACTTTTGAGGCAAAGTTGTTGTTACTGCAAAATGTTATGTTCTATAGTGAAACACAAATAATTAAAAGGTTGTATTGCTCCTTGAAACAGCAAATTTTTATTAGAAAATATTATAATTTTTTGAGTTTTTTGTTTGAGTATATTTTAAAATATTCTAACAAAAACTCAAAGAATTATATTATTATCAGTCAGAACATGATGTTGTATTTAGATTTATGTGTGTGAAGTGAAGAATAACCACCAATAAAATTGTCATGTGGTGCAATCAGGTGGCCAATTTTAATCAATTCTTTTTCTATTTGTTGTACTTTATATTGTAAAAAGTTCACTGAACATTAATATTTAAAGAAAAAATTTTAGTTAGAATATATTTCCCATATTATCCATATTGAAAATTGCATATAATTTCAGTGAGAAGTGATAAATTTGTTTATAACTGAATTAAAGATTGAAATGAATTATTTAATATGCTTTGTGGAAAGTGTCTTTTCAATGACCAGTGAAAAGCTATACAAAAAGTGGCTTTTTTGAGGTTTAGAAAAAAATAATTTTATAGAAGAGTAAATCATTACTACTGATTGTAATATTTCAAGATTGTATTGATGAGAAATTTGATCATATTAAAGATAGAATATATATTTTATTTTAGCTTATACTCTCTCATAGTCAAGCATTTGCTGAACATTGATTTTCTGTAAACAAAAATTTGATGGTAGAAAATTTAAATAATCAATCAAATTGTGGCCAAGTGCATCATTGATGATCATGTTTGAAACATTAGAAGTGTTGACGATATAATATTTAGCAAGGACCCATATAGTTTCACTGCTGTTGCTAGGCAAAAGTATTAATTAAATTTAGATAAATTAAAACAGCAAAAAGAAAGCAATGCCAATAACAGAAGATAAGCAAAAAATACTTTTTAAAAAAATTGATGAACTGAAAATCGAAATGATCAATTTGAAAGATGGCTTATATGAACCTGTAAAATCTACAATAGGAATTGCTAAGGAAACTGAAAGAACTGGTGAATTAACATTAACTGCAAAATCAAATGCATGTTGCTGTAGTCCTTGAGAGAATTAACAGTTATTAATCAGTAATAATAGTGAACTCTCTCTAAAAGCAAAAGCTTTAGAGATGGAAAATTAGCATTTTTAATTGCAGTATTGTGTATGTATAAATAACCAAGAAATGTCAATGAATCTATTTAATGCTTTATGTTGAATAATAAGAAAAAAATTTAAAATATAAATGTGAAATTGCATAGTTTTAAAAAGAGTAATTTGAAAATAAACAGAAGAAAAATTTTAAATTAATTTTATTAGATAATAATTGATGAAAAAAGCCACATCCTTTAAACTATCTGATAGTTGAGTTTATTTTGTTTTGAATAAGTATATTTATTTGAAAAGAGATTGTTATTACACATCTTGAAATAATCTATAAATTAATAGATAAATGAAGATGTTTAAAATCTCTAAAATTACCCATTATTTTATTCAATATAAAATTCAGTAATAAAGAAAAATGATTATTTCAATGAAAAATTTTCTGTTTTAGCTCCTACTTCATTGAAGGCTTTTGAACTAATCATTAAATATATCTAATTCTAACTTAAATTTTAAAAAAATATTCTCGTTCATTTTTGTATTTAATAATTACAATTGTAATTGAAAAATGTTGCCAATATATAATTATGTGCATATTTGGTTCAGAAAAAAAATTTTTTTAATGAAATAAGTTATTTAACATGAATGTTTGATTTGACTCCTGGAATTGATACTGTACAAACCCTGTAATTAAAAGTGCTCTGACATAGCTAGAAATGCTGGGGAAAAAACATCAAATTTATTCTCTTTATTAAAAAATATTTTTATTTCTTAATACTGTCATGTATAAAAACAGTGTTAATTTATCCTTATTCTTTTCCTAACTGTTGGAATTAATAAAGTATATTAGATGAAAAATCAAATGAGTTATTAATACTAAGAATTTATATATTCCTGAATAATTAAGTGAATTGGAACAAAAAGGGAATAAGTTTCAAACTTTTCTAATGCATGATTTTAATGCAAATTGTAAAAAAAGATTATTAGTCTGAAAATGTAAAAGTTATAGACATTATACAAATTCTGAATAAAGATTGATGATAGTTAAATTCCTCATAAAAGTACTTATGTGTGTGTGTGTGTGAGTACAAATTAATATTACTGTATGCAACAAATGAAACCAAATATAATAAGATCATAATTATCTGCTTATTCTGTTTCATTTAAAACTAAATAAGTTAATTTAAGTTATTATGATTTCATATTTATATACATCAAATAAAACTTTAAATAAATACTTTCAAATTGTTCCTTAAATAAATTAATAACTTAAAGTGAATGTTTATATTTATTTAATTTTCCAGGTGCACCTCTTGAAGATAGTGATTTGTTTCAATGTGGTAAATGCAAAAAACAATTTCTTTCCATTGAAGTCTTTGTTAATCATAAAACAGAATGTTGCAATACTGCTGTTATTTCCATGCCTGATATATCTATGCCTTCAAATGTTTGTGCTGTCCCACAAAATACGTATGTCATCAGAAAAATTCAGGTTAGTATAAATTATTCTTGTTTATGTTTGAAATAACTTATTTTGTGTATTTTTTTAGTGAAGAAATACCTTAAACTAATCAAAACTCGGCAAAAAATACAAATTTTAATACATATTGCTAGAAAAAATATTCATGTGCTATGTTATATTATAAATAAATGCTTGCTGATACGTTTATTCATTTATCTATTATTCTTTTGTTATCAAAGTTAAAAATTGTTTAGATAATATGTGAGCATTTTTATTTGATTGATAGATAATTTTTAAAAGACAATAATTATTAAAATATATGTTAACTATATAAATTGAGAAATTGAGTATTCTCTTATTCTATAAACATACAAATGATTCTAATGCTCTTTATTTAGTTCAATTTTTGCAAAAAAATAAAATTTTCAATAATATCTTAAATTAGTGGAAGAAATCTTAAGTAAATACAATAATTATTCAAAATATATTAACTATGTAAACTTTAATGTTTATCAGATTATCTTTCAATCAATATTTGTAATAATAATAATGATGAAATTGCATCATACTTAAACAATAAAAAAAAAAGTGTAAATTGTGTAAATTCAAAGAAAACTCATATAAAAATGTTTTTCTCTTTCCTAATGCTAAAGTTCATATCAATCTACTAATATTTATGTATTTTATGCTTAGTAATGTTTTACATTGAAATCAATCATATTAAACTTTATTTTCGCTCAAGATATATAAGACAAGAAGTTAAATTACTTTTATAACATTATGTTTTAAATATTTATTTTTATGTGTTAATTTAATTCTATATGATACTGATAACCTATTAATTTCTTGTGTTTAAAAATAATTTTATATATAACCCCTTTTTCTAGCTTCTCTTTCTAGTTATTTTTTCTCTGTTGAAATTATATTGTGCAATAGATTTTTAGATCACATTGCATATTTATCAAGCTAAAAAAATCTAATTTTTTTTCCCTAAAACACATTGATTTATTTTTCAGAAATTGAATAAAATTAATCCTAGGTTTTCTGACTTTAAAGCAGAATAAAATCATTCCTTATAAAATGTTTGACATCTAAATTTTATGTAAAAAATATGCATGTTTATAAAATAGAGAAGTAAGATATTTTTTTATCACAAAATTGAAGTGAAATATATTTTTTGAAAAAATACTTTACTATCACATTAATACATTTATGTTGCTTCAAAAGTATGAAAATTTTAATTATGAATCCTTCATATTATTTACTGAAAACTTCACATTCCTAATGCCAAAATTAAATTAAATTATTCTGTACAAATAGGATATTTTATATGTGTAGTTTTTATTAGATTTCATATCCACAAAATTTATTTATGGGTTAAATTAATATAAAATATGCTATTTTTTGTAAATTTACAATATTATAGTTTTTATGGTGACAAAAATGTCATGATGAGAAATGAAGACAAATTTCTAGAAAAACAATATATTCATTATTCTCAAAGTAGCTACAGAAATTTTAGCTTAACTCTTTTACACAAGTTCAAATTCTGGTTTAAATAGCCCCCCATAAGCAAAAAAGAAAAAAAACATTGAACAACAAACAAAGCAACTAGTCTATTAGTCCTAGCAATGCTAGTTTTCAAGAATATTGATTTAGGTTTTGGTACCTAAAAGATCACACGTGTTTTAGACTTAATTTGCAACTTTGAAAACTGCTATTTTCATAAAACCAATATTGGGCATAGTAATTCCATAAATAATTGATAATAACTTTAAGTGATTAAACATGGATTATAAAATATTTACTCTGTTTACTGTCTCTGTATTAACAAAAAATTTTAATATTAATTAAGCAATATTAATATTTTTTGTTAACAAAAAATGTTAATATTAATTAATATTAATATTTTTTGTTAGTGTTTTTTTTTTCTTCCTGAATAATATGTGAAATTTTGGTTAAAATAAATATCTAATTATTATTACAAAAAACAAAATTGGATTAAATTCTCAAAATAGGATGATTTTCGATAGTTTTTCATTTGCTAAGAAAGGATACATTTTTTTTGTCCTCTATACATATGTGTTTTAGAAATGTCGCTGCAGCAGATTTAATAATATATTGTTTACTCCGGTTATTTTATCTGTGGCTTATAGTAAATAAATTCTCCAATAATGGTTTAATAAATTAATTGATGCTGATTAAAAATTTATTACTTTTGTATTTATAATTAAGAATTAATGTAATTGTAATTTGTTATATTAATACATTTTAATTTGCTTCTATTTATGATCTAATGGTCCTATCATCTCAAAACACTACACTTCAAGGCATCATATTTATTGCACATTAAACTCAAACACTGATTTAGATGTTTTCAATACCTCATTTTACACCTACTTGGAATGGAACTTGTGCTGCTCACAGTGCTTCCATCATCCAACCAATTCTTCTTACTTGAAAGTGAATATTGTCAGCATCCCTATGTCAAAACATCTGTCCAAGAATGGAAACTAAACTTGGTTACAGTTAAATGTTTCATTTACATATGTGTTAATACTAAAGTGTAATAATATAATTATGTTATTTCATAAAATAATTAAGTGCTCCATGAAGTGTAATTAGACAAGTCAATAAAAGTGTATAATAAAAGAAAAATTTCATGCTTTATTTATCTAGTGATTCTATGAAATAACCAATGATAGAATGTTAAAGTGGAAAATAATTTTTCAGTTATTTTATAAATAACTTTATCATACAGAGCTAAAATCTCAAAAATAAACATTTTATTCCTTATGGTTGTTTAATTTATTAATAATAAGGAAAAAACATATTTAAATTTTTTTATGTTTTATCATCACTATTGGTATCCTTGTCAACTAACGGCAGGTGTGCCAAAAATGGGCATAGAATAAAGAAAATAATTTAATATTGCTTATATTGCTCCAACTGTTAAATAGAAATTAGAAAACAATATGTTTCAGAAATAGTTATACTTAAATATTATCAAGAAATAAATGTTGGGAAGTAAAACTCTTGCATCATAAAAACATTGTGTGAATTTTTACAGAGATAAATATAAAAATATTAATTTTATGAAATGTACCTTTATTTTACTTTTCATTATTTATTAGAATAAGGGTTATTGTGATGATTGCATATTATTTTCTGAACAAGGATACTTTTTGTTATTACTTGTTTTTTACATATGCTTAAATCTTTGCCTAATGCTCCAATTTGGAGTCAATAATCAGAACTCCTTCAGTTGAAATTAATACTCACTCACATATTCAACTGAGATCTAAAGTAAAATTGTTTTATTCAACTGTCTCTTGCAGTTATAAGTGATTTAAAATCTACTAAAAGCAACTAAGACCATTTCAAAAAATTTTAGTTTTATCATACATTAATGATCAAGTAATCATCATTCTATGGAATACCTAATTAACTTGTAGAATTGAGTATATTATACCTTGGCTGTGACTTGTCTATTTATTTCCTTAAATACGTAGTTATTCATGGAACAATGTATTTTAAGCAATAATGGTAACATACATTTCACATTGTAAAATAAATGCATGATTATTTTTATTTTGCATCTAATATTTCTCTTTCTGCTTAAATATTTATTTGTTCTTTTTTATGTTTAGATTTCATTTCTTAAAATTTTTGTATCTTTTGAAATTCTTTGTGAATTGACATATTATCAAATTCTAAATTCTCTGAAAATGGGTTATATTTTCCATTTTCAGTCTTAACTAAATTTTCTCTAGTATTTCTTATTTTGTTATTACATTTTGATTTATTTCAATTAATTTTATGAGCCCATTTTCATTTTTGTGTTGTCAAGAATTTATATATTTTGGCAGTGGAATTTTTCTTACTATTTCTTAATGTTTAAATTCTTATTTCATTACTAATGCCATATTATTTTCATGTATTATTTTCAGCATTTAAAAAAATCACTCATTTCCTCTGATTTATTGTTCTTGAAATATGTCAATTATATTTTAATTTCCTACAATATTTTTTGTTTTATTATTTATATTTCTGGTTTAGTTTTCTAAATTCTTTTATATAGATATTAGCCTTCACGTATAACAGATAGCATTATGAAACAGTTGTCACTTTTGTAGTAAAAATATATTTTTACATCATTCTTTTAACCAAAGATTTTTAAATTGTTGAAAAATTGTTAGTTACATGAATTTGCATATAATACTTATGTTCACCAGAATTTTTTCATTATGATTATGCACTTTTAGCAAGAAAATAGAAAACTTACTTTTTGTATATTTTTTGCCATTTACTAAGTACTACATTTTGCCATTTTGTAAGTACTGCAAATTTGCTCATTACTGATTGATGAATTCTTGTTTATATTTTATTAGTCACCAAAAATATCCTTTGTTATGTATTTTCACACAATTTTCTAATAAATATGTTGGTTAAAGAAGGAAATAATATTTCCCAATTTTTATTGAAAAAAAGATTAAAATATATTTAATACTTTACAAATACATATGAAAAAATATTTTTATGTATATAGCCAAAATCAAATTAGCTTTTCTTTTTGTACTTCAATCATGCTGTATTTTTTACTGTATATGATGTTTAAAAATGTTTATGAAAAATTTATCTCAATTTTTAAATTGAACTTGTGACACAATATTTGCATTGATTCACCTTAGTATTACTTTTCCATTAAATGAAAAATGTGTTCCAACGTAGGTGATTGTTGTGATCCATGTTTTGTAATCTGATGTCAGATTTCTATTCTTTGTTCTCTTCTGTAAACATTACATAATCATGCTTATACTAAATCTTTACATTATGTCATTTGTAAGACACAGTTACTACAAAAGATTCACATTTCTAAATTATTTTTCTCCATCACTAATCTTACACCTGTTACCATTAGTAAAACAATGAAGTTTTCTCTATATAAGACTTTTTTGTACATAGAAAGTTAGTATTATTGTTGCTTATTAGTTGTTTCTAATTTTATATATATATATAAAATAAATTGAGGTTTTATAATTTGCTAAAAATGTCACTATTGTCTTCATGGACAGATTCATATACATAACTTCTTTAATATAGAACTGCAAAAAAAAAGAAAATGCAATGTGCTATAATTTTATTTTTATGAATTTGCTGTCATTTTATAATTTTCCCATCCCTTTTTCATTGTTAATTTATTTTAACCATTTGTCTCCAATTTAGTTTCTTTATATTAGAAAAAAGCAACTTTCTTCTAATTTCCCTAGGAAATTAGAAGAAAACCCCTAATTTCCCTAGGAAAAAGTAGTTTATATTAAATTTTAAATAAATAAGAAAATTCTTTTACAACTAATTTTTAATGTTGCTTATGTTATTTAAATTTTCAACTAATTAATAAAATTTTCCATTTTATGCTGTATGTTTTATGAACTAATTCACTAATGCTAATCTAACTGAAGTAACTATTATAACAATCATTTTCATGGTAAAAGTATCTTAATAATTGTGTTATTATTTTCAAAAATAAAATTTGGTTGAGTTTTTGGTTTTTTTTTTTTTCAGCTTCCTTCATCTTTATCAGATTTTCCACAAAATATAATTTTGACTGAATCTGACTTGCTTCAGTTATCTGCTGCTGCACTTGATCCAAATGCTTCTAATGTTGTGACTTCTAACCAAAATATTATTAGTACACCAAATCATGAGCTTGTACCCCAAGCTACTTTTACTTCTCATTCTGTTCCAACTACTGTGCAACATGTTCTGCAGCCTGCCACCAGTCAAGAATCACAGGAACATCCTGAAACTGTTGAATTGTCCATTATCAATGACAAATTTGTTTCTAGGCCCATCATTTTAACAAGCCAGCAACCAAACAATGGCATATCTGGTGTTGTTCTGAATATAGGCAATGCAGTGGAAGCTTCTTCAGTTCTGTGTAGAAATGGTGAAGGAAATAAGAGTGAAGATGTTATTGAATCTGCAAATAATGAAGGTTTAAATTCCACTAATGATCATGAAAATCAAAATGTCACTGAAAAGGAACCAAGCACAGTAAATATAATAACTGAATTCCATAGTAGTGTAGTAAAAGCTAAAAAAACAAATGGAGAGTCTGAAAATGAAGATAATCAAAATAAAAAAGTAAGCTTTATGATAAAATTTTCATAACCAAATTATATAACTTAACATTTTAATTCTGGGTATCAATAATAACTTTCAATTAACTTTATAGTAGACTTAAAACTAATAATCCAATGAGAATATAAATGAATTATATTTAGTAAAACTTGTAAATTGTGTAATTTATACTATTTTATATGCATATGGTGTAGTAAAATTTGTTAACCTATTGTTGATAATAATACATATATTATTATTCTTAATGTGTGACTCAGTGACATATAAATGTTTAAAGTGGTTTTTTTTTTTTTTTTTTTTTTTTTTTTTTTTAAATTAGGATAAAAACATGCTAACATTTTTCTAATAATGTATTAAACTTAAATTTTAATAATTATAAGTTGATTAACAGTCTGGGTTACAGTAACAATAAGCTTATCTTAGAACCAGTTAAAATTCATGGTAATAAAAATTATATCTTCTAGTTGAATATTCAAACACAACAATGCAAAAAATTTTTTGAATGAAAGTATTCAATATTATTTTAACAATGCTATTAATCTTTTCATTGTAACAGCATCATTGAAATTTTTTAGAAATAATTAGTAACAGAATCGAAATCTTGAACACTGTTTGGTGTTATCTTCTATGTAATCAGAAATTGTCTGAAATGCTTCCTTTAAAATTCGTTTATAATAGATATAATCTCTTAATTTTTATCGAACGTATCTATAAAGATTTGAAAACAATCAAGAAGATATTTTATTCTCTGAAAATGAAATAGTTTTCAATTGAAGAAGTTTTAAAGTTATAATTTACCACTCTCTTAAGCTATTTCAAAAATTCTGATTCTTTTTTCTTAAGTTTTTTGGAATCCATTTAATGTATTCAAATAAGTGTTCAGTCCATGTGATATAATTAAATATCCCGTAAGATATCCATGATATATATTTTTAAAAGCCACCACTATTTTTGATGAAAAGTAAATGTATGATACATGCTTTGAAATATGTAAATGATGTACATGCTTTGAAATACATAAATCTATTTTTCCTCCATCAAGTAAATGAAATTTGAGTGGTAAAACAAGGCCAACCAAATTGCATTAAAATTGACCAAAAGTCAAGGTAATGTGTACTGTTTCCCTTCTTTTCCGCATCCAATAATTGTTTTGTGCATTATAAAATTTTATTGATAGTCAAATTAATATTTAAGTGTTTTGCATCAATTGCAAGGAGCAATTCATCAAAAGTGACTTGGAAATTTGCCAAGAAAATTTCACAATGATAATGTGGTTTTACATACTTCAGTAATTTGCCAAATTTTGGCAAGATATATAAGTTTTGATGGAGACAGATGGAATATGGCTCAGAAGGTATAACCATGAATTATACAAAAGTTTTAAGGACACTGATGGTGTCAAATACATTAAAATACAAATGATGAGATGGGCTGGCCATGTTATTCGTATGCCAACTGAACGCACCCCTAAAAAAATCTTTCTTGCAAGGCCAATGGGAAAGCGCTGCAGAGGTAGGCCCAAAATCAGATGGATTGACTGTCTCGATAGAGACTTTAATACTATTGGAACATCTAATTGGAAGAGTGCTGCTGAGTACAGGCCAAGGTAGAATAAGCTCATTGAGAAGGCCAGGACCCACACAGGGTTGTAGTGCCATTGTTGATTGATTGATATAAGTTTTCCTTACACTTCTGCTTCTATGGCATTGTGTGGCTTTACAGACCCACTATTGAAATGGCCTCTTTGGGATCATAGTTTTGAGTCTAAATTTGCTATTAACACTGGAGATCATTTATCAAAATGATTTTGAAGCATATTTTAGTGATTGACAAAATTATTAAAATTGAGAGAGAATATTTGATGAAGATATAAATTTTGATTGATATGTTTATATTTTTTGCATCACTTTTCATTTCTTCTAACAACAGTAAAATAAATGAATATGTTACAAAATACTTTTTTCACAATTATTTCAAATAAATAATTAAATAGGAACTTTAGAACTTGTGTACATTGTCTTTTTGAATGTTAGCTTTAGTAAATCTCTAATTTTATTTATGTTTGAAGCAAATTTATTATCAAATGTAGGATACTGTATGCTGCAGATTGATAATTGTATTAAAAATTTAAATTAAAATGTATAGATATTAAGATATACACTTTAGTATATCTTAATATCTATACATTTTAATTTAAATTTTTAATAAAATATACTTTAGTATGATCTATAGAATAGGAAAATCACACAAAACTGTAGAAAAATTGGGTAGCATCTCAAAGTGCAAGTAATTTTATTATTAATTGCATGCTATAATATAATCATGAATACGAAAGCATTTATCAATTTTTTTTTTTGTAGAAAATATTTGTTGAATCTCTTTTTGTTTGTATTTTTAGGACACCAAATTAAATTGTGCATACTGTTTGAAATCTTTCACTAAAAATTTTGATCTCCAACAACATATACGTTGCCATACTGGAGAAAAACCATTTCAGTGTATAGTTTGTGGTCGAGCTTTTGCACAAAAGTCAAATGTGAAAAAACATATGCAGACACATAAGGTAATTTGTATGTTTAATTTCACCTTATAATTTATGTAGTCAAAATATTTGTCTTTTCTATCAATAAATCTTTTTTTTTTTTAATTAATAGAATATTTTTCTTTGAATTGAAAGCTTTTGTTGTATTATTGTTTAAATGAAACAAATTAAATGTTATGATGTTTTTTACTGTAAAAATAGAGGTATATATATAAATTTTTAATTTTTTTAATGTAACAGAAAATCATAATTTTTTTTAATTTAAAAAAATTTAAATTGATTTAAATGTTACTATATTTATGAAAATATTTAATACATACAGAGTCAACATTCTTATATATTATTTTTTCTGTATTTCTTCAGAAACTTACATGTCCTCTTGAACTATTATTTATTTATAGGTATTATTTTATGTATAGGTATTTATTTATTTTATAGGTTTGGCCTGATGGTCTAGCAAGAACATTGCCCCATTTGCTCTCCAAACACAATTCCTCATCTAATGAGGATGGTGAGGGAGTTGGTGATAATCCTTGTCCTGATGAACCAGATGATCAAAATGTATGTGCTTAATTTTTATTTAAAAAAATCTAAACTCATTGACATGACAGCCTAATGGGTTCTCTTGAAACAGTGCCCAAATCTGTTTTCTAGACTGAAGCAGTTTGAAGCATGTGTCCCTATTAGATTGTCAGTTTAATGAGAAAAACCCAGTGCTTAGTTCCCAAACATGGTTGGAGCTCAATTTTCTCAACCCACTGAAGGGATTAAAGGCTAAATTAAACTTGCTCATCCTGAAGACTGTGCCTCAGACCTATGGCCTGGAAGTGTAAAACATTACCACTATACCACCAGGCTTCATTAGTTTTCATTTAATTTAATGAATTTTTAATATTATTCTCTATATAAGTTATTAATAGTCAAATTAATGGATCTATTGTTGTTGTCTTGTGCCAGCTAGGCTGTCAAAATGGAATACGCTGCTCCACTTTTCTAACTGAATCGTAATTTGTTGTAGAGTCGAACTTCCTCAATACACAGATACCTGTGTATTGGGTAGGCAACCATTTACAATCCATACATACAAGAAAGGGCAAAGACACGAGAGAAAAAAGTATACACATGACCGAACTGCGATTCAAACCTGGGGATTTCCCTATTTGCAAAGAGACATGCTGACTACATCAGGATGGGCATCCATGGATCTATTGAAATTTTAAATAATTTTATTGAATTGATTACTATAATTTACTTAATAAAAATAAAAAATTTATACTTAAAAATGAAATACTGGAAATATTTTTTAATAATTAAAATCAAATTGTGTCTAGTTTTATATAAATTAGTTTGCATAAATCATATGAGCTCAGAACTATGACTATCTTGTACATAATAAGCAGAAGATTTAATCTTTTTATATTAAATTATATAATGATGCTTAAGTTCACACAAATTGCATTCTGCAAGTGTTACAACTAGTGATTCCCCATGAATTCATAACTTTTTTAAGTTAATGTAGTGTGTAGTGCATGCATTGTTTTAGGCATATATTACCTTTTTTTCCAAATTTCAGTGTTTTATGTAGTTATTATTGTAAACCATTTAAATGATTGGTATTAAGTAATATACAATAATATTTACCTAATAGTAATGGTAGAAAATTATATAAAATAGTATTCAAACCATCGAATAAACTAATACAATCTGAAATTGAATTTATTCCTAGTTTAATTTCATATAAATTATGATTTCATGCCATTGAATATTAAGGATTTTTAACTTTTGATTTCTTTAATCCAGTGTTCAAATTTGGCCATAATTAAATTTTATGTTTTTTTAAAATTATTTTTATAATTATAATTATTTGAATTGTTTCCCATATTCTTGCATGTTGCTAAATTATTTGCCATGTAATTACTTTTTTCTGAAGCTTTATTAATTTCATTATTTTTTCTGAAGCTTAGCAAATTTCAGTTGCTGAGCTGGTAGCCAAATGGTTAGCGCTTTTGCTTTCAGTTCAACATTTCATGGGTTCAAATCCCACCTTGAGTATGGATGTTTGTAGTGATTCGGAATCCACTTTAAATCATATGCCCCTGTCTAATTAGCTCTTGTGTGCAAAAAAATGACTGTTGAGCAACAAACCAAAACTATCAAATTTCAGTTATTTTTACTATGTCAGTTTATATAATTGTCAAGAGCAGATATCTCATTTAATAAATCTTTTTACTTCTAATTTTTGAAGTGTTATTTTTATAAATATTGATCTTGAAGGAATTTATATATGGAGTGGGGAAAAAAATTTAATAATATTCCAAAATTTCAGATGTTTTTAATGCTTATTGAAACTTTTGAGTTAAAATTCAGGTATTCCTTTGCATTTTCTTTGTGTATGTATCCCAATAAAAAATTAATCGATGGTTTAAAGCTTTTTGTTATCAACATAATTTTTTACTTGGAAATAATAATTTCCAAGTTTTCTGTATTTCATTTTTTAACTTTTATTAAGGACTTTAAAAGGAAATTTTTTAGAAATAATTTTGAACTTTTTTAATAATTTTCTAGATAACACTAAATAAAAATATTTGGGATTGAAAAGCAAATATTTTTACAAAGTATTTTGATGCACTGTAATCTTAGTTGAATCTCATTTAACGGAATTCATAAATGTTACACTTCATGTATAATCTTTTCATATTTTGTAATTCAAAATTTTAGTAAGTATGTAAGAAATTCTTAAGCAAGCCAAGAAAAAAAATTATGCTTTAAAATATTTCATATTTATACATTTTAATATAACTTTATTTAAAGTTTAGGTTACACTATCATCAGGATGTTATAATATATTTTATTAATATTTTTTTTAATTACGTCCTTATGTTGGCTCTTTCCAGCATAATAAGTCTTGCAGTCCAATAAAGAAATGAAGTATGCAAAAGAAAGATAAAGGCTGTAACAGATTTAGCGTTACCTAGGGTGCACCACGAGGAGACCTATTAATCTTGTAATATTTGTAGAATACAGAAAAAATTACTAATACAATTCTATTGAAAAATTATTTACATTAAATCATGAAATGTTCACAACAATTTACAGGTTTTATTTCAATGTTTTCTTTTTATACATTGGTATATTAAATTTTATCTAAATTAGCATGGCAATACAAATATTTTCCTTGAACTTTTTAGTCAAGAATAAAAAAGGATTTATTTTGTTTTGTAAACATTAGGAAATTTAATAGAGAGATTTAATTCTGTAGATAATAATTATAAATTTGCTTGCGGATAAACAAAAAACTTTTATTAAAAAGATCGTTAAGTATTTAATCACTTTTTATGTTAAAGAAATCAAGAATTAATCTTCAATTGCACCAAAATCTAATGGAAGTTTTATTCTGTAATTTTTGAGATTATAAATATGTTATTTGAATATTTAATAAAACTGTATAGTAAAATTTGTAATACTCTTGTGGTATTGCACTTTTTTTATAATTTGAATTACTAACAAAAATAACATTTTTGAAAGAAATTAACACAAAGTTTGAATATAATAATCTTTATATGTAATATATTTATTTATGCTTTTAAAGTAGATTTAAATTGTTGACTTTTTTCTTGTGTAATTAGTTTTTTTATCTTAAACTTTATTTATGAAATTTACTTATAGTGTAAAAATATATTAATGTATTTTTGTAGTAACAGAATTTGATTTCTTATCAAAATTTCTATTTAAGTTAATTACTTATTATAGGATCCTTGTCAAGAAAGGCTGAATGGTGGAAAAATTGATAAAAGTTCTTATGCTTGTCCTTATTGTTCGTATATTGGTAAAAGTTACTACAAATTAAAAAGTCACATGAAGCAACATGATACTGAAAAGGTAAGCATTTTTTTATGTTAAAAAAATTCCTTAAAATTCATATCTGTTGACTAGTTTTTCTAGAAGTTTCTACATTTTACCAAATTTTATTCTTTTCTGACTTTAGAAATCTTTGTAAAATACAAAAGTGAAATCTTCCTCTCCATATCATCCACCTTTTGTAAATCTAAATTTTTTCTAATTCAGCAAAAATGTTTCTTCTCAAAATTTAAAAGCTTAGTTAAAATTTTGAATGTAGTACAGAGCTGCTCATTGAAACTGTATTAATGTACATCATGACATTTATGTGGTTATATATGTAAATTTTTTTTTTCATTCTGTATTTTAAATTATTGTTTTAAAAACTTAGATGTGTTTGTGCTATTTATAAAATAACATAAAAATGAATTTATTGTTAAAATTCTTTATAAACTTGAACACATTATTTTAATCATTGTTTTGCATGACAAAATAACTTTTGAATGAATCATCAAATGTGTGCATTACTGCTATTCTATAAATCAAACAGTCACACACTTGTAATTTAATAAATTGCTGCAGTTAATTTTCTCTTTTTCTACATGTGTGTTTTGGCCTTCAGTTTATTATTCAGTGCAGTTACTCCCACCCTGGGAATTAGAAATATCTAGTGATTTGGAATAAATTTTAATTTAAATACTAATGTAATTAGACCTTGTGTACAAAAAATTTTCATTAAATGACAAATAAAACGATGCAACAGTAATTTTTTCTCAATATTGACTCTACATTTACTTGTGATATCCTAAAATGTGTATTTTTCTTTTTATTTAGTTGAAATTTTCCATACTAAAAATACAAATGTACTACATTATCTATTTAAGAAAAACATCGAAATATTATTACTGAGCAATTCACTAAATGTGACATTTTCAGATAATAGTTTTTTTCCATTAATTTTCAATTTATTTTACAATTTCTGAGTCATATTGTTTTTTTTATTATTTTTTGCAGTAATGATGTTTTGAATCCTCTTCATGTATACCTAATCAAAAATAAAATTTAAAAAATTTCTTGCATTTGAGTAAAATTAAAAGTTGGTTTTATGCACTTAAAATTTATATAATTGTTCTATAAATAATAAATTAATAAAAGAGACTATGTAAACAAATTAAAATTTTTTTTAAAAAAAATTAATTATTATATGCAATATTTAGAAAATTAATATAAAAATGTTTTTAAATTTAAATGAAAGTTTTTGTACTTATTCATTTAATGCTTTTGAAATAATTAATCATTTCCAAATTTAATTAAAATTAAAAAATATTACTCTTTACAAATATATATCATTATCATATTAGAATATTTATCATTTGGATAAATAATGGAATAATATTATGAGTATAAAATTATTACTCTTTTTAGAAAATTGTAATATAATTTAGGGGAAATTTCAAAATTTTAATAAAAACATTATTACAATTATCTCGTCTAGAATTTTAGAAACTTTGTAGAAAAACTTAAAATACTTAGAAAATAACATCAAGAGTACATTTGAATTAAAATAGAGCTGTTTATTGAATAATCTATTCATTACTTTTCGATTTACATCTTGAGCATAGAAATATTTAGTTTGAAATCTAAACTCAAGATTCTTGTCAAATTGGCTGTTATGAGCCAATTGAAACCATTATATTGAAAGAATAAAGATGAAAAATAAACTTAATGCTACATTTTGCATTCACAAGTCTTTTGCCATGTATTACAATATGGTCTTAATTCTTTAAATTATTCCACATTTTTCAATACTTAAAAGTTTTCTGGTTGTCATAAAATTTTATTCCTGTTCCACAAATTTATTCTTTTAAAAAAGGAATACTACTTTAAAATATTTTAACTATTTGCATTTACTCATGGAACAACAGTACTTTTCCATTATACCCCTGCATATGGTCCTAAAAAAAGTGCAAATTTTTTACAGAGAAAAGAATATAATGTTGTATATTGTAATAAATTTTGAGCCAATAATGGTTTTATTGGCACAAAATTTTATTTTAAATCTAATATATACCAATCGATTTGTATTCATTATTTATTCTGTGCAAAAATTTACTAAAATATGATAAACAAGCTGAATTTTAGACAAAGCTAAAGCTAGTTGATGCAAAAGATTGCATGGTGATAATTTTTTCTATTAAAATGGGCATTATGTTAACAAATCACCAAGGTAAAAGAAACAGCCAAATACAACAAAATTTAGTTTTGTTTAATTGAAAGAAAAAGGATTATATTATACTTATGCAATCAATCACCTATGCGATTGCTGAACAGTTTCTGCCAGAAATAAACATTACCATTTAAATAAGTTTTATCAATAGATAATTATTTAGTTTATAAAATGTAAATATAAAATGTTTGTATTATTTTTTTAGTGGTTAATAAAAATGTAAACCCTTTTAAACAACACACAATGCATGCAAGTGGAATATTTACGACCGTAATTTATGAGTTTTTTCATTGTAGCTATTATTGTACTATAATGGAAAAATACTGAAACAACTTCATCTAAATCTTCTTAATCTAAATATTCTTCAAATAATTAAATGAATTTAATCTGGCATATGTCTAATTATGTGTTCAAAAAAGATAAGAGTTTTTATTGAAAAGCCTTACCTTTAACTAACAAATTAGCTCAGTTATTAATCTTTTTGTTTTGAATATAAATAAATGTGTATATTTTTTTCTGCATGTAAAATTAGGAAAACATTTTTCATTTTGCGTGAAGCTTTTTAATATTAAATGTGATACATAAAATAATATGCTAAATATTAATAAGAATTAATTTGTATGAAGTATCGCATATGAAACTGTATTCTCAGTTATGATCTAATAAATATTATATAAATTCTTTTATAGTCCTTAGTTTAATTAGTGAAATATATGTGATGACTTTTTTCTGTATCTTAATTCCTGCCTATTAAATTATGCAAATAATTCATATTATTGAGATTGTTAATAAAAAATTTATTTGCATCCTATACTAACCTTATAATGAAGGCGCATTAATCTTTTATTTTACATTTTCTTAATTTATTTATTCAACATTTTATTTTCTTTAAAAAAAATTCTTTAGGTTTACAAATGTATTCTCAGCTCTTGTGGTCAAATGTTTAGTGAATTGGATCCATTCTTAGACCACACTAAATCACATGAAAATGAAATGACTTATAGATGCCATGAATGTAACAAAAATTTTATATCATTGTATGAACTTGGATCACATCAATTTACTCACAGTCTATATCCTAACTCTCGTACAAGAACTAGCCGCAAGTGAGTTGGAAATTTTATTTTTCATTACTGTATATTCTAATATTGCACATTTTTATGATTGTTTATAAAAAATATTTTGCTTATGTATTTACATATATTAAAATAAGCTGAATGTTACTTTTTTATTAGTGTATTTTGCCATTAGTAGATGCATGTTTATAATCAAATTGATCATTTCTTGTTAAAATTTCAAATCTTGTTCTTTTTTTACAGATTTTCATTTTAAAGTATTTTCATACAAATTAAAACTTATTATTTCAAAAAATAAATAAAATAAAAGCATTGAAAACATTGTAGCATTAAAGTAAAATATTCTGTATATTAAGCAATTCAAATCTGAACTTAACATGCCATAAAATTAATTTCATTAAATTTTAATCTTGCTTATATTCTCCAGTCTTGAAAAACATTTTCCTTTATTTTAGTGTCTTATATTTTAGAATTCTGACAGTAACTTTTGTATCTAATTTAGCTAATTTGCTTGCTGCAGGAACTCATTCACATTTTTAATGAGATTAATTTCTTTGTTACTTTAGTTGTTATTGTTAATTTAAACGTTACTTTATATTCACATAACATTTATTTACTTAACTTCAATTTAATTAATGTTTCATTACTTCATCTTTTAAATTGGATTTGACATACTTTGCTAAACACCTTTTATGCCAAACCTAAATCCAAAATAATTTAGCTTCATTTGTTAGGGTCTCCCATTTTTTTATGAAGCCAGAAACTCCCTTTATAGAGCTGTGGACCTAAAGTAATCAATCTACTAAGGACAATGATGTCACATTCATATACAATATGATGTATAATTTCTACTTACTCTTGTTGCATTTTTTTACTTTTGGCACCAAAGGAGTAATTTGTATTTCTTCAGTTGATTATCTTTGTATTTTCTTATTTTGTAAAGGCATGTCTAGGTTTTTCTTGCATGACCAGTATTTTAAATATTAAGGAATTAAAAAAGGACCTCAGCATCACATGAGTTACTGGATAAGGAAAGATACCCCAGTTTGCCAGTTATATTAGAGGCTCTATTACGACATTTTAACCTCAGTGCTATTAATTTTATACACAGGTTGCAGTAAAGATTTTGGCTTTGTATGATAATGTTCCTTTCAAAAATGAGGTTTAAAAATGCTAGGCTATCAACCACTTGATGATGTGCCTAGTAGCTGCTCGCCCCTGGCTCACTGCTTCATATAGTAATTTCTAATTTATTTAAATCATTTCATGATATTCTTCTGACATTGTGACATGATAATAGAGAACAACAAAATTTTCTCATAAATTTCAATCTTGCTTATTGAAACTACTTAAAAAGGATTTTTTTTTAAAGGATTTACTTACATGATGCATACAACTCATGGAAACTCCTGTGAATTTTTAGAAATTGAATTTTTTTTTTTTTTTTTTTTATAAACCTATGGAAACTCCTGGAATTTAGGTTTACTTTTTTGAAAATAGTGATTAATTCCTAAAAATTATTTAATTTTTTTTTTCTCTAGGAATTAATCATCTTTTAAAAGATTGTATTAAGTTTTTTTTTTTTTTTTTCAATAAAATTGGACCAAAAAGAAACAATGTTCATTTGTAATTTCCGTACTTGGAATAAACAAGTTTCTAATTAATAATGTAAACAGATTTTGACCTGGGAACAGAAAATGTATGGTTGCTAACTTATATTGTTTGGTCACAGCATGTACATTTTTATTGAGCATTAGGATCTTGCCTCCATGAAGTCCTATGACACTGTTGTAAAATCATGCTCATTTGTGGCATTTTCAAAATTGTCTGTAAATATAAAAACTTCATCAGC
Source organism: Latrodectus elegans (assembly GCA_030067965.1). Taxonomy (NCBI): domain Eukaryota; kingdom Metazoa; phylum Arthropoda; class Arachnida; order Araneae; family Theridiidae; genus Latrodectus; species Latrodectus elegans. The sequence goes on from CM057816.1 coordinate 9,894,417, forward strand.
TTGATAGGATATATAAAACTTTTAAGAAAAAAAATTTATATCTTGTAATATATTTCTTAAAAATAATCATTATCTTGCCCTAAATAATACCAATTTCTTCAATTTTGAAATCCATTTCCATCTGGCTTTAATTTGATTTTTCCTATCTGATAGTTACCAAATAATCGATTCATGTTAGTAAAGTTTAATAAAAGATTTTTATAATTCAGAATAATATTATAATAAAAGATAACATTTTAAAAAAGTGGCCATGACAGTTAGAAATGCAATCCATAAACATCTATGCCATTTCAATTCTTGAAGTTTTGCTTTCTCTGAAATATTACCTATAGAAAATTTTGAAATGGAAATTAGTCCTTATTATTCATAATGAATTTTTATTAAATGAACTGTATGTGAATGATATGTGATTATAATTTGTGACTTTCTAATTCGAAAACTAAAGTTGCATAATAAAAAATCTAAAATGTTACAATTACCTACATCTCAAATAAAATAATGATTTTAAAAACAGTATACATTTTGCAAAGTTTAATAAAATTAGTATTATGGTTTTTAACTTTAAAAAATACATTTGTAATTGTCAAACTATTTGTGCAATTTTAATGAAGCAAAAATATGATTATTAATTTAGAATTAACATGAATATTTAAATTCAGATCAGTAAAGAAAATATTTTGCTAATGAAAATATTTTCTTTACTGATCTGAATTAACCATTAATTTTTATATCCATTAAAATGAATCTACTAATAATCATTTACAGAATTAAATAATTAAAATATTTATTTGTTTTCCCAAATATCTGAGTATTTTACAAAAACCTTTTTAAAGATATGTTAAAAGTGTACTTTAGATTTTTAAGCAAAATACAAGAAGTATATTTGCTATGTCTACTGTCCTTTATTTCTATTTCTAAATGTTGATATTTTTATTTTATTTTTCTCAGCATGTTTTGTGCAATTTATTGGTTAAAGTGTAGTACTATTTTTTGTTTGCTTTCTCTATTGCATAATTTTTTTCATTATTATTTTTTAAGTAATTGAATTGTGTAGTTCAAATAAAATTTTTAGTGTGAATAAGTTTTTTGCATTAATATGAGAAATCTAAAAAATTTTAAGCTTTTCAAAATTAAATGTTGGCAAATATATAGAGGAGATTTTATTAAATAATGAATCTTTTTTATAGTAGTACATGTTGATAAAAGTATTCATTCCATTATTGCATAGCATATAACATTTCATGTTTAGGTTCTCGAACTGTAAAATACAAAAGTTGTCATTGTCTAATGCATATAGAATTAACATGTTTTGAGATTATCCCATAGTTTTATAAGAGCTAATCATAATATAACTTAGTCGTAAGTCATTAAGTCATAAAATCATTTGTATGCTTTCAAAATTAAGACTTTTGATCTTGTTGAATATAGAAGATTCTTTTTCTTTTAGTTTACTGTCAAATAAAAAAATTACTATTGCTTATAGAATTAATTTACTTTTGCTCTTTCATGATGAATTCAGAACAAAATTTAGGCAGATTATCTGGAAACAAAAATTTAAAGATAGAAAATTATATTCAAGTTATAAGCATTTCACTTGTATCATATCTAAAACATAAGATGTTTCATTTATATTATAATTAGTAAAGACAAACTAATTTAGCTACCTATGCAAAAGTATTAAATTATATTTAAATGCATAAAAACAGGAAAAGGGCCTCATTTTTATCTGGAAAAGTCACAGCTCTTTTTAATGAATTTGTTAGATATGAAAAAGCTGTGATAACAGTTTCTTTTGACGAATCTAACAAATTAACTTTTATTACAAAATTAACAGGTGTTGCGGATCTTCAAAAATGGAACATTAGTATTAATATAGTGTATTAAAATATAAGTCTGTTGATTATAATAATAAATATTTTACTCTAAAATGTATGCAATTTAATGATTTGTATCATTTTTAAAAAAATGGTGCAAATATACAGAAGCAAAACGTTTTTATTAATTTGTAATGATTTGAGAGAAAAAGAAACTAAAATTCATATTTTTTAGATATTACATTAATTATATTTAAGTAAAACATTTGTTTTATTATATTTTCTATTGTTCAGTTTTTAAACGTTCTGATTTTATAACAAATTGTTTCTATTCTTTGAAGTTCACAATAAATTTATTGATAGGACCCTTGTGAACAAAATTTTAAAATATGTCGATTATTATATTTATAATGTTTTGTAATTAATGTAAAAATTTAATACTTAATAACTTTTTGTTTCTATTATAGCTAAGGGCTTTTAATGTTTTTGAAAACATAATTAATATTAAATTTAATATAAATTAATGATTAAATTAGTTTTCTCATATATCTATTACTGTTATCATTTGAAAATATAATTAAGAAATATTATATATACATAATTACACACAAATATATTTGACAAAAATATAAATTTCTAAAGTGTTATTTATTAAATATGTAAATGTTAATATATCTGAGAAAAATTTTAGTTGAATTTTAGGAAACTTTTCAAATTTATTTTTTGAGAATCTTTATGAATCCTATGTGTATTTTAATATGGTTTTAAAAGCTCATTTTATACTGAATTGCTTGAAATTCCAATGAAAAATTAATTTTGAATTTATGTGTAAGTTATCAATACAAACATAATTTACTGTGTTACTTATTCTTTAATATATTATGGATAAACATGTCCATATTTTTATTCCCATGATATTTTATCAAATTTACATGTAAAGTAATTCCTGCTTACATAGTTGTGCAAGTCACATTCTGTATTCTAATTACATTTTAGATATTTTTTTAATTAGTTATATATAGAAATATTCAATATTAGTAATTATTGATAGTTCTTTCTTTATTACTGTAGGTTTTTTCGATGCAATTTGTGTTTAAATAAATATGCTACTCCAGCAGCTTTAGATCATCATCTTGCAACATCTTCTCATACATATTCTTGTTCCTGGTGTGACAAAGTATTTCCTTGTGAGCGATACTTACGACGTCATCTTCAAATACATTCAGAAACTGAATCATTTACATGTAATGAGTGTGGTAAAGGATTTAAAACTGAAAGTTATTTAAAAGTTCATAAAATAGTTCACAGTGAAGCTAAACCTTATGAATGCAATGTTTGCAAAGCTGCATTTAATCGAAAAGACAAACTTAAGAGACATTCTTTAATACATGAACCCATTAAGCGATATAAGTGCCCTTTCAGAACTCACAGTGGTTGTCAGAAAGAGTTTAACCGTGCAGATAAGTTGAAATCTCACATTTTAACTCACAGTTGTGTTAAGCCCTTTACATGTAATGTTTGTAGCAGAAACTTTACACGCAAAGTATATCTTCGTGAACACAAGAAACTATCTCATGGTGTGGAGGACCAATCAATTGAAATATCTAGTTCTGGTGCAACAGATTCGGATGATTCAAAATCAAACATAGCCACCCACAAAAAACAGGCTTCAAATAAAAAGCCTTATTTTCGGTCACGGCGACAAAAAAAGAAATTTATGCTAAGTAGTGGTAGAAATGGTTATGAACATAGGAAAAGAACCAGATCAGACAGACCTTTGACTTTAAATGATGCTGGTGAAACAGACAAAGATGGTGACATTGACAGTAACCCTGAAATTACTGACGATATTCCTACAGCCCACATTGAAATAATTTCTGCACATGGAACTCTAGTTAGCACTTCGGAATTAACTCAAATATCTTTACCAGATATGAATTATAATGATCTTCAGTTTGATTCTACCGAAGATGAAACTGGCATACCCAGAGCTCCTGCTATTGCTGTTGATAGTTTGCATTCTACAAATTCCTCTAATTTATTGCCTAGTGACTTACAGAATAGTGATGACATTACAGACTACAGTTGATAATTATAATAATTTATTTTTAAAGAAGCATGCATAGTTACAAATAGTCTATGAATACAATGCATTAAAACAGCCTAAGAATTTAGCATTGTTAATACAGCTTTTTAACTTATTAATTCCTACTCTACTTTCATTAACTCTCCATTGTGTTTAATTTCTTGTAAAATATTTTTCACTGAAAATGTGAACTAAAAATTTTTTTTAAAGTGTGTATAAGATAAATCACCTATATAAAAATAAAAACAATTTAATCATATTTGTTAAAATACAAGCAAGATTTTATAGTCTTATGTATTGTTACAATATGAATGAAATGTGTGAATAGTTTTTGTTGTTTGCTATAGCTTGAATTATTTATATTTACATTAAGTTTCAATTATTTTTTATTAATTTTCAAAAATTTTGGGATGTCATTATTATTTTAGTTAAATTAAAAATTTTTTCTCAATATTTAATTGGATATATGAGTATTATAATCTATTAAAGATATGTGTATATGATAGTTTTTATAACATTAATTATGTTTAACTGTTAAAACATAATATATGATTAAAATAATATATAAATATGTACTAATTATTTTTATAATATTAGGTATGTTTAACAATTAAATATTATATAAATATAAAAAAATTCAAATGTATTCATCTTTTTATTAAATTGCTATTAGAACAATGAATAGTTTTATTATTACTATATATATTTCTTATTTTCTTTAAAATATACGTTTGGGCTTTTATTATATTTGATTTGTGCAAAAACAAATTTCAATCCTTTTCTCAGATATTTTATGAACAAATATTTCTAATATCTTATTGGCTTATATATTCGGGTGTCTGGAAAGTAATCTCGTTTTTCCCTACTGGATCAATATTTTGCTTGTAAAAACCAACTATTTTGAGAGTGTGGAATCATGCTACTACCAGAAAGATGGCAAAAGTAATTACACTAGAAAGGACAAAATACAATTAAATTAAATATTCATTCGTTATATGCTTTTCATTTTTATACAAAACAATATGACATTCTGAACAATCTATTATTTTCAAAAAGTGACATATTAATTTTGGTGGAATTTTTTTTCTATTTTTAGAATAATTGGATACTTTTACAATATAAATGAATGAGAAAGTTTTGAGACATTTAAATTATAAAATACTTTTTGGTAATAAATATGAATTTTCAGGATTATTTTAAAAAATTTTTAGTTATACAATAAAATTGTATAAATGCAAAAAAAATTGTTTTTATTTTCCAAAACATTTATTTATAATTATGATCTTTTTTATTATTATTATTAAATTTGCATTCTTAACAAATGAGTTTCACTTCCATCTTAAAATTTTTACAGAATTACTTTTCCATTGATAAATCTATCAAGTACTTGGAAAGATTGTATTATATTAATTATATATTTAATGGCTAAATAATAATTACATATTTATAAATGCATAACATATTTTCATTAATAAGTTGATGAAAAAAATTAATCCTTTTGTGATTGCTGAAAATAAATTTATTCAGACATATTTGATCGATAAATTTCATATTTAAAGTTTTTTTTCTGTCAAATATGAATTATTTTCTAGTTAGTAAATGTACTATTCTTTGCTATATATTTTATTGTTATTATAAAAATATAGTGGGAAATCGGGTTCAATTGAACCTGAATTTTTTCCTAACAGTAAAGAAAAATGTGCGATATATTATTTATTTCCTGTTGTTATAAATATTTCTTAATGAATGTAATTATTTTGGAAAATTAATAATGTAAATTGTGTAGTCAAAAACTATAGTATTTTAGTAAACATACTTGAAATTTCCCTAGCCTATGTAAATAATATGATGAGATTGCTTATTTATAATGTACATTCTGTGATAAACAAATGAAGTAATGTGAAAGTAACTACATACAAGACATATATTGGTAATATACTGCATTCAGATTATTAAAATGCAACTGTTCTCCAATTTTTTTTTGGTTCTTCCCAACCATAAAGCAGTGTTTCCTCAAAATGTGGTTAAACTTTATTTTTCATAAATATTTATGACTGTTGTGCTTAATTTCATAAGCATTTGTAGTATGTATTTAGAAATACATATAATTACAGATAACTTAAAGAAATAAAAGTTTCATGTTTAATTAAAAAAGTATACTAAACAGTATATAATTTATTCTCAGTTGAATATTATGTAAAATATTGAGAATTCAAACCAAATTATCTATGTGTGTGCATATATATTTCATTATATAATTCTTAGTTTATAACATACATTTATTGCTTTACATATTTTTAAATGTAAAATAAGCCTATATTGTGTGCTATCTGATATATTATCACTGTTGGCATTTTTTCTCATAATAAGAATTTATAAATAACTGTTACTGCTGTTTATGCAGTTAAGAATATTTTTAATTTTTTATTATATTACTTATGGTTATAATAATGAGCTTAAACTTCATTTTAACTTAAACAAAATTTTGTTGGATGCTGTGAATTTGTTTATTTAAAAAATAAAAAGTTTGTATTTTTGCACTTTAAAAAGTTTTAAAGTTACTTTAAGAAAATTTTACACTTATTTTTAGAAAATCTTTATAATATGCCACGTTTTTATTTTATTACAAACATTTTTATGTACTCTTCCTTTATTAAGAAATAAGATTTAAGGAGTGTATATTATATATGCACACATGTAGCCGTCTAAGCCAAGGATGCTTGTGATTCAGATTGGCACTTTAAATTCAATCAAGTGGTTAATGCTCTTGCCTTATGTTCAACAATTCAAGGGTTTGAATCCAATCAGGGGCATCAATGTTAGTAATGGTTAAGAATCCACTGTAAATCATGGATCCTGATCTAATTAGATCTTATGTGCTAAAACTGACCATTGAGCATCAAACAAACTAATAAATCAAAATCAAATTCTATCAAAATGTCTTTTATTTGCAAAAAAGAAAAAAAGAATCAAATCTATTTATTTATGCATTTATTTGTTAACTAACTACATACTTTATTTAAACTCTTAAATAAAAATAAGTATTATATTTTTTATTATTAATTATTATGATGATAATTGCATGTGATATTTGTGTACTTGCATAATGTGAATGGGTATTATGTTAAAATAATTTAAAATGCAAAAAATAATGATTTAATTTTGAAATTAATTTGTAACTTTTTACATTGGCTTTTAATTCATGTAAATTTAGTATATGTAAAATAAGTGCTTGGTTATAATTTTTATTTATTTCAAATGCAAAATTGCAATTTTAAATATTTTTTTTTAAAGTAACAGTGAACACTATATGGCAAAGAAATTTTACAAATATTATGCCATGATAAATATGTGCACAAAATCTTTACAAAGTATTGTTTTATGTAAATATTGGTTATGCCTATATATAAAAATGAATATTAATGATGTACTATGACAAATAATCTTGAACTCTCTTAAAAATTAAAATTTTTAAATTGTGTGTCACATTTAAAAGATACTTTTTGTGTGATAGAATTTGCTATTATAAAACTTGAGTGATTTCCTTTTTCATAAATTGGAAATTATTGAAATAACCAAGTTTAAATTACTAAAAGTTAGAATAATCCTTTAACTTTTTGTGTTAAATAATAGCTTTCCTGCAGATTATAAATGCTCATAACAATTTTACATACTAATAAATAAATAATATGATTTAAATATTCTCTACTTATAAGAATGAGTCTAAATGTAATAAAATGCATTGCTGGCAATGCCTGTAGTATTAACAAGCTTTTGTCTATTTCGTTTTCTTTCTATATAGTGTTTTATTAAGATTGATAAGCTTCTTAAATGGCTGAAAGATTATAAAAATATTTCATAATAATTTATTATGTTTCTGAATAAATTATTAACTGTAGGTTGGTATCTAACTAGCCCTTGTTTACAAAAAACGGCCATTGAATAGTAAACAAAACACAGCTAGTATAAGTATGAGAATATTCATTGCAAGTGTAAGGGCAAAAGTAAATGGTACATCGTAATCCAAACACTAACAGCTTGTTGTGTACATTGGTATTTATACAAATTTATATCGGGGATAAAGATTCTTTTAATTATTACATTGGAATTATGAATAATTATATCTGTTCATTTTTAAATAAAATTAATAGTTTAATTTTTACTTGTTTTATGAAAAACTTTTACTTATTTTCTCTATTATAAGTAATAAATAACACAATAACGATACAATAACATACATTAGTAAAAAGTCTTCTGGTTGCAAATAGTATTAAAGTCTTTTACCTTAACTTCTGTGCACTGTGTTAGTATTAATTTTTAATTAATGTCATTTACTGTAAAATAATGAATGTGGGAAACATTGCCTTAAGGTTTCAAACAAGTATATCAAGTAGTATATTTCTGTAATATTTCAGATATGGTTAATCTATCATGTTTAAGCATTTGAATATATGATTATATCAAACTAATTTTCATACTTAGAACAATTATTTGTATATAGTATTGCATTATCTGTGATATTTATTCATGATTCATTTATGTTTTTCTCTATTTATAGAAATTGTATTATGATTTCAGCTGTAGAAATAAATTGTGTGTGCTTGTTTATCAGGTTCTTTTTTAACACCTTTAGTAAATTTACATTCAATATATCACCAACTTATTACTTTTCTTAAGATAATGACTATTAAAAACTTGTTCAGAGTATTCTCAGTTAAAGAAATCCACTTAATATAAAAAATATATATGATTATATAAAATATGCATTCCAAAAAATAATCATACAAATAATTAAATAGCATATATACACTTATGAGACCATTCTAAAATTTTTTGGAAATGTATATGAAGAATGACAGAAAAAAATTTATATTACACTAAAAATATATTTTATCATAGCAAACTGCTTTTATTGGTTGATTGCAAAAACTTTTAACATAGAATAAATTTTAAGTATCAGAAATATAATGGAGTTGTTATGAGTACATTATCACAGGGTTTTCAATGTTAACTTTGAATGTTAAAATCCATCTTTTGTCATGGTATTCAAGTGATATGTGTAGTTTCAAATTAATTGCAATTATCTTCAGAATGAAAAAATTAGATATAGGCCACTGTCAGCTAAATTTACCAAATTTGCCATATGCAAAATGGTAATGAAAACATTAATATTGAATCATGTACTATACCTAAAATTATGCATGAAGAATTGTTTAGTGATTTTTTTTTAAGTGGCTGTTACACAATATAGCTAAGATCGTTATTAGTACTTCAGCATATTTATGATATTTTAAAATAAAACATGAATATTTGATGATTATCTAATGTTTACTGTATTGCAAATAACCTATAATATGGGCTAATTTCTTCAGAAGTGATAACTTTTTTTTTTTTTTTTTTTTTTTTTTTTTGGCAGATGAAAATTTATTCTAGCCTATATCTGCATTCAAAGAATCCTAAAATGATATTATGAGAACTTTGTCAATGGAAATGTTTTTGTAATTCATCCTCACTCAAATCACGTGGTTAACATTTTTATTCAATTACAATGAATTTTTTAATAAAATAATTAAACAAATTATCTGGATATCTTTTCTGATGCATCATTCCAAACATGATTATACAAATGCTTTTTATAGAACAACCCTTTTCTTGTTTATGTATAGATCCATTAATGATAAAATTCAATGTATCCAATGATTTGCTGATTAATACATTATACATATGATTTAATTACTTCATGTTTAATGTTAATAAATCAAAAGAAATTTTGAAAACATTTTTTGCTTATTAATAATTTTGCTGAATAAAATGTTTAATTTTGAAGATAAAGAAATAGTTTTTTTTTTCTAATAGAAGATATTAATAGTTAATTTTTTGATTTAATGATTTTATACTCAAAGTTGATTAATAAAAGAATTTTTTTTTTTTGCATATCCAATTTTGAGTAACAAAATATTCAGTTTTTATAATGAAGTTAGATAGTTTTTTGTTAATAAAATATTCATACTTCAAAATCTAACCATTAAAAGAAATATAACTAATTTATGAAAATATTTGCCATTCAGAAACTGAACTATACAAAACGGTTGATAAATTTTGTTCTGTTGATGCTAATTTTAATTCATTTGTATAGATTTCTTATCTAATACAGCCCCTTAAAATAAATGATTGTTAAAAGTTTTGTAATAATAAATCATGAGAATTCTTCAGAAAGGTATTTTAAGAATTTTTATTTTGCATTGGGATTTTGTTAAAATCATGCATCAAAACTTGAATTTGCTAGTATAGCCTTCAACTAACTTGTTACAAGAATTTCAATATTAGAATATGTGCTATATCATACAAAAATCATCTATATTTTTCACATTCTTGACCATGACATTTTTTCAGAATTTTCATTTTACTGAAACACTTATTTCTAATGACCTTGAAATGGGCTTATGAAAAGAAATTACTATAAGTGGGTTTTGCGAAAGTTTCAGAATACTTCTTCAAATCTTAGTTCTCTGTGACTGGATTAAATGCTGTTATTTGGATAAGCATGCACGATTACAAAATTTTACAATAGTACTTTTAATTATTTTTAAAGTCACATTTTTTGTTTTTCATTAAGAAATATATTGGATTACAACATACACTAAGGAAATTTTTCAATTAACAATTCACTAAAAATTTAAGTGTCAAATGCTATACATTTATTTTAACTTAAACTGTATTCCTTTGTGTAGAAGTATTTCAATTGGCAGATAATTGGCTTGTTCGATAAACATTTTTTGATAAAGTAATTAATGAAAATACATGTGTGAATTATATTTATTTAATTTCTTAAAACTATAAGAGTCACAAAATTTGAACATTTTACAAACATCTTTTGCTTTAAGTATACACAGCTGGAAATCTTAATTCGATTTAGGAGCCGTACATACACTCAAGCAAAATATTAAAAAATAGTTATATTTATTTATATTAAATCTACTTTAGGAAGATCGATATGGAGTCAAGTTTTTGGAAAGCACCAAATTGAAATTTTTTGTAAAATGTGTAACTACAATGAGGCACAAAAAATTGCATAGTAAAGCTCCATTTGTATGCATATTACATTACAAGTACAGTAAAAATTTTAAGATCATTGTGATTGTAATATCATTTTAAACATTAAATTCTATGAATACATTCTTATGAATTCAAATCGGTTCATTTTCTTACCAGACAAAAAATTGTTCACATTATCAGTTAGTAATAGTTAGAATATTAAATGTGTTTATATATATATATATATATATATATATATATATATATATATATATATATATATATATATATATATATATATAATACTACTTGTGTGTGTGTAAATACTTTGCAACTGTTTCTCATTAAAATTATAAGAATTTTCGATGTGCAAATGAAATAGCACATAAATGCAATAATTATTTTAAAAGAACATTTATCAAAAAGTAAAATATTTAAAACTACATTTATAAGAAACAGTTTCATGTCATACTATTTACACAAATGTATGTGAACAAGTTACAATAGCTATTTCTGATAAATAATTCATACATGTAATGAAGAAATGGGTTACAAATCTGGAAATTTTACTGATACAGTAAAAAATCTAAAAGCTGTATAAATATATTCTTGAAGAATATTTGTTTTTTAAAAATGCCACAAAATAAAAAATGAAAATTTTAACATTGTATTTCAATATTAAAAAAATAACAAAAATGATTTTTTAGAGAGGTATTTAAAATTAATTTGGTTATACATTTATTGCTTAAAAAAGTATTTTAGACAATTTCTAATATAGTGGTAAATTAAAAGATCATTATATATTTTCCTTTAGAAATACATGTGTAATATGAATGCAAGCAAAAATACATTACATTACATTTATCATTGAAATATAAGTAAAAATTTAAAGGAAAAAATAATTTTTTTTTCTCAAATAACTTTTGATTATATTTAAGTATCATTTTCAAAATATTTCCATTGATAATTTTAACAAAATATTTTATTTAATTTTTTTGAATATTTGATTTTAATCAGCTATAATCTTGTTAAAGTAACACCAACATTTAACTAAGATATTATACATGCATTAAATTCAGTTCCACATGTATTTGTTTCAAAATTACATTTACTATAAATCAAATTTGGATAATAACCAACATAAAATCGATTTCTGAACTCAAAATTAATGATATAAGCTTAATTTTTATGTAACATAATAACTTACAATAGGGCTTTAATGCTCTCTCTCTCTAAACAATCTTTTATCACTTAAAAGCATGACAATGTTGATGTAGGGTATTAGGAATTAAATAAATGCAAGCTAACAGAAATACGAAATAACAAATAATAAAATTTAAAAATTTTGTAACAAATATATAAAACCAACAATATATATTTAACATATGGAATATAAAAACATGCAAACATGTATTTTTGAAAAAAAAAATCATAAATTCTTGGCACATAAAAGCATAATTTTGACTAGGAATTTAATAAAATCTTAACAAATATGTAAATAAATAGTGAACATATTAACAATCGAAAAAAATTTCTGTTCAAAATTACATATAACTAAAATTATAGTGCATCTTATGTAATTCCTTTTTACTAATATTAAATTAATTTGTTAATGTAATTTCTCAACTATATATTTATAAAATAATATAAATATTTAATTTCTTATATCACATTTTCAATTCAAAATTTGTGATTCACAAAAAATGAACCCAACTATGATTGCCCACTTTGGGTATTTCTCTTTCTTCACATTTGATGCAATAATTTTTACCCTCATTATTATCCCAATATTCTTCTCCTTCTGCAGTTTCATAACAAACAGCAAAAAATAATGAATGTCCTCTAGTATTAAGATCTGAAGGATTGCAAAACAAAGTGAATGAAAATTTATCAGTATCTTCCACACTTGATCCCTCAAGATAAATGGCAAGCTCATCATGATAACTTAGCCAGTCATTTGCAGTGTAACGAACAAAGACAGTTTTGTGAAAAGTCATATTAATTACGCTTATGATGCCATAAACAGTACTATCAGCAGTGCTAACACTGTGAAGGGAAACCTTTAAGTCTCTTAAACGTCTAGAAAAAGAGGAACTCAAGGATGGTGGTAGAAAGGCTGGAATTAATTGAATCTTTCTAGGAGTTGATGAAGGCTTGGATTTTATATTTAGTTCTGTTCCTGAGGGTACAACCTTAGGCAAATCCTTTTGAACAAGAAGTCTGATGGATTCAAGTTCTAAACCTAGGGCATCTGCAAATCTCACTACTTTCTTGCCCTCTCTACGTGGTGCTGGAAATGAAATGGCCCGTTTCTTACTCTTAAGTATTGACTTTCTTATAAAGTGATTTGGAATGTTTTGTTCTTGTTTTTCTGTGCAGGAATTACAGTCATAGTTAGCATTGTTTTTAAGGTCATCAAGTTCTTCACATTCACTGTCTTCGCCAAGATCTTTAAAATTAATTAAAAAAAAATTAATAGTTTGAAATATTCATAAATAATTAAAAATAGTTAGAATAGCACATAAAAATGATATTTTTATTCTGAATATTTAATGATTCTCAAGTTTGACAGAAAAAACATTATGGTTGATTTAAACATGTAGTGCAGTAAAAATAACATTGACAGAAAGACTTATCACAGGTAATTTTAAAATAGAAATTTAATAAAATTTTTCTTTATGAGGTAAGCCATCTCAGAGTAAGAAAATTAGTAGGCTAGTTTTGTTTGCAGGAGGCTATTTAGTGAATGAAACGATTGGAAGGAATAATATAAAACAATCATGTTTCACATTATTCTTTCCAATCATTTTTGTTACAAAATTTTGCTAATTTTGAAGTTAACATAAAAAACTAGTACATGCTGCCTATCATTCAAAACCATAAAAACAACCTAAATAAATTAATTCCAATTTCTCAATGATGATTGTATTACCAATTGAATTATTAATTTTAACTGATGTATTTTTTTACAAATTATTGTATATGTCAATGAATATATTTCTATATATTGCTTGTAAATGTATTATCCTATGAATTTATTTCTGTTTATCATAAATAGATAGGATTTCATTAGAAACACATTCAACAAATTAAAAATAGCAAACATTCAGATAACTGATATTCTAGAAATGTATTACATGTATAATCAATATACATATCAAATTGCAACAATTTTCAAAGACCTAAGTTTATCATAATTATCCTCCGAAATTCAAAAAAAATTACTTTCATATTTTTCTTTAAAAACATTATAAAACTCCAACTTTTCTATTATGATCTGATTATTTAAAAAATTTCTTAAGTTCTAATTACTGTTACAATTTCTAAATTAACTATCATATATAGATTGTAACACTTACAGCAACTAAAAGGGGTCGTTTAAGCAATAAAAGATGTGTTTTACTTGAACACAAATAATTTTATTTGTTTATATATATATATAATATATATACCTAAAAATTCATTTTGAATTTGATTGAATCAACTTTTATTATGTTGGCATTTAAATCATAAGCAAATATTTTATAAATTTTTTTTATCAAGTTTTAAAGAATTTTTAATTTTGGCACAAATGCTCTATAATACTTTCAATAAACATTTATATTTAATAAATTAATGAATTTTTTGGACAGATTTTACTGTTTTTCTGGCAATTTAAATGCATTATTACATTAGAATGAGCATACTAAAGATATTCAACATTCAATTCTATTTTCTCAACCCTAGTTTACAGGTCATTGTGGGTCAATTTAAAATACTTTGTCTTAACTTTGCATTTTCATTACAATTTCAATAAGGATAATTCAAAGGAATTTTCCTTCTTTAAAAATCCTGAATATAGCAGTTTTTTAGACTAATAATTATATTTAATTGCTTAATTAAAAAATATAATGAAACAATTATATCAAGCCTTGACAGTATTTTTCTATCACCAAGCAAGTTCAAAAATACACCAAAAGAATTATATGAGCATCTGTGCAAAATTTTTTCAATAATTAGATTTTAGCTTTATTTCCTAATTAAATGAAAAAAGAAGTTTTTAGTATTCATTTATTAATATTTTGTTATATAAGTTTATTCATCATCATTTCTGTTAATCAAATTTCTAATTAACTTACATAATAGCATAAAATATATCCTAGTCATAAAAAACAGAAAATATTTCTTTAAGTAAGAATTTTTTACATTAATTATAAAACTCTATGTGATTTAAATTCATCTTTCAAAACTGAACACATTTTTATATTTTTAATGGAATTACAATAATATTCAGATAATAAATATTTCTTGTGGTAAAATAAACACAGTATGCATATTATTTAGCTTAAGTTAAAAAAATGTGTGTTTACGAAATTAAGAATACTATTTTCCTTTAATGAGTAAATAAAATAACTCAAAAATATTTTTGCTTGAAAGTATTGCAGTAAATTTAATAATATTTAAAGTTCTTGTTAACTGTTTTACTGAAATGCATCAACTATTTAGTAGAAAAAGTTAATAGATTTTTATGAACTTAATAACAATGCACAGCAATTTGAATTATAATATTCTTCCTTAGCATAATTCAGTTACATTTAGTTAAGTACTACAAATCAATAACTGAATATATTACATAAGAATATGAAAATTCTTTATTATTTTACATATTTTCTAATAAAAAACTCTTATTTAAAATGTGGACTTCATAAACAAAAATTGGTATTAAATTACAAAAATATCTGACAAATCAAATAATTATCTATTTTAAAAAATTTCTAAATATTAAGTATATACTATCAATAACCTATAATATTAGTTCAAGTAATTATCACTCTAAATAAAAAATACTTTAAAATAACGAAAGTAGATAATATGTATATTATTCTCATAAAACGCTTAAGCAATAAATTAGTTCAAACTATTATAACGACATCTGTTAAAATTTACATACAAATAAACTTTTGTATATAAATGTGAAAAATATTAAAAGATAAAATTTTACCAAAAATGGGGCGATTTTCCTCAGGTGTTGGAGGTACATCTTCATATTGACAAAGCCGATTGGTCAAAAGTCTAACCTTTTTTTGTACATGGTCTCGAATAACATCTGAACAAACTTCACAATAAGATAAATTTCGCGGGAGATATAAAAATACGCGATCTTCTTCCCTAGCTTTCAATTGTTGTTCAAAACAAACACTATCCAAACCGCGAGAAAGTTTATCATTATCATAAATATTCTGAGGAAAATCAAGCGAAAAACTCTGCTGTCTATGAATACCAGACTGCCATTCCCTTCTTCTGTTTCTAGCGGAAAATATATCTGACGGCCGTGAAGTTAAGACAGACATTTGTGAAGCATCAACTTCAAAGCTAGAAGAAGGTAGAACTGTTTGTTTATATCTGTCAAATCAAAACATTATAGCAGACAGCACGTTAAAATTGACCTCAACTTGACATTACATATCAATTGCCATTTTCTTATAATAAAATATGCATTTTAAAATGCATCGTTTCTATGTGACGTCAGAAAACTATTTGCTAAAAGATTAAAAATTTTCAATTAATGAAAATGAAAAACGAATTTCCTTTATATTTTCAAGCAATTTCGTTATAGTTAATTGTTAACTTATTTAGATTATTTAATGTTTATGGACAACCAGTTTATCTCATAAAACTAATAGTTAGTAATAACAATCCATTGCGCCAACTTTGTTACTAAATCACTACATTTCTTGCTATTTTATGATTGACTACAAAACGTTTAATTAACAATACATATAATTAAATATAAGTGCGTTCAGTTACAAAATTTAGGAAAATTCATGGTCCTTATGACAAAGTTAAAAAAAAATGCTTATAAAATTTACGACAAATTGGAGCTAAATAGTACTTGAGATTACGTAAAACACTTAGCTTCAGAAAAATAACTGCAAATTTTATCTACTGTAGTTGTTATCATAATAGTTCAAAAGATTTAGACGAGAAACGACATTGAATCGTAATACAATGGGGGAGGTGTAAGTTATGCTCTAAATTAGCCCCTTCAATGTGAATGACTGTGCAAATAAATTATTATTACCCAACTAACAAAGTATCTTGGTTCAAAAATGGTAATCTTGACCAAGATAACCCCAACAGCAAATAATTTATGTGCGCGTAGCTTTACTGATTTTAGAGTATAATAAAGATATCCAAAATTGAGACATTAAAGGAACCAAATTTTTCTCAATATTGATCATTCCAAAGTAAGCTAATTTGGGTTCTGTAATGAAAGAGAGGATTTCATTAGTATAGGAAATGTTAAGATAAGCCAATATCAAATCAGTAATTGGTGCTAATTTTTTCGAAAATAACATAATATGCCAAGAATATTGGTCTTGTAATAACATCTGAATTACTTTCAAGCTAGTCTATGCTAATACCAATGAAAACCAAATTTCTGACAAAACTGAGTACAGCAAAATAAGCCTTATATAGACAACAATTTTTTCTCTATTCATCTACTTATTTGTTGATTAAGAATTTATTTACTTACTGTTAAGGATAAAATTTTACTCTTAATGCTAAATGTATTTTGTAATTCCTAAAATATACATTTAATGCTAATTGTTTAATTTATTGTTTATCAATGCTCTTTATTTAAAAAATCAACTTCATTTTTAAGTTTTTTTCCTTACATAACTTTTTTCATAATAATAACATTTTTTTTCATCAAATTAATTATGTTGTATTGGTATTTATTTAGCTACATAAAACTTTAGAGATTCGCTAGCATTTAATTTTTTTTATTTCATTTTCAACAATGCGATTATATTATAATAACACAATGTTTCTATGCTATGTTTTATAATATCTTAATGCTGATTGTTTCCATTCTTTATTTGTTGATTTTCTTCTTCAATTTATTTTACCTTAATAGTTTTCAGATTTTGTGTTTTTTATTTAACTAAGATTTTGATAATGGATTATATTTTGCCAAAAGGTTGTTTGATCAAAGCTCAGTTATTTATTGACAAATTACTTACTATATGTTTCTTTAGAATGAATAACTTTTTCAATTTATAGATAACTGTTGTGTGTTGTAGATATATTTAAAATAAAGTTTAAAATTTCAACTTAGAAAAACAAAAGGGTAAAAAACTTTTACAACTTTTATCTCATTAGCGTCGTTAATATAATATTGATATTTTTTTAATATTTATAGTGTAAACCATGTATCTTTTAGTTATTTATTATATTTTATTATTTATTAAAACTCATTACGCGCAATGAAATCAAAAATGTTCCACATTTTACACCTTGACTGTGTAACTACTCCAAAGTTCAATGCTATTATACATACATTAATTTATTTGCATTTTGCATGTAAATTTAAATTATATATATATATATATATATATATATATATATATATATATATAAAGGGTGTAGTGTAACAAGGCCTCCTCGTGGTGCACCCTGGGTAACTCTAAATCTGTTACAGCATTCGTCTTTCTCTTACAGTCTTTTTCTTTATGAAGGCATCTTCAACCTATTAATGAGAGATACCCACTCGACAACTGGATGCACATTTATACTGACGGATTAGCTGAGAGAAGTACTGGGAGAGCGAGAGCTGGTGTCTTCTCCAAATTTTCCCAACTCAAAGAGCCTTTGGGAAAAACTCTGACAATTTTGATGGAGAAATGTGTGCAATTTACATAGCTCTCCAAAAAATTTTTAATTTCTCGGAAATGAAATTTGTTCTTTTTGTTGACTATCAGGCTGCCATTCATACAGTGGCAAATTATACTCTCCTACCTGCATCTATAGAATTTAACTGTAAGACCATCATTAACACTTTACTGTCTGTGGGAAAGGAAATTACTTTACAATGGATCATTAGCCATTGCGGCTTCCGTGGTAACGAAAATGCAGACAATCTCGCGAAAGAGGCTTCTTTTTTAAAACCTCTAGACACTCCTACTGGCTGAGAAATGTCAAACTCTTTCTAAAACGGGCCATGCATCACCAGCGAAAAATTTATTACAAAGAGAAAGCAGTTGATGCCTCTTGGAGGACCCTGCTGACCTCATGTATCCCCAGAGATCTACCTAGATCTATAAGGGTCTCCTGCTTCAGGTTACTTACTGGGCATGATTTTTTCCAGAAACTTCTATATCACATAGGGCTTGTGGATTCACCCATCTGCATTTTATGTAGGGAGCATGTTGACATGGATAGCGAGCATCTTTGGAAATGTTCTGCTCTCCAGGAAGCCCGCTCTTCTTCACATTTCAAGACGCTCTCCACTCCTGGAGATATTTCTCTTCTTTATTGGACTGTAAGACTTATTATGCTCGAAAGAGCCAACATAAGGACGTAATTAATATATATATATATATATATATATATATATATATATGTAAATATATATATATATATATATATATATATATATATATATATATATATATATATATATATATATATATATATATATATATATATATATATGTAAATATATATATACACTACTGACCATTAAAAATGCTACACCAAGAAGGCGACATTCTACAGTCGTGAAATTTATACGAAAAGAAGAAGATGCTGTGATATGCAAATGATTAGCTTTTCAGCGCATTCAGACAAAGCAGGTACCAGTAGCGACACCTACATTGTGTTTAAATGAGGAAATTGTTCAGCCGATTCCTCATACACAAATTGATTTTGAACGATGTTGCCTGGTGAAAAGTTGTTGTGATGCCTCATGTAAGAAGGAGAAATGCGTACCAGCACGTTTCTGACTTTGATAAAGGTCTAATTGTAGCTTATCGGGATTGCGGTTTATCTTATCGCAGTATTGCTGCTCGCGTCGGTCGACATCCAATGACTGTTAGCAGAATATGGAATCGATGGGTTCAGGATGGTAATACGGAACGCCATGCGGGATCTCAACGGCCACCTATCACTAGCAGCCGAGAAGACAGGCATATTATCCGCATGGCCGTAATGGATCGTGCAACCACGTCACGAGCCGTGAGTAAAGAAACGGGGTCGTTTGGAAGACAACAAGTGTCTGCACGAACAGTTCGACGACGTTTGCAGCAGCATGGACTCTCAGCTCGGAGACCATGGCTGCGGCTTCCCTTGACGCTGCGTCATAGACAAGACCTCCTTCAATGGTGTGATTAACGATGAACCTGGGCGCACGAATGGCGAGACGTCATCTTTTCAGATGAATCCCGGTTCTGTGTACAGCATCATGATGGTCGCATCCGTGTTTGGCGGCATCGTGGTGAACGCACACTGGCAGCGTGCATTCGTCATCGTCATACTGGTCCATCACATGGCGTGATGGTATGGGGTGCCATTGGGTACACGTCTCGGTCACCTCTTGTTTGCATTGATGGTGCTTTGAACAGTGCACGTTACATTTCTGATGTGTTACGACCCGTGGCTCTACCCTTTATTCGAGCCCTGCGAAACCCTATGTTTCAGCAAGATAATGCCCGACCACATGTTGCCGGTATTGTACGGACCTTCCTTGATACGGAACATGTTCGGCTGTTGCCCTGGCCAGCACGTTCTCCAGATCTTTCACCATTAGAAAACGTCTGGTCAATGGTTACCGAGAGACTGGCTCGTCACCAAACGCCAGTCACTACGGTTGATGAACTGTGGCATCGTGTTGAAATTGCATGGACATCTGTACCTGTACATGCAATCCAATCTCTGTTTGACTCAATGCCCAGGCGTATAACTGCTGTTATTACTGCCAGAGGTGGTTGTTCTGGGTACTGATTTCTCAGGATCTATCCAGCCAAATTTTTTGAAAATTTAATCGCTTGTTATTTCTAGTATAATAGTATAATATATTTGTCCAATTATATATATATAATATTTTGTTATCTGCATTTCTTCCAAGTGTAGCAATTTAATAGCTAGTATATATATATATATATATATATATATATATATATATATATATATATATATATATATATATATATATATATATATATATATATATATATATATATATATATATTTATTTAAGGAGTAAAATTGTTGCTTGAAATGAGTTGAGTTTCACTGCTGTACTTTATGCAGAATGGGTAAACGTTAAATGCTATGAACAAAATTTAATTCCTAAAGTATAGCTTGTCATCACCTAGAGTTAAAATATGCGGAATAAATGTGTTAAAAATCAAGAGCATTTGATTCCAAATTAAAAGTAAGTGAAAACTATTGAAGCCACAAGCTAAATTCAAGTAGTTCTAACTTGGTGATAATTATCGCATTTTTACTCTGGAGAGCAGGAGAATAAAATAGCAGCGTTTTCTTTTCTAATGGCTCCTATATTATATTCCTTGTTGCATTATTTACTATAGCACTTGCCTGCCATGTTGTAATGAAATAATTAAGTTTAATATTGGTATTTTAATAAGTAAATTGATTGAATAATATAATAGCAATTTTAAAATTTCATTTAAAAAATAATCCAAGTCTTAATATAACAGAAACTTATTAAGATTGTGGAATTCCTGTGAAAATAAGTAGTCTGAAAATCATAGATGATAATCACATTTTTTATTTTGCCATGTCCATGAGTACTCTACGTAATTTTATTTAATTACTGTATAATTTACATTGTTACAAATATAATTTTGACTCATTCCTAAAAAACTGAATTGTAATGTTATTTAAAACTTTAAAAATAAATTCTCACACATGACTTAGAAAACCTAAAAATTAAAATTTTTACCTTAAATATTTTTAACATTTATTAAGTAAAAAAGAAGTACAAAATTTGTTACTTATGACACTTGAAAAGTTAAGCTCGCTATGTCGTTGGCCATACGAATTTAAGTCAATTGTCTTTTGTTTGACGAGAGTAACACGAAGGTGAAAGTACGACTTTGATATAAATTCCTCCGTTAGAGGGTACCACAAGAGGATTCCCTCCCTCTATTTTGATATTGATCCGGTTAAGGAGGAAATATTTTTCCAACCTTAATATTAATTTTAACTACTCAACGATTAACCACAGGACTTTCAATACCACAGATTTAGCGAGCATGTATTTTTCATTACTCAGTGGGTCTTTGGCGGCATTAGGAGGTGAAACCCGCCCTTTCGGATGGAAGGCCAATACCTAACCACTAGGCTATCAAGGCCATAATACATGCTATACATATTATGTGTGATTCAATTCTTCTATTTAAACTATTACATGGAAATTAGTATTTACTTTGTGTGATAAAAATACAATTTCAGCCCTACAATTATTTTAGGTCATAATATCCTTATTAGTTATATTTAAAAGCATTATAAAATTATATTTAAAATACAATATTCGAAGCATACAGTCAAATGAATTCCACTTAAAATGTTATTTTCTTAGAATTATACTTTACATTTTCAAAATAAATTATGTGGATCCAATCCCATTTACCACACATTATAGGTTTATATATTTTTTTTCATTATTGTTTTTTAATTATTGACTTCTCATGCATTTTTAGGTATGTGTATGATAAGAAGAGTTACAATATGTTGTATGAGTTGAATGTGAAAAATACATACAGCCTAACTACTAAGTTAGCCACATTAATTTTAATTATTATTTTATATTTTGTTCTTACAGAAATAAAAGTATAGTATTAATAGTAACAAATTTTCACTTCCAATCATAAAAAATATTTCTCTTGAATAAAGAATAAAAATTTAATGAAACTCAGATTTAGTATTCAAGCAGTAATTTATTTTAGTGTTGTTACGGATGTTTTTCTCATTCTGATTTGTAAACTATTTTGAAATATACAAAACAACTATTAAAAATCTGAAGCCATGTTTACCAGTAATTTTTAATATTGGTTCTATATTGAAAATAAAAGAAAAAAAATTGCAATAGCTTAGTTTACATTTTCAAAAAATAAATAAAAAATAAATAAATAAAATAAATAAATAAATAAGTAAATAAATACATAATAAATAAATAAATTAGCAGCTGATGTTGTTTAGCTAGTTGTTGTTTATATTTTTTATACCTTAAAACAGAATTTTATTTTTTATTACTAATTCATTGTTTTAATTGAATTTTGTAATTAGGAATTGAATTGTAGAAGGAATTTAAGCAATTTATTTGAGTTTCTTATGATTTGAATTAAGGAAAATTATGAGAAGCCATCATAAGGTTAAAATAATTTTAGCATTAAAATGGCCTTGTATTTTTTATTGGATTTAAATAATACATAACCGATAATTTAATTTTAAAACTTTTACGCTTTTGTAATATACAAATACATTAATTTTGTTAGATTAATCTATTATTATTGACGAAAAATAAATAAAATAAATTTTTCTACTCTGTAGGTGTTTTTTTTTTTTTTTTTTTTTTTTTTTCATAACACTAAATAAATCGGAAAATGCTTTGAACAAGAATTTTCTAACTTAATTGGGAAAACATTTTCAAATCACGATTTATGATGAAATTTAATACATTTTTGTAATATAAGTACAAGTATTCAGAAAGTATTAATGTTTACATGAAGATTTTTATCAATGTTTTATTTATTTAAACATTTTTGTAGTGAATATTTTTATTCCAGAATGAACGTAAAGGAACTTCCTGATTTCTCCCGAAAATTTTGAGAACCGCGCAAGTTTCTGCGCAGAAATGTTTAATATTGATTTCACGCAGTTCAGGATCTCTTTACTTGCACAGAAAGCACGTGCTGTTCACGTGATATCTAAAACTGGAGAATTCGGGCGATGGAGAAAAGCCTATTTTTGTATTATATAGTCTAATTAACTTCAAAATAGATTACAAATATAGATTGTAGATGAAATGATTTATTGATTTTAATGCAAAGTTACATAAGCCTGATTTGGAAATTAGGAGAATGGAAAATCCCCTATAGTATATAACATGAATTCCTATTTTTTTTTAAGTTTTCAGGATTTTTATTTATTTATTATTTATTTTCGTTTTCACCATTTTTTAGGATTCCCTTTTTTTCCAATTTCATTTACAATTTTTTGAGATTTTTGAAAGGGTTTTGTTTATAAATTGGCTTTTTATTATCTGAAGTTTTTCTTCAAAAAAATTCTTTTTGAATTATTTATACTTCAAACAAAAAAAAAAAAAGATTTATTGCAGTGTTTTATCCAGAAACACATTTCACATTTTCGCTTTCTGTTTCATATATTCTCAGTGTGGCAAGGTTTCAAAGGAATGTCGTATGCTAATCAAATTACACAACAAATATGTTTTTTTTTCAAAACAAATTTCTACTTGTATGATTTTCATTATATATTTACATTTCGATTTTTGTTTAATTATAATGCCTTATTTACTTTGACATGCATACAATGCATCTTTATATTAGAAAATCGATGACGATTTATGCTTTTGTTGAAGTTCTAATGCTTGTATTGTTTAGATTTTTCTTTTAACAAATTTTATGAATATTATCAATGGCTTTTGCCAATTCTATCAGTGTGAACTAACAATTACTTATCATTTTATTTTGATATATTACAATAAATGTCATGAATAATTCATGATAAAGTTAATAAAGGCTTTATTGTATTATTTCTAAGCATCCTTCCATCAGAATTTCATAAAGTTAAATTTTGATTGATGCAAACTGTGTGAGACATGTTTAAAAACTTATGATTTTTTTCTATTTATCCTTCGTTTACATATATGCAAATGTTAAAAAGAATATTTTGATATTTATTTAATTTATAAGTATGCATTGAAATTTTTTATTCCCAAGTCACTCAAAATAATTAAATTTAAAGGAAAAGCAAGAGGTAATTAATTAAAATCATTCCTTATCAAATGAAAAAAATAGATAAGTGTTATTAAAACTTTTAAAGATCCTAATTTAAAATAAAATTAAATTGAACATCGGTACTTAGAAAAATATTGTTAATATAAATAATAAACTGAAATTAAAAAGAAAAGGCAATTTTTCAATAAAATAATAATAAATATTTCTGAAAAATTTGCTTATACTTTAACTTCTCAATGCTTGGTATGTTGTGAGTAATAAATTTATTTCAAAGCGATTATTCAGCTCGTTTTAAACTAAATTTGCAGATATTTTATCTTTTTGCGTTTCAACTACATACTGAATTCCTTTTAAAATCATATTTATACAACATAACTCTTTGGACATATTCCTTAATTTTAAGTCATAGGAGATTTATGATTTACAGGATAAAGTTCTTTTTTGTCAATATTTGTTCTTGTATTTCACAAATGGCACAATACTGCAAAGAACAGTTCAACTATCAGCTTCTGCAGATGACATTGACTGACATAATCGAAAGGACAAAGCACTCAGTTATTGATGCTTTTGTTTCACTTGACAGTGTGGCAAAGGAAATGGGACTTATAATAAATTCAGACAAAACCAAGTTCTTGATTGCAACAAACGGGACCCCTGACCAGTCCTTTCTGAAGATCCTGATGCACTCTTTTGAAACTATAAGCCAGTTTACATACTTCGGAACTCTGGTTACAAGTCACAATAACCTGAAAATTGAAAAAATAATGGAATTTTTATGGTGAATATAAGCTACTATATAGCCACCGAAAACAATTCATTTCAAAATTTTTCGGTGTGAAGACAAGCATTTATAAAGCCTTAATCTGACCTATTGTTACGTATGTAATGAATGTGAATACTGGACCCTCAACAAAAGAGAGACTGTTGGTTTTTGAAATAAAAATCCTAACAAAAATTTTTGGACCTGTTAAAGAGGGTAACATATGGAGTATCCTATTTAATAATAAGATCTACAAAAAGTATGATAAATTTGGCGGGACTGACATTATAAGAAGAGTCAAAGCGTAACGCATCAGATGGCTGGGCCATCTCTACCGAAAGCCTGATGTTGAGCCTACCAAAAAAGTGGCCTTCTCAAAGATCAAAGGAACCAGAAGAAGGGGACGACCACCCACAAGGTGGCTAGATAATGTTGAAAAGGACCTCAAGATATTGGGAGCCAATCGATGGCAGACCGTCGCTCCTGACAGAGTCAGATGGAGGAGGATCTGGGAGTCACTCTTGGCTTGCAAGGGGCTGTTGTGAGGAAGAAGATTTCTTCGACTAAAATTTTTATCATTTAGTCTGCTACATTTCCATTATACTATTTGAATTAGAATGTATGAATTTTTGTTTTTACTTTTGCATAAATTTCTTTTCCACGGCAGGTACTTGAGTGACCAACCCTATGCCATAACAAGGCCAGAAACTGCTGCTCCTTTGTCGTTACCCAGGGGGGGCACCTGCGAACCAAATCACGGAGGCGAGTAGCGTTGCCCGCACCACACCACCACAAACCCGTTTATAGGGTATTTATTCATACATTATCACAGAAGAAAGGACAGAGAAACATAGAACAGAGAAAAAAGTTAGATCCATGCCCGAACCGTGACCCAGTTCAGGAGTCAGGAACGCTAACCACTCAGCCATCGGTCGGCATAGTAGCATAAGTATTCTCAGAAAATTAGTTTCGATGGTAATTGAGTTTCCATATATTCTTTTCATGCATTTCTTATCTGATTTCATTTAGCATATAAGCGTTTTTAATACAGCAGTGACAAAAAACATTCAGATACTTAATTTTCCAGGAGTGAAGAATAAGAAGTTTACTATAAATTAATGTAAAGGTGGCAATGAGTTATTTTCATATTAATGACTATTCACTAATTTCCAAAGAATTTTCATGCATTAGACTGTATACAATTTATTGTGAATAATATTTAACGTTGTAATTAATAATTCAACTTACTATGTTGCAACGTAGCTTTTTCAATTAATTTAAAACTTATCATTTTTATAATAAATTAAAATTATTGTCCATTTCTCTCTTGTACTTCCTGCTGTTTTATTACATATTATCTTGAAGAAATTGCATACCATTAGAAACGTCTCGCTACGAAAACTTGTGCATATTATATCAAAGAACACATCCTTAACATAAAATGTTTCTTTTACTTGTTACTTATAGCACTTAGACAGCCCAAGCTCGCTTTGCCGTCGGCTATGCGAATTTAAGTCAGAAGGGTGCATCTTTTGTTTAGCCACAGCACCATGAAGGTGAAAGTACGCTTTGTTCTAAGGTTCCTGCGATAGATGGCACCTCCAGAGGATCTATTCTCTCAATTTTGACATTGATCTGGAGTGGTAGGAAATTTTCTCCAGACCATTACACCCATAATAACTGCTCAACGACCGACTACAGGATATTCGATTCCACAAATTTAACGAGCACGTTAAAATGTTTATGTCATATATAGCATATTAACTTAAGAAAAATGCATAAAATTCATAAAAAATAAATTGATACATTAAAAATAAATTGCGGATTAAAAAGACAAAAAATATACTAACCCTCACAAATATATTGATATTCACTAAAATAAGACCATAGCTATCATATTGTACTATCTTATATAGAATATTTAATAAAATTACATAAATAATGTAGAATATAATTTCTGCAACCCTGTTGAACACCAAACATTTCTTTAAAAATAGAAATCAAGACGTTTAATTTTCACTGAGCAGAAAGAAAAAGAAAGAAAGAAGGGTTAAAATTTTTCATATCATTGATTCAGATTCCATTACTATGCATTTTATTGAATGGAAGACATAAAAACGTTCGATGGTATTTTAATAATAAAATAATATCATAGGTAATATATACAAAAAACTAGGTAAAAAAAGTAATTTAGTATTTTTAAATTTGTTTATCAAAACTATTTACTCAATAGTGGCAGCAACAAAAAATTGTGGAAAAAATAGTTTCCTTAAAACACGCAATTTCAATTCACAGTAAATGGACACAATTTTCGAGTTGCATTTAAAATTATGTGAAAAACTTATGATAGTCTAAATCATAAAAACTATAATGTATGGAAAGACTGCTGAAAATATATAATTTATACTTAACTTATTATATCCTTTTATTTTTATAATTAAATTTCATTAGTTCAAAAATTATTCTGTTTGAAGTGAAAATAAGCCATGTTGTTGTTGTTGCTTATGTTGTTGAAACGGATTCCTAGATTTGGTCTGACTCCGTCAGACCAAATCTAGGAATCCGTTGACTGAGAGGAAATCGATGACAAGGAGGGGAGAAGTGTAGCTTTCGTCCCATAGTATATTCATACAACTCAGAATGTGCTCAGGAGAAGCTTGATGTCCATACATTATCATTTTAGGACAGAGGGGGAAGGCCTTGTTACCCGCTACAAAAGTGAGGCATTTCAGGTGGCCAGAGACTAGACGTGCAAGGCAAGTTCTGGATCACAGGAAAGAGCCAGAGAAAGTTCTGACTTTCAACCCTTGTAGAAGTGGTGATCAAAGGTACCTCCCAATCGGTTTTAAATTAGGTTTTTCTCAGAGTTCAAGGTAGGTAAGTGCGGAAGAAGAAGGAGCAGGATGACCAGAGCCCTCGTTTGCTAAATTGTCTGCTATTTCATTGCCTCCAATATTCACGTGAGACGGGATCCATTGAAAATAATATTATGCAGAATGAAGATAATTTTAAGCTTGAGTAGAATAGAAAAGCTTGTTTGGTTTCCCAAGCAAGTCCGATTTTCAAGATGTTCTACGGCTATCAGTTAATATCCAGACATCACTATAATTAGTTTCACTCATGATAGATTCCAATCCAGGCTATTAGTTCGCTACGAAAAACAGAAGTTGGGATTACGTTGACTAAGAGAAAGTTTGTCATGAGGAGCCTCGATGAAAATTCCGCTGCCAGTTCGGTGATTTATTTTGCTGCCATCAGTGTAGATTTTTATGTCATTTGGTGGTGTGTTATTAATGATTTCCAATGCTAATTGTTTTAGCAATTCAGGTAGACAATCCCTCTAGATGACTGCTGTAAAAAGTTCGTAATTGAAGCGAACATAAGAAAGAGCCTCAGCAGGGTTCAGACCACAGTGAAGGGCATGTGGTTCGAAATTGTTCTCGATTAAGTGTAGTGAGTTAACCAGATTGAAGGGACTTTAATCTTTGGAACGGAGTCCAGTTGCTTTGGTAACTTGACGTGAGATTTTCTTGGCCCTAACTGTTGAGTTTATTGTAATATTTGACTAGACAGGATTGTCTTCTGATATGGAGAGGTTGTAAGTCTGCTTCGAAGAGTAAAATTCCTGAAGGGCAGCTGCGTTTCAAGCCAGTGATGATGCATGCAGTACCCAATTGGATTTTTTCTAATTTTTCCAAATTGGAATTAGAAGCACAACAGTAAATTGGGAAGCCATATTCTAAAATGGGCCTAATGAGTTCCAAGTAGGTAGTTTTCATGGTAGTTGCATCCGCTCCCCAGTCTGTAACAGCAATGTATTTCAGGATGCGTAGTTGCTTCCTGGCCATGCAAAAGTCATGTAAAAGCAAGTATGGAAATGTTTAAAATAAGAAATTTAAAATTTGATATTATGATTATTAATCAGTTTGGTAATTGTTTAAACACCATATCTGTTATGACACATATTATTGACCAAAAAGGGGTTGTTTTTTTCGTTCCAGTCGAGATCTTGATTACGTTACTGTATTACAATTCTCATTTGTTTGAAATACCCATGAAACCAGATGACGTTTCATCTTCTCACATGGTTTTAGAATATCGTCTTAAATCCGACTTGTAGACGAATTTGCTGCCTGCCTTCAAATTGCATTCTTTGAGCGGCAGCAAATAAGGTGTAGATCGCTATCGAATGTCAGAATGTCGTCGGGGATGGAAAAGGAAATCCATTCATAATTTTTGCCATTAAAAACGTATTTTTTAAATATAATTTTTACTGTTTGTAAGCCTTTTCAAAATTATTACCCGTTGTGCTAAGTAATTAGTTTTCAAATTTTCAAATCTTTAGCGATATTGATTCCAAAACTGGAAATAAAACTGAACATAAAACAGAAGCAAAATGAAAAAGACAAGACAATCTTCAACTGACAGCCCTTTTCAGTTTTTTGGGCTGGGATTAACTAATAACAGTTATGTGGTGATATTTAGACTAAAATTCATTCATAAAACCACTGTGGAAGTAAAAGCACTTATAGATTTCCAGGGTGATTATGGAAATGGAGTATGGTGATCAAATGAAGAAATATAATAGGTTTTTAATGTCAAAATTTTGGAAGCAAGGGAAATAGGTATTAGGAGTTTCAAATGTATGTAAGTTAAATTTCAGGTCACAATAGCGTTTGTAATAAGAATGGTGCAAAATAAAATATAATCATATTATTTCATTAAAAGCCAAATTTATAATATTTACAATAGGATGGAAATATAGACGTCCAAATTTAGCTAAAGATATCAAAATACGCATTCCCTTATTTCAACATGTTTTCCATTAAAAATTTAAGAAATATTTTATTCCTAAAAACCATTTTACCAAAGAAAAAAAAAATCTCACTTATGCATTAAATTTAGTTTTTGAACAAAATCTAAAAATGTTATTTTTACATTAATTTTATAAAATTTAGCTTTAGAGAAAATTAATTTTATATTCAGATATCATATTTTGAATATCTGGGTCCCGGGTTCAAATCCTGGTTATGGCATGGCTGTTACTTTCTCTCTGTGTTTGTCTGCCCTTTCTTCTGAGATGTTGTATGAATGAGGCACACACTATAAACGGGTTATATGGTTTGGGTAATGCAACTCACCTCCTTGACTTGCTTCTCCTCTGGGTAACAACAAATGAGTAGCCGTTTCCACAGTTAGTTCAGTTATTGTTGTGAAGGGTTAATTACCTATTGCTTATCGCGTTATTAAAAGAAGTTTTTGAATATTTTTTCTTATAATTTTAGAAAGTGAAATTTAAATTAATTTTATTTTGAGTTATAACAGGATTGAATTTCTTTTTTATCGGTTTATAGCAATACTAGTAAATATTGTTTTACCAAATAGCATTATATTCGGAAATTATGTCATTTGAAACATTTTATAGATTTAATATATAGAAAAGCGTTGAGAGATGACAATTTCAATTCTAAAATCCATAGAAATTTTATGTGATTAAGCGAAAAATTTGCAGCTGCATTCAATTTTATTGATAATAAATTTAGATTTCACTCATAAAGAATAATCCAGAATTACAGATACTTCCGTTCTGAATTTTAATGAATATTATGATTTATTTATTGATGCTGTTAAGCATTAAATGATATTTTTTAATTAATTTATACCAATAACAAATAGCAAAGTAGAATTGTTTGGTACAATTAACATTAAGAAAAGAATAGTCAATGTGTGTGCGCAAAGCAATAAATATGCGTGAAAACAAAATGTAGTAAACTGTAGAAAGTTTACTAAAAAGTTCAATGCGATTACATGGCAAAATTCCGTTGCTTACAACCAAGACTAACGAACAAAGATTGCCACTTACAAACACTGTTAAAGAAAATAGAACAAATTACCTATACTCATATATCGATTGCTGATGGTTAGCGTTCCTGTTTACTGAGCTGTGGTTACCGGGTTCGAATCCGGTTCGGACATGGATGTTATTTTCTTTCTCTGTTCTCTCTGTGTTTCTCTGTACTTTCTTCTGGGATGATGTATAAATGTGGCCCACCCTGTAATCGGAATTGTGGTGGTATGCCGAGGGCAACGCTACTCGCCCCAGTGACGGTTCACAGGTACCAGATGGGTAACGAAAAATGAGTAGCAGTTTCTGGCCTTGTTGTGGCATAGGGTTCGTCACCAAGTGCCCGCCATTGAAAAAAAAAAAGCAACAACATATACTTACAAAGCGCCATCTATACGCGCATTTAAACATATACACAATAAGTATATCGATAGTAAAATCTTCCCCAAATGTTATAATTTGTTGTATTTTCAAATACTTAAGTATGTTTTATATTTAATTCATTTACATACTTAAAGTCAGATTAAAACGCATAAAATAGTGTATATTATTATGTATAATTGCATATTAGATAAAGTTTAAATGATAAAACTTAACATTAATACATATTTTACTAAAATGGAAATAAATAAATTAATCATTTCTTCAAATTCATTAAATACTAGAGTTGAATTTTTATCCAGAATTATTATGTTTATTATTTAATTGTACAAGTAGGGAGAGAGAGATGAAGAAAAGGATATAAGTGTGTCCTCACGGAGACGAAAGAGAATTTTGTAAGCATTTATTTTTATGTTTAAAAGAAATAAAAATCATTGCACATTAAAATAAACTGCTTTGATCGAAATCTCAGTTGGTAGGTCCAATAAAATTTATCTGGGTCAAAGCATCTGATAGTGACCTTTAACAAAGAGAAAAATTGCTCTTAATAATAAATATAATTTGAAAAATTATCTATTCTGATCAAATGTAGAAAGGTATCAACAAATGCAATGACGATTTAATTAAAATTGAGGATATCCGTTTAATATTTTTTTTTCAGTAGAGGCTGATGACCAAGCTCAGAAGTAGAGATTTTTAACCCATTTATAAATGAAGGGTCAACATAACCCTTTATTAAACGATTTAGATTACATCACCCAATGACATTTCGAAACGAACGCAAGGTCACTTCTATGCGACTATTATCCAATTTAAAAGGATTATTAAATAAATCTCAACATCTTTATTTCATTCTATCAACAGAAGACATTCGGAAGACAAAAATTTTATTATTACTTTAAAAGACCAGTGCTCGTCCTCAATAGATTTCATACGCGATCAAACCTTTCTTAGTTGTCAAGTAACGACGCAATTTGCTTACAAATATTACGCTTAAATATCTACACATATGTGTGCGAGTGTGTTTGATAAAATAACCTACGTGATAAAGGTTTCAATGATACGATGTCTATTAATTTTATAAAAAGTACAGATTTTAATACATTTTCGTAGGATTGCTCTAAAATTTCATAAGCGTTTTAAGTAATTCTTTAATTAGTTTGTTATATTTCCGCGTATTTCTTTCATTTCCATGATTTATTTTTCATGGTATTTATTTTTTTCGACTAGTTTGTTCTTTCACTTACACTTGGTAGAACTGCTTTTTTAATTCCTATCTACTCTTATTCCCAAGCAATAATTTGTGGTTATTTAAAACAAAATTTTCTATTTAACAAGCAGGATGATATGCTTTTTTTTTTTTTTTTTTTTTTTAAAAAAAATAAAAATCTACATTTTTGCACAAGAAAATATATTGATGGAAATTTTGCAGTCATTAGTGTGACGTATTTTTTTATGTATATTATGCCTTTATATGTATTTATGCATTTATTAAAAGTAAGTATTGTGTGGTATATTTATTTCTATGTTTTTAATACAAATTTGACAATATCTATTAATTTTAGAACCCAAAAAATATAAATAATATATTTGTATAATAATATATTAAGTTATATTTAGGTACAAAGGTAGTATTTATAACCATATTTTTGTGATGAGATTGTGAATGTGTTAAAAAATTAATCTGCTGGTCGAATTATTATTTGGATACTGCAAATTCCCTTTATTGAATAAAGAACCCAAAAGTTTATAAATAATATATAAATTTTTATAACAATATGCTAAATGATTTTTAGGTACAAAAGTATTATTATTATTATTTTTGTCATGAAATTGTAAATGTGTTAAAAGATATTAATCTGCTGGTCAAATTTATTATTTGCATACTTTAAATCACATTCATTGAACAAAACAATTCTTTCAAATAGAATATATTGTAGTATGATGAAGGGTAGGGTTCAAAACTCTGCCAGTTTGTGTTATATGAAATAAATACCAAATAATATAGATGTCAAATTTGAACTGCCGCGCATCATTACTAATCATCAACATAAAAAAATCTGGTGGCAGTGATTGCTAAATTGTCTTGAGAGATGAATCTTTTTGATTGCTCGAAGCACAATTACTATTGTCGAAAAATGCAGTAATACATTTTCAGACATAAATAAAAAATAATTATACCTCAAAGAAGTACGAAAAATGATAAAAAAAAATGATAAAATTTTGTTAGACTGTATTACCAAATTTGACTTCATGTACCATTAAGATTATTTGAATAAATGCCAGAAATATAATATGATTTTTATTGGAATATAATAATTATGTGTGTTTTGAGAAACTAATTGCTTTAATATTACAAATTACACATAGGTTATTAAAAATTATAGTATATACAATCTTCTAAAACTAACACTTTAAAGACAAGAATTTACAAAAGTATATATAAAAAGAAGTAATCTTCCAATTATTTCATTTTAACTTTTATTTCCTTATTCATTAATAATATAGAAAACTCTCTGAATTATATATATATATATATATATATATATATATATGTATGTATTTTAGAAAAAATCTGCAACATTCTACAGAGAATAATAGTGCATTATAGTGTCAACATAAAATCATTTCTAATATAATGCTTTTCTTTAACAATTCCTTAAATATCAGTAACAATTTCACAGAAAGATAACACATTGTTTCAAAGTAATAATAATAATTTAAAATTATATAAAAAGCAGTCAGAAAAAGTTTGCGTACAAATGAGAAAAGTCTTTAAAAAGCAGCTTCCATGGACTGTCAATTAAACTTTAATGTTTGGTTGGGAAATATGTATGTCTAAGAACCTCTTCCAATCTTTTAGGAATAGAATCAATTAATTTGACGGTTTCTGTAAGTGAAACATCCATTCCATCATAATTACTCTTTTTTGCACATCATTTGATATTATGCTATGTTGCCGAATGATGCGTTCCAATAAGTCCCATAAATGTTCGATGGGTTTCATGTCTGGTGATTGCGGAGGAGTATGTAAATGATATTTGATGCTGTACAACAGCCAGAGCTTTGCTGAGTGGGCAGTGTGTTTTGGATCAATTGTCTTGTTGAAACTAAAAGTCATCACCAAGTTTCTAATATATATTGTGCACTCTGCTTCAAATTTTCTTTTAATATATTTAGATATCCCTTGTGATCTAATGTGGAGTTCATAAAACTTAATCGATCATGTCCATTTGCTATTATGTACCCCAAGTCATTACGCCACCTCCACCGCGTCTAACTGTAGACACAAGATTTTGCTTCTCAAACGTACCTTGTTTTCTCCACAACAGTTGACGCAATTTGAAGCCAAAGATACAGAATTTGCTTTCATCAGAATATATTTTGTTTTCAAAAAAATTCAAAAGGTTTATT
Organism: Latrodectus elegans; assembly: GCA_030067965.1. Classification (NCBI taxonomy): domain Eukaryota; kingdom Metazoa; phylum Arthropoda; class Arachnida; order Araneae; family Theridiidae; genus Latrodectus; species Latrodectus elegans. The sequence continues at coordinate 9,929,518 of CM057816.1, forward strand.
AACATACTTACTGGCAATTTAAACTGTTTTGCTTATTGGCAGTTTAAATACATCTCTTTCTACGAGCTGCATGGCCGTGATAACCAGAGTTTTTCAGAATTTTTCTTATAGTATCTTCATGAAGAGATTTTTTAATTATTTCTCTAACATCAAGTGCTATTTGAGATGCAGTAATCTTCGCATTTAAACGTACGGATTTTAGGGTGCATATCTTTACTCGTAAAGTCCGCTTAGCCTTGGAGGGTAGATTATTCCGAGGCTTTAACATAACAGATTTCAATGACTTATAATTATTGATTATTCTTTGGATAGAAGAATAAGTTCTTCCAATTATCTTTACAATTGCCTGAGTTTTACTTTCATTCTTTTGTTTTAAGCGGATTTTTTTCTTTTCGTTCGGAACATTCTCTTTTCCTTAAGAATCCATTTTAAGTTTACTTGTTTGGAAGTACTAATATATCATATCAACAAAACAATGTTTTTTATTCTACTTCTTGCAATGCCAAAAAGTTAAAATGAATGAGTAATAAAATATAAATACAGAAAATATTTCATTTCCTAAAAGCTTACAGAAGCTAAAATATCTAAATAAATTTGCAAATATCTTTGTAATTTGTACCTGTATGCGAACTTTTTATGATAACATTTTGTGTAATTTTTAATGATTATTATTTTTTTTAAACAATGTGTGTTATCTTTCAAAAATTATTGCTGATATTTAATTATTAAAGAAACGCTTTATATAAAAATATAGAATTAATATTGACATTATAATATATTTATTCTCTGTAGAATGCTTACTGGGCATTATATATAACTGTAGGGGTGTGGTGATTTGTATGTATTAAATTATAGTTTCAATATTTGTAATATTTGAGCATTCAAACAATAAAAGCGAGTTTTCCATAAAATTTATACATTTATTCAACAAATAATACATAATACTTTTGTACAATAGTTACACATCGATGTATTTTAAAGATAATTTTTTTCTTCCAACATATAATCTCTTCGTTGTCCATTGGACAAAATAAATTAATAAACATGGTTTGCAACACTTTGTACTCGAATCTATGTAATGCATAAAAATACAATATTTTGCAATAAATAGTGTTTTGTTTACACAAGATGCGAGAGAAACTTTATGCAAAATACAATATTTGATGAACTTTGAGTAAAATAAACATTTTGTCATTAAATTTGCTATACACAAATCCATTTAGCAAAAATTACACATATAAAGGCATACAAATTGTACAGGCGTACATTTGACATATTATAAATTTCATTTACTGTAGGCTCAAAAATTTCCTGCATAAGACTTTGCATCAAATCAACTGTTTGAAATAATTTAAATTTTTAAATATTATTATATAAAAAATGTTTTTTCACAAATGTTTTAAGTTTTATTAATTAAAAATATCATTATAATATATAAAGAAAATATAAATTAACTGTTGCTTTAAAAAAAAAAAAAAAAAAAAAAAAAAAAAAAAAATTGAAAGTAGAAAATGTTAAGGTAATTTTGAAGTTTAAGATATTTTTGTTAAGCGTAGTTATTAAAAATTTAATATGCAAACTACATCAACAACATACTTATACTAATGCTGAAAGTTAAATATCAGTTCCTATATTGAATTAAGATATTATGCGAAAAGAAATATCCTTATACTATATAAAAAAATATAAAAAGGAAATATATCCTTTCAAATTTGATTTCAATTGAAATAATTATGGAAACTAGTTGATTTTTGCAGCTTTTACTACCAAAATGATGATCTTAAGGTTATCTCTGAGACAAATTACTTGGTTACGTTAGAAAATATTTAAAAATAAAAAGTGACAATTAAAAACTTCTTCACAGTTTAAATAACTTAAATTTTTAAAAACGGCCATCATGCATTAAGCATTAATTAATAAGAGCATATATTTAATATGAAAATTTTCTAGATGTATTGTAAACCAAATGTGAGTAATTTGAATTTGGCAATAATTTTGGAGTTAGCATCATTGAACATTGTGAAAATTGTTGAAAACTACTTGGATACATACATTTTGGCGAAAAATCTTTGTATCACCATTTTGATAATGATGCCATTTAAATCAATTTGTTTCTAATTTATGAAAAAAAATGTTTCGGCTAACATTATTTTACCCTAAATCCATCAAATACATTATGTTCAATACTTTTAAAATAATTATCTATAGAAAAGGAACAACTACTATGAATTGGCTACAGCAAAAGTACCTACAGAAGTAAAGAAAAATGTATGTGATGTAAAATATGATTCTCAGAAAGTTCTATGACACATATCCATAAAGTCTATATAGTAACATATATAACCATTAATAAATTAATATATTATATTTATTGACTTTATATTTATTCTGATAAATTTATATATATGATTCACATAACACTGATTGATATTTAATATAATAGCTTCTTAATATAAGTATATATATATAGATATATGAGAAACAATTAAATATTCTTAAAAATTTCCGTTTCACACAGCACCATATTACAAATACTTTATTGAAATCCGAAAAAGTTAGATTTATTATTTTCGTTAGGGATGAATTCAAATAGTTAAAACTTGAAAATATATATACCTGGATTTCACACAAACTTTATCAATATATTATCTCTCTTTTAAATATACACATAAAATTCTCTCTATTCCACAACATTACCATATTATTAAAGATACTATTCTGTATAACAATATATTGCAAACTGCTTTAACATTACACCGCAAGTAGTAAATCAATAAGTATACAATGTACTATTTGAGTATGTAACACACTCTAGTAAAACTTAGTTCTATATATTCTCGCAATTTTCGTTAGAGACGAATGTGCACTTATTTATGAGAGTACTATCACAAAATACTTCAAGTTTCTCTAGCTAGGTTTCGTAAGGACACCTGACATCTTTGATTATAGTATTTAATATAAGTTACAGGATTAAAAATATATTTTACACAAAAAGCCCATTTTATATTATTATTCAGTGAAGTTGAAACTTGATTGACAAATTCGATTTATAAGAACCATAAAAGAATGCATTGTATGCTTTGATACTTTTAAATATTTATTAAACATGAATCTCTGTTTAATATGAAGGTGCATAAAAGTTTAGTTTTGATATCTTCCCTTATTATATTTTGTATAATAATTGATTATTCTTCTGTGTTTTATTCATTTGACTAAAACATTTTATCTGTGAATATATTATTTTAGATGTTATTTATTTTTCGAGCTAATAAAAATCATTAATTACCAATGTTTTAATAGCTAGTGTATATTCTAAATTACATTATAATTATGCTTAACATAATGTGGAATAATATGAGCGATTTAGTTAGCAATTTGAGGAATAATATAAGGGTTTATAAAACAATATTCAATAGCTGTGAAAAGTGAAAATTGAGTTTAAAAGCAATCAAATTATGCGAATTCTATCATAAAATGCTTTAAGAATCAATATAATTTGCTTTATTATTCAGTATTTTAATATTATTCTTCGAATTGCTCACATTTTAATATTAAAAGCTAAATTATTTTATAATTTTTTTATACGTGACACAATAATTTTCTAGATATTTTTTCTTAATATTATTTTTTTTAAAATCAGTATTCATTTTTAAAATTTTGCTATTCCATTTGCATATATCTCTGTTACACAGAGGAAAAAAATAAATCAAAATAATTTATTTCAATAATGTCTCTGTTTTATTGTGTAGATATATAACTAGTGAATATAAAGTTTTTAATTACATTTAACACCTTTGGCGACGAACATATATATTTAAAGGCATTGAATTATTTCCAAAAACTTTTGATATATATATATATCATATTCGATATTTGAAACTTGGAATCATCCATTGAAATTCATTTTATACTGAAAGCTCTTCATTAGCAAATCAAATTTAAATTGTTACCAAAAATATGTATACCAAATAACAAAACGTTTTTGCCTAGAATAGAAACTAATAACATATCCTTAGATCTAATGTCAAGTAATTATTTTAAACTAAAGTAATCAGTAATGAAAATTTTGATTGAGAGTAGTTGAATAATTCTACGTTATGTCGATTATTAAATTTAATGAAATAATTAAAAAATTTTACTAGTTTTACTGTACTGGTGGGCATAACATAAAACATAAATTTCTCAGTTAATTCATAACCAGACATATATAGTCGGCATAATGCTCATTCAGGTAAAATGAATATTTTTTCTGGTATGATTATAATAGAATATGTTGATTAAATGTAATTTGGCTATAAATTATAATGGCTTTAAGAGCCATTGAGCTTGAATGTTTTAGCTCAAAAGTTTCGCAAGAGTGTTTAATTGCAGACAACAAGTTTATTCATAAAAGCACATTGAAAATATTCGTTAAAAATAAATTTAACGTGTTTTTCATCATTATGATATTTTTGTGAAAACTCAGTGAGTTTGAGAATATTTATGCATTTTTATCATTTTTCTAAAACCAGCTTTTGAACTATAAAGGTTACTTTAAATCATTGAAAAACTTATTCATGACCAATAATTATTTTTCATGAGCTATTTTATCAGTATTTTGACCGAGTGTAAATTGGTTAAAAATGAAATAAATAACTAATAGCATCTAATTTTCAAACTGTTTCTAAAAGTCTTAAGTATGGTTTTCAAAAATGTTTAAATTTTTTAGCATTTTACAGCTTCAAATATTTATTTAAAATGCTACAGCTAATATCAAATTAAATCTCGCCATTTTTGCAATTTTACATTAAATATTTCAAGGCTATTAGAAACACATTTAAGGTTATTTAAGATTTAAATTTTTATTTTAAATATAATACACTTCTCGGGACGGTGTACCTCAATAAATAATGCCTATTTAATGAACTGTCATAATATATATGTAATTAGTTAAAATCTGTATTTGTATTTATCTATACAGAGGTTATTTTATATGAAATTTATAAGTATAATTTGAAAAATAAATTATTAAAAAAATAGTTATATAATAATTTTTTGGAATTACATGCAGTTAATTTTTTCATATTGCACAATAAGTATGTGTATGTGCTTTTACAAAATCTGAAATACTTCATTGATAACATAATTTTCTTGACTATTTTTTTCACTATGTATCAAGAGTTAACTTAATTATTACACTTAACTTTTTAAAAAATATACCTCAATTAAATGCTCAGTCACTAAAATAATTTTCATCTAAATATTTTGCTGAAGAGCAACGTATATTTTCATTACTTATAGTTCTGTGTTAATGCAACAAATATAAAATAAAATATAGCGTCAGTTTTTTTTTTAATTTTGAATCGAAATATATGAAATAGTCTTTTTTTCTTGATTTTCTTAAGATTTTCAAATGGAAATTAAGCTCTTTTTTTAAATGTTTCAGCATCAAGAACGCCAGAATTATTACTGTTCCTTCGTGGTGTGGATAACATATGTTTTGTGACTTATTTGGTAGACTCCTTATTCGTCCAAAATTGCTTGAACAACCTGAAAAATAGATACATACATTGAAATTTCAATAATAAATCACCATCGAATATAAAATGCATTATTGAAATGTAATCATTTAATATAATAATATAATAAATTATTGTAATGTAATCTCTTAATAATAATAATAATAATATAATAAAATAATTTATTCCTTTTAAGGAATAAATTATTTTATTACTCACACTTTCGAATTAATTTGTAAACAAAATATCTAAAATATGTGATTAAAATTAAGTATTTCTTTACTTTCGCATAAATAGTTCATAAGTAGTTATATATTGTTACCCCATATTTGTACCCCATAGCACATTAGATACAATGAATTATTGAAAATGGTGCGGATTAGGACATATCTACAAATAAATACTAGTATATCTGTGAACCACAATCAAGTAATAGAATTAAAATCTGACCTTCAGCTTTTACTTCTGATATCTTTATTACTCACACACAAGGTTATTGTAAAGTACGTAAGATTTTCTCCCATGGATAAATGGTTGTCATTGCCTCCGAGGAGGATGCTCGACACAGAATCACACAGACAGACAGTCCATACTCCGTAAACATGAAGGAGATAGCCAGCACACTCATGGTTATATTTAGTTCTCCTTATCGACACGGCACCAATTAACTAACCAACCACAAAGTCATTGTGACATTTAAGAACAAATAACATACTGAAGTTTTGCGATGTACTAAGGTTTTTGTAATTTATATTTTAAATAAATTTTAGGAGTGTTCAAACTTGTCTTTTATAGTATCAAATCACTACTGACGTGAATTTTCCAAAGAACTAATACTTTAGGTCATTCAGTTCTTGTGATGGCAGAAAAAACGCTTTTGTAGCCCCATCAATCTTACCCTTGGAATTAAAATGATGTTTAAATAGTTATTTTAGAATAAAAATTGCTAAAAATGAAAAAGAGGAAAATCAATTGAAATGCATAGTATTTTATCCCTTTGATGTTTTTTAGTCTTACAATCTTAATTGTCAATCTTGAGTAAACAGAAGATACATTC